>QANY01012303.1:171553-605506 GCA_003255025.1 Datisca glomerata
AGAGAGAGAGAGAGAGAGAGGCCAGGTAAGAGAGGGAATGAGGAGGGAGAGAGAGAGCAAAGTGAAAATCATTAATTATATGCACTGAAGATACACGAAAGAAAAAGAACATAAGTGTAATACACAAGAAGAAATCAATGGGTGAATTTGTCCATCACAAAAATTATATCATGAATTGCTTCAAAAACTAAATAAATTGTGTACGTAGTGATCTGCCACTTTCTTTTGTCACACTAAAATTCTTTAACGACGAAACGTTGATTTCATCACTAAAATCCTTTCTCAATGAGACTACTGCAACAAACTAAGTGAAAAAGTTATTTTCATAAATAAATATCTTTACGGACGAAAATTGAGACAATGAGCCACGAATGTTTTTGTCGCTAAAAGGCCTGCTTCTTGTAGTGGTTTAAAGCAATAAGAACAAGCAATAAGAACCAATTTGAATTTATGTTGTCCACCTTAGAGCCCAAATGAATATTGAATGACTATTAGAAGTTAATTAAGTGATACAATTACTTTATCCTATATCCATTATTTATCATCTTTTTGACGAACATGAAGTAAAAATGTACAAAATGGTGCATGAAAAATCAAGTTCAAGGGAATCAATTTTAAGACTCGTTTCATAAATCTTCCACCATTGAAATTGTCTTGGTTGACTGGTATTGAAATATTTTCTCTAAAAATAAACCAACAAAAGCCGGCAGCAAGAAACCCAAAACCGTCACACATCGATATTTGGGAAAAGAAATCTACCGTAGATAAAAATCTGAGTGGCCAAATTCCTTGATCATCATTAGAAGTAGAAGAGTTTCACCGGTAGTGTTTGTGTAACTGGTAGTTTATTGAAATCCAGTTTGAAAAAGCTCAGTCAAAAAAGTTTTCTAACTACACTACGTACTAAAGAGTGTGTTTGAGATTGTTTCTAACTAGCTAGAAACACTTTAATTTATGCAATACAATAATATTTGTTTTTCACAGAAGTGTTTTAAATATAAAAAATGTGCTTCAATTCAATTAACAATATACATAAAATAATTAAGATTTAAATAATATATTTGAATGTAATTAAATAGTATTTAAAATGTATCATATGGGTTTGGATTGTGTGCAAATGTTTGATCTTTAAAAGCTTAAAGACAATAATTATATAATTATTTTTATGTATTAACTTTGAAAAACTGAAATCTCTAAATTTTGTCTAAATTCATGATTTCAGAGCCGAGCCCTCTCCACATAATCTCGGATTCAACCCACTCTATTTCAACTAGTAATTATTGGTCTCACGCTGAATCTAAATCTACCGTTGACTAAAATTTAGATTCGGTATATGATCAAAAACATTTGAAGGCTAGCTTGGCGCAAATCATATTAAATGGAGGGAAAATGGGTCAGGCCGGTTATTTAACTGGGATCGGCTTGTAAACTGGACTGTCACGGGCCGATTCAGCGGTTCATTTCAGGCCGTCCTAAATATCTGACAGCCCGGCCGGAACTGGCCCGATTGTCACCCGTAAAAACTAGCACCAAGACTAAAAACCCATAAAATTTTGAAAAGAAACCTGGAAAACAGAGACTCTAGAAAATGGCGGGAAACGTAGTTTCACCGATACTCATATAGGTAATTAAAAGGCATGGTAATGATGTAGGCCAAATCGTAATGAAAAAGGTATGTAGTCAAATCTCAACGAGGTGTTAAGACTATTAGAGACGTAGAAAAAGAACGTATAAATAATTAGCTAAAAACTAAGGCTAGAAAACCTAAGTTCCAGTATGCAAGAATTCACAGAGCTGATTCTTAAATCTTGGAGAGAATCTTAGAGCAGTTGCCTCCCCAATTTTCTAAATTGACTTCATTTTGTTTATTGAAGTTAAGGAATACTTTCTTCTCATCGTCCAACTCTGCTAGTACATCACTCTCTCTTTCATCATGATTCACGTGCACATTGACTGAGGTAGCATGGCCACCTTGGATGGCCACCTCAGCATTCAGTTGCACACATATTCTCTCATGATTGCCTACTAATTTACCTTTTGTCTAATACTTAACTAATCCTCTATTAATCTCTATTAGCTTTAGAAATTGCTTGGTTATCATATCTCCCTATAACAGCTTATAGAGCATCAACTTTATCTTTGTAAAAGTGATTATTGTGTACTGTATTATTCTCTAAATTCAATAGAATCTCGTCCTGTCCAACACCTTGATGATAGTAGCCTCAACCCAACCTATATTCAGTGGCTCAGATAGGATCAATTACTGCTCAACTGGCTCAGATCAACCATGAGTGATCAAGTTTTAGGTTCTATACTTCAAGTATGAGACGCACGAAGCCTCTAGTATGTCTTTGAAAGGAGTTTTGTCAACAGATTTACAGCCAAGCTCCTTGAGCTCAAGAAATTTTTGTACAACACTGCAAAAGAAAACAGGTCAATAACTGATTATTTTGATGTAATGAGAGGGATAAGTTACAATTTGTTGGCTGCTGGAGATCCAATTAGTGATCATGACTTAATTTTACATATTCTTAATGGAATGCCCTCTGATTTTGATCCAGTAGTAGTTAATGTTACCTATAGACTTGATAATTTGACTATAGAGGAGGTTGAGTCAATGTTGATGATATATGAGACTAGGATAGCCAAACGAAATTCAGAAAAATAGGCCTCAATGAAAGTCTGTACCCAGTTAGCTCAAGGCATAGGGAATTTTAACTCACATATAGAAAAGCACTGGTTAATACCAACAACAATGGTCATAACCAACTATAAAAACTTAGGGAGACACCCAAACAATTTTAGAGGAGCAAAAATAAGAGGTAGTGGAGGAAGAAACTCTTCTGGCAGAGTGACTTACCAAGTGTGCAATAAGCCTAGCCATACTACAACTAGCTAGTGGTACAAGTTTGATAGAGGATATCAGGTCACTCCTCAAGCAAGCTTTGTGTATGTATAAGGCTTCACTGGTTACTTTGGACAGAATTCTAACCCAATTCCATATTAGAACCTGCAACAAACTCACACGGCTCACGCTACAAAAATCAGATGCCAGATCAGATGGACCCTGGTTTGCTGATAGTAGTGCCACTCACCATGTTACTGCAGACTTGAACAAACTTGGCATCAATAGTGAATACCAAGGTAGTGATAGTTTCACTATTGGAAATGGTGAGCAAATGGCCATAACAAACATTGGTTCTGGTAATCTAAGTACCTATTTGTACCCTTTGAATCTTAAATCTGTCCTTAGAGTGCTTGACATTGCAAAAAACCTAATAAGTGTTACTATACTTTGCCAAGATAATCTTGTTTACGTTGAGTTTCACTATTTTCACTATTTTGTGAAGGACACGGCAACATGGATTATCCTTCTCAGAGGGAGGCTTAGAGATGGACTCTTTGAATTGTTTAAACCTGAAGGCACCATAGCTGCTGCATTCACCTGTTAACTTCTTCCTCATAATGATATTAGTCCTAATCAGTTCTCTAAGTCTGTCAATAGATTAGATTTTCATTCCAAGAAATTGTCTGTTTTACATCTCGTTGTTTCGCAAAGCTTACTTATGTATCTAAGTTTGTAACAAACCCTAATAGTAAATATGATAGTACTCTGGTTCCCAAATGTGTGTTAAATGTTCACTCTGTTAATTCCAGTCATGCCCAAACTGACTCACTATCTGACATCATAAATTAGGACATCCATCATTCAAACTCACAAAACACATACTAACTCAACTAAAATTGAAAACTGCTAATGTGAATGTTGTTATTTTCATTGCTTGCCAACAAGGCAAAAGCTACAGACTAAACCACCCAACCACCCAACCTCAAATTTCAGTCTTAGAAAACCTAGAAAATTCATACAAAAACTGGATGTCTTATCTATAACCCATTGATATATTACCTCACTCACGAGAAGCATAAAACTACTTGAAATTGTGCACATTGATCTCTGGGGCCCTGGAGCCTTTAAGACCAAAATCTGAAGCCTTTACTACATTTGTACACTTAAAAAAACTTTCAGAAAAATAGTTTGGATACCTTATCAAATGCTTATAGTCTGACCAGGGGGGGGGGGTACAAGCCATTCACACAATTCTTACTTGAAAATGGGATATTCCTTAGACATCCGTGTCCTTACACTCATCACCAAAATGGCATTGTAGAAAGAAAGCACAGGCACATTGTTGAGACTAGTCTTACTTTTCTCTCTCATACGTCTATGCCTCTAAGCTACCGGTGGCATGCCTTCCAAACTGCAACGTTTATCATTAACAGAATGCCAACCCCCACATTTCATAACTCATCTCCTTTTCACAAGCCATTCACACAATTCTTACTTGAAAATGGGATAGTCCTTAGACATCTTTGTCCTTACACTAATCACCAAAATGGCATTGTAGAAAGAAAGCACAGGCCCATTGTTGAGACTAGTCTTACTTTTCTCTCTCTTACGTCTATGCCTCTAAGCTATCGGTGGCATGCCTTTCAAACTGCAACATTTATCATTACAGAATGCCAACCCCCACATTTCATAACTCATCTCCTTTTCACAAGCCATTCACACAATTCTTACTTGAAAATGGGATAGTCCTTAGACATCCCTGTCCTTACACTCATCACCAACATGACATTGTAGAAAGAAAGCACAAGCACATTGTTGAGACTAGTCTTACTTTTCTCTCTCATACGTCTATGCCTCTAAGCTACCGGTGGCATGCCTTTCAAACTGCTACATTTATCATTAACAGAATGCCAACCCCCACATTTCATAACTCATCTCCTTTTCATAAGCTTTTTAAGAAAAATCTTGCCTATCTCTTCCCAAAGGCACGTGGATGTGCTAGTTACCCATGTCTCAAACCACATGACAGGCACAAACTTGAGTTCAGGTCTCACTTATGTGTTTTTCTATGCTATTCTTCCCTACATAAAGGCTATCTCTACTTGCATCCTACTGGCAGAATTTTTATTGCCATCAACGGTCTTTGATGAGTTGTTATTCCCTTTCAAACAAGGATTTTAACAGGCATATCCCAAACCAGTGCACATATCTCTACTTCATTAACTTGGCCAATACCAGCTCTTTTGGCAGGTGAGCCAGCATTCTGCCGCATGACGGAGGTCTGGTGGGACCAAGTCACAGTCAAAATCTGAGCGCTGGTGTAACATCCTCAACGAAAATACCTTATTGATTATAATTTGGGAAGTGTTATTTAAACACTAAATATGAAAATGTAGCTTAATTTAAAACATAACCTAATAAAATCTTTTATTTAAATTTATCAATATTAAATTCAGTACTTAAATAATAAAAATTAGGAGCAGAAATATAATCAATTAGCAACCATTATTTTAAAGCTAAAACATTGAAAGGAAGAATAATTAATCATGAAGCATTGTCAAAAGTCTTTATCTAAAACATTCCACTGAGTCAGGTTCGCCCACAAGATGTCGTCTCGCAAATTACTCATCGCCTGAAAAGTTTAAAGAAAATGGAATGAGCTAAAGCCTAATAAGTAAAATCTTACACATACTCAACAAACACATCACATCCAATTCCATTTTAAAATATTTATGTTAGAAATATACTATTATAGATCATTTATAATTTTATTACATTTGTTTTTTATTTACACTATTCGTTACTTTCTTTCCATAAAACCCTGTCACATTCTTTTCTTTAGTATTTCCATTTGCATTCATTTATTTTCTTTATTCGCGAGCTCACTTGTGTAGTGTTTAGCCAATCAGAGGCAGTAGGACATTATTACGGAACCTGTTCGACTACCGGGCTCTGGTAGTATCACTCATTCATATTATATTGTTGGACAAGCCAAACGATCATTCATTCACATTATATCACAGAACAAGCCAAACGATCATCCATCACAATAACCATTGTCAGGTCCGCCGGTCCCCCGCACCCCATTTCCAACGTCTATCATGGCTTAAACACACACCAGGTGATTAGGATTTTATTTAATTGATCATATTCATACTATAAACCTTCATGTATAAGTGTGATCGTATTAACATTACAATACAATACACCATAGATAACATAATAAAATTACAATTTAACATAATATTAAGCGAGAGCACAATGATAAATCAATCCAGCAACAAAGTTAACAAACATTAAAGTATGTGTAAAATTATACTTACTTGGCGTTCTTAGTAAAACCAAATTTCTAGAGAATGCTTCGAGGGGCCAACGCTCAAAGTGCTAAAACTATTATATTTTACACATTAAAATGTTTGATCAATTTCACATAGTCATTTAAAACCATTGCTAAAACTATTATATTTTACACGTTAAAATGTTTGATCAATTTCACATAGTCATTTAAAACAATTACAAAATCAAGCACATTTAATCCAGAATGTTAATGAATAACCGAGACACATACATAAAGTAATTGTTTAGAGCCCATTCTTGGATCACCCTAAGATCATAGCTTATAAACTCACATTCCGCAAATATGCTTGATTAGCCATGAAAGAACATGGAACGATATTTAAATTATTTAATGTAAGAATGAATCCTATTATTTCTTGGGGGTATTAAATACAAACATGGTAACAAGTTTTTTTAAATAATATTAACGTGTTCTCCACGTTTCTTTGTAAAAGCCAATAAAAATAACTTGATAAAAGCATGTATTGTATCGTAAAGAAAATATCTAAAGAAACTTATCAAGCCCACACTCGATCTCTACTAAAGATAAATTACAAAACTCTAGGTTGTTGGACAAACAACGCAACAAAATTTGTTCAGTATATGAAGAACAATGAGACTGAAATATGTTGGAAATATAGTGTGGTATGGCTGTAAAGTTACAGCTGAAGGAAAAATAAATTCAACTTTCTTAAACGACGACTTAAAGTGTAAAAAAGGCTTTGATTGTGTTGGTTTTTGGAGAACCCACTGAATGAAGGTGAAATAGTATTTGAATAGCTCTAAGGTAACTAGGGTTAGGATTGAGAGAATAGAATCTGATATGAGCATATCGTTTAATAGATAAAAACATTGACTAAAAATTAGGAAAGTTGTGTTACTGTTTTGACTTTCTCTTTATTAATCTTTAGTCATTCTCTTTTAGGCGATAGTGGGAATTTAAGTCCTAAATAACTAGACAAATATTAGACTTAAGTACATCAAAATGTAGGGCTATTGTCATACTAAATATTAATGAATAACCGAGGCACATACATAAAGTAATTGTTTAGAGGCTATTCTTGAATCACCCTGAGATCATAGCTTATAAACTCACATTCCGCAAATATGTTTAATTAGCCATGAAAGAACATGGAATAATATTTAAACTATTTAATGTAAGAGTGAATCCTATTATTTCTTAGGGGATTAAATACAAACATGGTAACAAGTTTTTTCTTTTAAATAATATTAACGTGTTCTCCACGTTTCTTTGTAAAAGCCAATAAAAATAACTTGATAAAAGCATGTATTGTATCGTAAAGAAAGTATCTAAAGAAACTTACCAAGCCCACACTCAATCTCTATATGAAGAACAATGAGACTAAAATATGTTGGAAATATAGTGTGATATGGCTGTAAAGTTACAGCTGAAGGAAAAACAAATTCAACTTTCTTAAACGATGACTCAAATTGTCAAAAAGGCTTTGATTGTGTTTGTTTTTGGAGAACCCACCGAATGAAAGAGAAAGAGTATTTGAGTAGCTCTAAGGTAACTAGGGTTAGGATTGAGAGAAAAGAATCTAATATGAGCATATCATTTAATAGGTAAAAAAATGACTAAAAATTAGGAAAGTTGTGTTACTGTTTTGACTTTCTCTCTGTTAATCTTTAGTCATTCTCTTTTAGGCGATAGTGGGAATTTAATTCCTAAATAACTAGACAAATATTAGACTTAAGTACATCAAAATGTAGGGCTATTGTCATACTAAATATTAATGAATAACCGAGACACATACATAAAGTAATTGTTTAGAGGCTATTCTTGAATCACCCTGAGATCATAGCTTATAAACTCACATTCCGCAAATATGTTTGATTAGCCATGAAAGAACATGGAATGATATTTAAACTATTTAATGTAAGAGTGAATCCTATTATTTCTTAGGGGATTAAATACAGACATGGTAACAAGTTTTTTCTTTTAAATAATATTAACGTGTTCTCCACGTTTCTTTGTAAAAGCCAATAAAAATAACTTGATAAAAGCATGTATTGTATCGTAAAGAAAGTATCTAAAGAAACTTACCAAGACCACACTCGATCTCTATATGAAGAACAATGAGACTAAAATATGTTGGAAATATAGTGTGGTATGGCTGTAAAGTTACACCTGAAGGAAAAATAAATTCAACTTTCTTAAACGACGACTTAAAGTGTAAAAAAGGCTTTGATTGTGTTGGTTTTTGGAGAACCCACTGAATGAAGGTGAAATAGTATTTGAATAGCTCTAAGGTAACTAGGGTTAGGATTGAGAGAGAAGAATCTGATATGAGCATATCGTTTAATAGGTAAAAACATTGACTAAAAATTAGGAAAGTTGTGTTACTGTTTTGACTTTCTCTTTGTTAATCTTTAGTCATTCTCTTTTAGGAGATAGTGGGAATTTAAGTCCTAAATAACTAGACAAATATTAGACTTAAGTACATCAAAATGTAGGGCTATTGTCATACTAAATATTAATGAATAACCGAGGCACATACATAAAGTAATTGTTTAGAGGCTATTCTTGAATCACCCTGAGATCATAGCTTATAAACTCACATTCCGCAAATATGTTTGATTAGCCATGAAAGAACATGGAATGATATTTAAACTATTTAATGTAAGAGTGAATCCTATTATTTCTTAGGGGATTAAATACAAACATGGTAACAAGTTTTTTCTTTTAAATAATATTAACGTGTTCTCCACGTTTCTTTGTAAAAGCCAATAAAAATAACTTGATAAAAACATGTATTGTATCGTAAAGAAAGTATCTAAAGAAACTTACCAAGCCCACACTCGATCTCTATATGAAGAACAATGAGACTAAAATATGTTGGAAATATAGTGTGATATGGCTGTAAAGTTACAGCTGAAGGAAAAACAAATTCAACTTTCTTAAACGACGACTCAAATTGTCAAAAAGGCTTTGATTGTGTTTGTTTTTGGAGAACCCACCGAATGAAAGAGAAAGAGTATTTGAATAGCTCTAAGGTAACTAGGGTTAGGATTGAGAGAAAAGAATCTAATATGAGCATATCATGGAATAGGTAAAAAAATGACTAAAAATTAGGAAAGTTGTGTTACTGTTTTGACTTTCTCTCTGTTAATCTTTAGTCATTCTCTTTTAGGCGATAGTGGGAATTTAATTCCTAAATAACTAGACAAATATTAGACTTAAGTACATCAAAAAGTAGGGCTATTGTCATAGTAAATATTAATGAATAACCGAGACACATACATAAAGTAATTGTTTAGAGGCTATTCTTGAATCACCCTGAGATCATAACTTATAAACTCACATTCCGCAAATATGTTTGATTAGCCATGAAAGAACATGGAATGATATTTAAACTATTTAATGTAAGAGTGAATCCTATTATTTCTTAGGGGATTAAATACAGACATGGTAACAAGTTTTTTCTTTTAAATAATATTAACGTGTTCTCCACGTTTCTTTGTAAAAGCCAATAAAAATAACTTGATAAAAGCATGTATTGTATCGTAAAGAAAGTATCTAAAGAAACTTACCAAGACCACACTCGATCTCTATATGAAGAACAATGAGACTAAAATATGTTGGAAATATAGTGTGGTATGGCTGTAAAGTTACACCTGAAGGAAAAATAAATTCAACTTTCTTAAACGACGACTTAAAGTGTAAAAAAGGCTTTGATTGTGTTGGTTTTTGGAGAACCCACTGAATGAAGGTGAAATAGTATTTGAATAGCTCTAAGGTAACTAGGGTTAGGATTGAGAGAGAAGAATCTGATATGAGCATATCGTTTAATAGGTAAAAACATTGACTAAAAATTAGGAAAGTTGTGTTACTGTTTTGACTTTCTCTTTGTTAATCTTTAGTCATTCTCTTTTAGGAGATAGTGGGAATTTAAGTCCTAAATAACTAGACAAATATTAGACTTAAGTACATCAAAATGTAGGGCTATTGTCATACTAAATATTAATGAATAACCGAGGCACATACATAAAGTAATTGTTTAGAGGCTATTCTTGAATCACCCTGAGATCATAGCTTATAAACTCACATTCCGCAAATATGTTTGATTAGCCATGAAAGAACATGGAATGATATTTAAACTATTTAATGTAAGAGTGAATCCTATTATTTCTTAGGGGATTAAATACAAACATGGTAACAAGTTTTTTCTTTTAAATAATATTAACGTGTTCTCCACGTTTCTTTGTAAAAGCCAATAAAAATAACTTGATAAAAACATGTATTGTATCGTAAAGAAAGTATCTAAAGAAACTTACCAAGCCCACACTCGATCTCTATATGAAGAACAATGAGACTAAAATATGTTGGAAATATAGTGTGATATGGCTGTAAAGTTACAGCTGAAGGAAAAACAAATTCAACTTTCTTAAACGACGACTCAAAGTGTCAAAAAGGCTTTGATTTTGTTTGTTTTTGGAGAACCCACCGAATGAAGGAGAAAGAGTATTTGAATAGCTCTAAGGTAACTAGGGTTAGGATTGGGAGAAAAGAATCTAATATGAGCATATCATTTAATAGGTAAAAAAATGACTAAAAATTAGGAAAGTTGTGTTACTGTTTTGACTTTCTCTTTGTTAATCTTTAGTCATTCTCTTTTAGGCCATAGTGGGAATTTAATTCCTAAATAACTAGACAAATATTAGACTTAAGTACATCAACACGTAGGGATATTATCATACTAAATATAAATATTTATATGAGTCGTTATGACTCCTCGAAGCGTTTCTCTGGAAAACATCGATTAATTCATTTCAAGCATTAAATCAGATAACATGGAGAATTAAATAAATAATCATGATAATTTGATGCACTATTAATAATTAAAAGCAAAGATAGTTGGGGTGTTACAATTTCCCCCACCTAAAAATAATTTTGTCTTCGAAATCAAAACGTACCAAAAAAATGTGGATACTTGACTTGCATCTCATCCTCACGCTCACAGGTCGCCTCTTCTACTGCATGATTTTTTCATAAAACCTTGACCAAATGAATCTTCTTTTTTCTTAATTCTTTTCTCTCTCGGTCCAGAATCCTAATGGGTGCTTCTTTGTAGGTAAGGTCTTGGCGGAGGTCCAAAGTGTTAGAGCTATGGACGTGAGACGGGTCAGGAAGATACTTCCTTAACATCGAAACATGAAATACATTATGAACTCCCGACATTGCTGGCGGCAATGCAAGTCAATAAGCTAACTCTCCTATTCTCTCCAATATTTCAAAAGGTCCTACAATGCGGGGACTTAATTTACCTTTCTTCCCAAACCTCAAAACACCTTTCATAGGAGCGACCTTTAGAAATACTTTGTCGCCAACAACAAACTCCAATGGCTTCCTTCTTTTATCTGCATAACTCTTTTGTCTACTTTGAGCGGTTTTCATTCGCTGTCACATCTTTTCAACTATACCAATCATTTTCTGAACAATCTCGGGGACCAATAGTTTTCGTTTTCTGACTTCATCCCAATGAATAGGCGATCGACATTTTCTCCCGTACAACACCTCATAAGGTGCCATACTAATTGTAGCTTGATAGCTATTATTATAAGAGAACTCGACAAGTGGTAATATCTCTTCCAAAGTGCTCTGAAAATCAATAACACAAGCTTTAAGCATATCCGCAAGGGTTTGAATGGTCCTTTCTGAGCACCCATAGCTTTATGCAAGCTTTTCCAGAAATTAGAAGTAAACTTCGGATCATGATTAAACACAATCGGCAGTGGAACTCCATGAAGCCTTACTATTTCCCGCACGTACAATTGAGCATACTGCTCCATCTTGCAGGTATTTTTGACTGAAAAAAGTGTGCTGACTTCGTAAGCTGATCAACAATCACCCAAATAGAATTGTAGCCTTTCAAATTCTTCAGTAGCCCCAAAATAAAATCCATACTAATGTGCTTCAACTTCCACTCAGGTATCATAAGTGGTTGCAGAAGACCAGAAGGTCGCTGATGCTCAGCCTTAACCTATTGACATATAAGACAACATTGTACATGGTCTGCTACATCTGGACTCATGGTAATCCACCAATAATGTTCCCTTAGACTCTGATACATCTTCGTACTTCCTGGATGAATTGAGTATGGAGTGTCAAGTGCTTCACTCAAAATTTATTGTTTTAACTCCACATTGTTTGGTACTACCAATCTACCATCATAACAAAGAGCTCCATCAGTAGTGATGATGAGGTCAATTCGTTTACCATCTTTCACCTCTGTTCAAAATTTCAAAAGTTGTGGATGATCCAATTGTCCTGTCTTAATTTTTTCAAAAAGAGTTGAACAAACCGTCAAAATAGCCAGATAACCAGAATCTTCTCGAAACAAAATTTCCAATCCAAATCTCTGAATCTCCCTTAACAACAGTTTCTGAATAACTTACAAACAAGCAATAGAACCTGAATTCTTTCTACTCAAAGCATCCGCTACCATATTAGCCTTGCTCGGGTGATAATTGATTTCACAATCATAATCTTTGACAAGTTCTAACAACCTTCGTTGCCTCATATTCAACTCACTCTGTGTGAAGAAATACTTGAGACTTTTATGATCAGTGAAGATTTCACATCTAACCCTATAAAGGTAGTGTCTCCAAATCTTCAACGCAAACACAACCGCTGTGACCTCAAGATCGTGGGTAGGGTAATTCTTTTCAAAATCTTTTAGTTGTCTTGAGGCATAAGCGATCACCTTACCATGTTGCATATGCACACAACCAACCCTTATTCGAAGCATAATTGTAAACGACAAACCATTCATTTCCTACATGAAGTGTTAAGACTGGGCAGTTGTTAATCGCTCCTTCAACTCTTAGAAACTCCTTTCACACTCCTTGGACCACTGGAATTTCACATTCTTCCTCGTTAGCTCAGTTAATGGTGAGAAAACTTTTGAAAACGCCTATACAAATCTTCAATAATATCCTGCTAATCCTAGAAAGCTACGAACTTCACCAACATTAGTCGGAGCTGGCCAACTTTTAATTGCTTCAATCTTGCCAGAATCAATTGCTATACCTTCTTTGGATATGATGTGCTCCAAAAATGGTACCCTATCCAGCCAAAACTCACATTTCTTAAATTTGGCGAATAACTCCTTCTCATAGAGGGTTTCCAGCACTGTCCGGAGGTGTTGCTCATGCTCCTGCTTAGAGCGAGAATAAATCAGAATGTCATCAATAAATACAATAACAAATTGATCCAAGTACTCCTTAAAAACACGGTTCATAAGATCCATAAAAGTTGCAGGGGCATTCGTCAACCCAAATGGCATTTAAAGGAATTCATAATGCCCATATCGAGTTTGGAACGCCGTTTTGGGAATATCTTCTTCTTTAACTTTCAATTGGTGATACCCAGAATGTAGATCAATCTTGGAAAAATAACTTGCACCTTGAAGTTGATTGAACAAATCTTCAATTCTCGGCAATAGGTACCTATTCTTGATAGTCACCTTGTTCAATTCGCGGTAACTGATACACAACCACATTGTTCCATCATTTTTCTTTACAAATAAAGCTGGAGCACCCCATGGGAAAAAACTAGGCTGAATAAATTTTTTATCCAACAGTTCCTGCAACTGGTCTTTGAGTTCCTTAAGTTCGGTAGGAGCCATTCAATAGGGTGCTTTAGATATAGGGGCTGTACTAAGAACGTGATCAATAATAAAGTCGATTTCCTTATTTGGCGGTAGGCCTGGTAGATCCTCGGGAAACACGTCAACAAACTCATGTACAATTGGTACGTTTTCTATAGAAGGGCCTTCTTTCGGTAACTCTATCAATGATGCTAACTACCCCATACATCCTTTATTCAGCAATTGCCAAGCCTTCATAGCTAAGATAAAAGGACTACAAGATTTTGACTTAGCCCCCCACAAAATGAAAACTGGGCACTCTAGGGGGTTGAAATAACACTTCTTTTTCATGACAATCAATAGTTGCGTAGTGTTTTGATAACCAATCCATCCCTAAAATGATGTCAAAGTCATGGACATCCAAGATGATAAGGTCGGCGGGCAGTATGTGCTCTTCTATCACTAATGAATAGTCCTCTATAACTCCACTCGACTCCAGGATCTTCCCTGAAGGTGTAGATACATAAAATGATGCCTCTAAGAATACAAATGGAATCCCTGATTTCTGAGCTAGCAAAGGTTTTATGAACGAATGAGTTGCACCAGAATCAAACAAAATACAAGCAACCATTTCACATACAAAAATAGTACCTGAAATAATAGTCGGGGAGTTACTAGCGTTCTCTTTACTTATCACAAACACTCGAGCCTGGGTCTTCTTCTGGTCATTGTTGTTGTAGATGTTTCCATCACAATCTTTAGCAAGGTGACCATGTTTGTCGCACCTGAAACACAAGCTTGTACCCATACGACATTCACCAAGATGTTCCTTGCCGGACTTCTGACATGTCCTTCTTGGTTGCTTTCCTGTTGGTGTTTGTTGTCGTTTCCATCACCAAATTTCATTTTATGTTTGTCCCTCTTCCAAAAATTTCCCTTAGAATTACTTCCATTATACTTTTGACCACTTAAACGTAATTTGTTTTGGTCTGGGTCTAATCGTTGTACTCTTTCCATTAGCAATGCCTTGTTGACCACTCCATTATAGGTAGCGAGCTCGAACGGAATCACTGCTTGCTTGATACTGGATCTCAACCCTTCTTCAAAGCATCTGGCTTGACTCTCTTCCGTTGCCACCAAATCTAGAGCGAACTTTGCTAATCGTGCAAAAGTTGCTTCATACTCAGTGATGATTTTACTTCCTTGATCTAACTTGACAAATTTTCTCTCCTATTCTTGTCGAAAGCTTTTTGGGAAGTAATGATTGAAAAATGCGTTCTTGAACATATCCCAAGTGAAGGCCTCAATATCTTTTTTACTTTGGCATTTAATCAACCGCCACCAATCATACGCATCTCCTTATAACATGTAAGTAGCAAAGTCAACCTTATCCGCATCAGTGCACTTCACAACAATGAATGCTTTCTCCATCTCAATAATCCCCATTTGAGCTCTAAGTGGGTTGGTAGTTCCTTCGAATGGTGAGGGAGATAACTTCTTAAATTCAGAAAATTTATGTTGACCATTTTGCGGAGGGGCCACATTTTGTTGTTGAGCTTGCCCTAAAGTAGCCATTGCTTGCATAAATGTTTCCAAAGTCAGCGGGGTACCATGTTGATCGCTCCCCGTCTCATTACCGTTCAACCCAATTGGTTCACCATTAATACGATTTTGAGCGTTCCTAGGAGGCATTCTGGTACAAACAGATTTGTCTTAATAACTTAACACGTCTATCATTTCATTGTAATTTCATATAACATACAAAATCATACAATAAATTTAATTCTAACAATTAAACATTAAATCTTACCAGGAGATTGCGAGAAGACCTCTTATGGCGTTACTTAGTAGTTTTCCTCCTTTTATTGTAGAAAAAGTTTATGAAGTCTACAAAATCATCTAAACTTTGCTCTGCTACCAAACTGTAACATCCTCAACAAAATGCCTTACTGATTATAATCTAGGAAGTGTTATCCTCTTTAACGTTATTTATACATTATATATGAAAATGTAGCTTAATTTAAAACATAACCTAATCAAATCTTTTATTAAATTTATCAATATTAAATTTAAAGTACTTAAATAAAAAAAAATTAACAGCGGAAACATAATTAATTAGCAACCATTATTTTAAAGCTAAAACATTGAAATGATGAATTATTAATCATAAAGCATCATCTAAAGTCTTTAATAAAAGACTTCAAAACATTCTACTGAGCAATGTTCGCGGACAAGGTGTCATCTCGTAAATTATTCATCACCAAAAAATTTTAAGGAAAAAAAGAATGAAATAAAGCCTAGTAAGTAAAATCTTACACATTCTCAGCAAACACATATGCATCCAATTCCATTTTAAAAAATATAGATCATTTATAACTTTATTACCTTTGTTTTCGATTTACACTATTCATTACTTTCTTTCCATGCAACCCTATCACATTCTTTTCTTTAGTATTTCTATTTGGATTCATTTCTTTTCTTTATTCGCGAGCTCACTTGTGTAGTGTTTAGCCAATCATAGGTAGTGGGCTATTATTACAGAACCTGTTCGACTACCGGGCCCTGGTAGTTTCATTCATTCATATTATATCATTGGACAAGTCAAACGATCATTCATTCACATTATATCGCTGGACAAGCCAAACGATCATCCATTCACATCAACCATTAACCATTTTCGGGTCCGCCGGTCCCCCGCTTTGCGTTTTCCACTCACGTCTTTCATGGCATAAACATACACCAAGTGGTTAGACTTTTATTTAATTGATCATATTCATACTATAAAACTTCATATATAAGTGTGATCGTATTAACATTACAATATAAATACACCATAGATAACATAATAAAATTACAATTTAACATAATATCAAGCGAGAGCACAATGATAAATCAATCCAGCAACAAAGTTTACAAACATTAAAGTATGCGTAAAATTCTACTTACCTTGCGTCCTTAGTAAAACCAAATGTCTAGAGAATGCTTTGAGGGGTCAACGCTCAAAGTGTCAAAACTATTAAATTTTACACATTGAAATGTTTTATCAATTTCACAGTCATTTAAAACAATTACAAAATCAAGCACATTTAATCCAGAATGTTAATGAATAACGAAGACACATACATAAAGTAATTGTTTAGAGCCCATTCTTGGATCACCCTAAGATCATAGCTTATAAACTCACATTCCGCAAATATGCTTGATTAGCCATGAAAGAACATGGAACGATATTTAAACTATTTAATGTAAGAGTGAATCCTATTATTTCTTGGGGAAATTAAATACAAACATGGTAACGAGTTTTTTTTAAAATAATATTAACGTGCTTTCCACGTTTCTTTGTAAAAGCCAATAAAAATAACTTGATAAAAGCATGTATTGTATCGTAAAGAAAATATCTAAAGAAACTTACCAAGCCCACACTTGATCTTTACTGAAGACTAATTACAAAAATCTAGGTTGTTGGGCAAACAACGCAACAAATGAAGGAGAAAGAGTATTTAAATAGCTCTAAACAATTGACAAAAAATTAGGAAAATTGTGTAACTGTTTTGACTTTCTCTTTCTTAATCTTTAGTCCTCTTTTAGGTGATAGTGGGAATTTAATTCCTAAATAACTTGACAAATATTAGACTTAAGTACATAAAATGTAGGGATATTATCATGCGAAATATAAATATCTATATAATTACTCAATAATTATCATTATACATAAAAACTTATGAGAAACAATATCAATTACTTCAAAATTTAGCTTAGGAACATTTTGAGTCTTTATGGCTCCTCGAAGCGTTTCTATGCAAAACATCGAGTAATTCATTTCAAACGTTAAATCAGATAACATGGGGAATTAAATAAATAATCATGACAATTTGATGCACAATTAATAATTAAAAGCAAAATTAGTTGGGGTGTTACAGCTGGTGTTTGAACTAAATAAGAAAAATAAAGTTAAGCCCTATAGATTATAGTTCAACTGTAAACGCTTGATCCTACAATCTCTTTTTCCCTATCAGGTGTCTCTGCAACCTAATCTCCTCAGCTCAATACAACTCGTGGTAGTAATCACTCTGAGGCTTCATACTCTGGTAACCTCTCACCTTTAGCTTTTGTTTCAACTAACAGTAATGCATGTGTTACTCAATTTCACAGTGAGTTTGCTATCCTACCCTCCTCTCCACCTCAACAACCACACACAAACCTTCACCCTATGATAACAAGGTCCAAGATAGGACTTCACAAACCTAAATCTTATCTCACAACCATATCACATTTTGACCATTCTGAACCTAAACCTGTCAAAACTCATTGTAACATCCAAAATGGAAACAAGCAATAGAAATTGAGTATCAAGCTCTAATGCACAACCAAACTTGGACATTGGTTCCCCACCAGCCAACTATGAATATCATAGGCAACAAGTAGGTCTTTTGACTCAAACCAAATCCAAGTGGCATTATTTAGAGGTTTAAAGCCTGATTGGTGGTCAAGGGTTTCCACCAAATTCCTGGTTTGAATTACTCAGAGTCCTTTAGTCCAGTTGTGAAACCTGTAATAGTTAGGCTTATCCTTGTTTTGGCCCTTCCTAAGAAGTGGGTGATGAGGCAACTTGATGTGAACAATGTTTTCTTACATGGCTCATTGTCTTAAACAGTCTATATAGCCTAAACTGAAGGATTCACCAATCAAGCCTATCCTTCCCTTGTCTGTAAACTCAATAAAGCTCTTAATGGTCTTAAACATGCTCCAAGGGTCTGGCATGACAAGCTTAAACTCACCTTGATGTATAAGGGCTTTCAGGTTTCCAAATCAAATCATTCACTATTTATACTGCATCAGTTCTCTAGAACAATCTTCATCCTGGTTTATGTGGATGACATCATTCTCATTGAGAGTGTCCCTTAGTATCTGTCTCAATTCTTCTTTGAACTGAATGCTATATTTACTCTCAAGTAGGCCATTGCATCACTTTCTTGGCATCTCTATCACCAAAACTGATTCTGGCATTCATCTATCTCAGGCCAGGTATATAACTAAATAGCTGCACAAGTCCCACATGACAGAAGATAAAGCCTGCTCCACACCTGCTACGTCTTCTACAAAACTCAATAAAAACATGGGTGAGGTCCTCACTGATATCACTAAGTATATAAGCCTCATTGGTGCTTTGCAGTATGTCACCATAACCAAGCTTGATATTGCATACATTGTGAGCAAGTTGAGTTAGTTTATGCATTGCCAACCACTCTCCACTGGTAAGCCAACAAAAGGCTCATAAGATACCTTAAAGGCACTCTTCATAAAGGTTTTACTCTTCAGCTAGCCTCTGATTTCTAACTAGAAGCATTCTCTAATATAGATTGGGCTAGTTATCCGAATTACAAGAAGTCCATATGCAGTTATGCCATTTATCTTGACCAAAGCTTGGTGATCTGGTCATCTAAAAAGAAAACTGTGGTATCAAGGTCCAACATAGAGAGTAAGTACAGAGCTTTAGAACATACCATTGTAGAATTGGCTTAGATACAGTCCTTAATGAGAGAAATGCACTTGTCTTCACCTAAGACTCCTACCATCTGGTGTGACAGTAAAAGAACTGCCTCTATAGCATCCAATCTTATCTCTCATGCAATAACTAAGCATATTGAGATGGATCTTCACTTTGTGCGTGTTAAGGTGCTTGCCAGAGCTCTTGAAATCATATACATTCTATCCAAAGAGAAAGTTGCTGACATGTTCACCAACCTTCTCTCTGGTCAGCAATTTCAGCTACTTATATCCAAGCTTCATGTGGCTGAACCCCCATGAGCTTGAGGGGGGAGTTAAGGAATACTTTCTTCTCATTGTCCAACTCAGCTATCACATCATTCTGTCTTTCATCATGCTTCACGTGCACATTGAGTGAGGTTACATAAATATTATTTCATGATTGCTCATGATCGCCTACTGATATACCTTTTGTCTAATGCTTAACTAATTCTCTATTAGCTTTAGTAATTGCTTGGTTATCATATCTCCCTATAACAACTTATATAGCAGCAGCTTTATCTTTGTAAAGGTGATTATCGTGTTTTTTATTATTTTCTGAAATCAATAGAAACAGTAGTCTTCTTCTTCACCAATTCTATCCACTGAAGGATAAAGAATATACAAAGACTTATTCACCAAATTTCTCAGTATGCCACATGATACACACTAAATTTCACCAATACACACTAAATTCCACTAATACTTTCTTCTCATTGTCCAACTCAGCTGCCACATCAGCCTGTCTTTCATCATGCTTCACGTGCACATTGAGTGAGGTAGCATGACCACCTTGCATGACCACCTCAGCATTCAGTTACACAAATATTCTCTCATGATTGCTCATGATTGCCTACTGATATAACTTTTGTCTAATGCTTAACTAATTCTCTATTAATCTCTATTATCTTTAGTAATTGCTTGGTTATCGTATCTCCCTGTAACAACTTGTAGCAGCAGCTTTATCTTTGTAAAGGTGATTATCGTCTATTGTATTATTCTCTAAAATCAATAGAAGCAATAGTCTTCTTCTTCACCAATTCTATCTACTGAAGGATAAAGAATATACAAAGACTTATTCACCAAATTTCTCAGTATGCCACATGATACACACTAAATTTCACTAATATACATATAGAGTAATCTTTATATTCTTTGGAACAATTTCTACAATACTTTTAATTTTTTCAACAGCTGCTCCCGAAAGAGATCTCACCACCACAATTGCCTCCTCTGTTTATGATCTTTGGGGTTATAAATTCCTGTTTGGACACCTTTGAATTCGACCCTGTTTTAGATAGGTCATGTTCAGGGGAAATCTTGTCAGTATCTTCCGTAATTTCTTGTTCATGCTCTGTGACTTCTGGGATGCACACGGCGGCTGTTATGATGAAAGGCAGATTTTGACAAGGTTTTTTGTCCTTGTGTAAATAATTTGACGAAGAAGCAGTTGAGTGTTTGGTTGAAGTGGAATCTTCATTCTTGGATTGACTTTTTCTTGATTTTCTCTGCCAGTTCCTTAGGCCTTCCACCACACGTTCACTGAATACTGTTCTCTTCATGCCAGAACCCATCTAACAACATTAATCGACCACATTATATTAATATACACGTCATTTTCGTATACATAGTAGTGTTGATCAACATGGTAAACGAATGAAAAAACACGTTACTAAGAGACAACATTAACCACCTGGATAACTGTAAAGTTATGCTTGTTGTTTAATGAAATCTGTTTGTTGTTAACAAAATGGAAAACAAATTTACATTTTGACGACATTGTAATCACACTTTTTTTGCACATTCTTCGGTCGTCGTAATTCTCTAAATATTTTGCAACTAAATCTCATGTTATAAAAAATTTGTTGGTTTTGAAGCCTCTCAACTTGAAAAAGAACATTTATTTCCCTCCAAAAACATTTAATACAAAATTCTTTAATCAATTTAGAATTAGTAATTTCATATTCATAAGTTTGGTGTTAGCTATATATATATATATATATATATATANATAGGACATAACAACTCATAATCTGTCTGAGATGTAACGCCAATTTTTATATACATGAAATTCGTTGAAAGATGAGAAACAAAATGTGATTTAGTGATTGCGAAAATGTTTTTGCAATTTAGGAAGAAATAAAAGTATGTACCTGAGTAACAAGGGCAAAAAGAGGAAGGGTAACATAACCGCAGAGGAACTGAACAGCCACACCCATTGCAACCCTTATCAAAATATCTTCTGTTTTGCGATTGAAGCAGGATTTTACACCATACTCATACTGTTGTTTGTTACCAATTGATGATTAGCTTAATTAACCTTTTTTTACATCACAGTAAATATAGTTATCTACTTTTTTCTCTACCAACTTATTTTAGTATACCTACCCATGTCCAGGTGAAAAATGCCAGCTGAAATGAGTTCTGCAAATCAATTTCAATTACATAAATCATTAGAACTTTCTCTTAGGCATTTTATGAAAAAGTTTCATTCATAGGTACCAAATACAAATGAAATTCATCTTATAGACATAAACTTTGGGTCATTGGCAATTTTTTTCTTAATTTAAGATTTTATCGACAAAGAAACCTAAAGACACTTTTTTTTCACACGTCGTGAAATTAGATTTTAATACTAGAATTGCCCTTATTTTTTTCCTCAAGTGAGTGTCATAACCCGAAACCCTCTCCTCATAAACCATCTTAAGTAAACTATATGGGTCAGGTCAGGTTTTGTGCTTTGGGTTCAGTCAGGTAGGGTCTATAAAATAAGCGTATTTTCATAAATCTACTAAGGGCTTACTAACTGAATGGCGTAAATATCATTTTCCAAACTAGATGAGAGGTTTGAAGACTTTTTCCTAATTTTTTCTTGACCTTTTGAAACAGGTCACGAGATTAGATCTACGTGCCTTGTTTATGATTATAAAAAGTCTAATGAGGTACAAGAAAAAAAGATGGAAATAAGGCACATATTACCTATTTTGAAAGTTCATAGAGTAACGTTTGAAAGTTTATGAGTATAAATAGTTAATGGTTTAAAGTTTATGAAGGTAAGTTGAATTTAACCCAAAGGAATCAAATAAGTTAATTTCATATGATATGAGATATAAAACAGCATGTACCTGAATAAGGATGAATTGGATGAGATGAAGAAGCCAATCAGGCCGACCGAACCAGAAGAATTCATCGTTCGGCTTCACCAGAATTGTTCCTATTGTCACTGGGCTTCTTTTGCTGCTCTCCACACACATTCGAGTGATTATGACTTCTAGCTTTGTCCCCACAATTAGAGAAATCTTGATAATTAAACAGAAAATTATGTAAGTTAAAAAAATTAATATTTAATAACTCTAAGCAGAATATATATTAGTTGCATGCAGTTTTTAAGTCATACCACTAGGGGTAGAAAAGGTAGCCAAAAATAGTTGTAGAACTCTGCAAGTAGATTAAACAATGTTAGTCGTAGTGAAAAATAATACGTAAATTAATTGAGATTAGGATTACTAAAATATACCATGAGCACTGAAAAATATGAAGAGAATGGAGAAGATCCAAATCCAAAATCTGCAAGAGAAAAAGAAAACACGATTCAATCTTGTAGTATAAATTGGGGGCTTTTTTACAAAGCTAATTTGATATTTAATCATTATAATAATAGATTGAGCAACCATATATAGTACTGTGTAACGGTCGGTTCTGTTATAATGTGACATATTACATGTGATGCGTGAGACCTATGTATACATCCAGATGTACTGCTAACTTTTAACAATATTACTTAACATTTTTCAAATAGATTTACCTGATTTGAACAACTTGCTGAAAATCATCATCGAAAGCTCTGGCAAGGAACTTCTGGAAGTTGAAATTAGTGCCTTCTTCTGAAATGTTAGCCTGAATATTTCAACGAACAAGTTTGGGAGAGGACTTTAGGCTTTTGAATTCAATGATTGACAACACATTCATCCATGCATATCTATTACAATATACAGGAAATTAGTTGCTCACCATAATGAACCCATTGCGGAGAGTGAAGTAATCAGCTTTTGAAACTGAGCGACTGAATTGTCTAAGGAAGCCAACCTATAGATTCATTGTAAAGTCAACTATTATTTGGTGCATCTAAAAACTTATTAATGCATCAAGTTTACGTATTACCTTTTAGCTAATCAAAATATCAACTGACGTAACTGTTAAATGAGATGTTAAGACCTGAATTAGGTTTCTGTTAGTTATATAAGTTAATGGCATTTTAGTTCTTTTGTATTTTCTAGCCGTTGGTTGTTTTCTCTTCATATCTATCAGTTTATACTAATACTTCCTTTAATGAAATATAATCTTCTTCACTCTCTCTTCTTTCTTCTTCCTCTTCTCTTCACCTCTATTATCATCTCTTACTTCTCTTCTCTTGATCATTCTTGATCATCCACTTCACACATTCTAAATCTCTTCATGGTATCAGAGTCACGTTGACAAACATTGCATAAAAGGCAGACCACGCTAGAAATCAAGCTGCTGAAAATCAAGAAACCACTGGAACTCAAACCGATTCTCAAGCCAGCTCTGAAATGATGCCCTCATCTTCTTCAACTCAAGAGATTGTCAACACCCCTCCTGCCACGGTTATTTCAGAGCCTTCTCCTCATTCCCCAATATTTCTCTTGTCCAATATTTGCAACTTAATTTCCATTAAACTGGACTCCAATAACTCCGTCCTGTGAAAATACCAAATCACTGCCATCTTGAAGGCACATACTATTTTAGATACACCGGTGGATCCATCAAATTGCCCACCAAGATTTCTCAAGAACGGTGAGGGTGACATTACAGCATACAAGGATCCAAAGTATGAGCAATGAGTTGCTCAAGATCCATCACCCATGACATTGATCAATGCCACTCTTTCTCCAATGACACTGTCATATGTGGTTGGGTGCAAGACCTCCAAAGAAGTTTATGACTCCACTGAGAGGAGATTCTCTTCCATTTCTCAAACAAATATTCTTCAACTCAAATCAAACTTGCAATCTATAACCAAAAGGCCTCAGAGAACATTGACTCCTATATTCAGAGAATTAAAGAGGTAAATGATAAACTCTCAACTATCTCAGTCAATATAGAAGATGAGGATGTGCTAATCTATACCATTAATGGTCTTTCAAGTAAGTTTAATACCATTGGAACATCTATTTGAACTAGAGCAGAATCTTTATCTCTAGAAGAGCTCCATGTTCTTTTCAAATCTGAAGAACAATTCTTAGAGTCTCAACAGAAATAAGACAATTTTTTCAAAATATAACTCTTCTTGCTTCATACTCCAACAGAGGAGGGGGCTTCAGGAACTTCAGAGGAAATAGGTTTAATGCTGGCAGGTTCAACTCTGGAAGAGGAGGGAGGTCACAAAATCGGAATCCCTCTCAATTATCCTCAATTCTTGGTGCTTCTCCATCTCAGAGCTCTCAATCCTTCAAGGGCAGTACAAACTTCAACTCACATGTTCATACCAGTACTCAGAATAGCAAGATTCAATGCCAAATATGTCAAAAGATGGGGGCACAGTGCTGTTGACTGCTTCCATTGAATGAACTTCTCCTATCAAGGAAGAAGTCCTTCAACAACTCTCATAGCCATGACAACCATGACAACAGTGACTCAATCTCCTCATTACACCTGATTTGAACAACATGCTCACTACATCTGAATACAATGGTGAAGAAAGTATTGCAATTGACAATGGACAGTCCTTTCATATCTCTCATACAGGTTCTAGCATGCTTTATACTACATCTAAGTCTTTTCCTTTGTCTCAAGTTCTCTTTGTGCCTCAGCTATCTTCTACTACTTTCTGTGCATACGTTTTGTCTTGATAAAAATTGTTGCCTTTCTTGGCTCAAAGACTTCAAACTTTATTTGGCACTCTAGGCTTGGTCACCCTACAAATAGCATAGTTAAACATGTTTTCAATAAAGCACATATACCATGTACTGCTTCTAGTCTTGAAACATGTGTTTGTATAGCTGTATCACTAATAAAATGATAAAAATTCTTTTCAATTCTTCTGAATCTATCTCAAATTTTGCTTTAGAACTTATACATAGTGATGTGTGGGGTCCTTCTCCCACAACATCCTTGCTTGGACAAAAATACTATATTATATTCATTGATGATAGGTGTAGATATACCTGGTTTTTTCGTATAACTCATAAATCTGATGTTTTTTTATGTTTTTAAGAAGTTTAGATCCCTGGTTGACAACATGTTCTCAACCAAAATTAAAACTATTCAGACTGAGGGAGGTGGCGAGTACACCAACCTCTATTTTCAGTACTACCAGTATGATAATGACATTTTGTATCAGAAATCATGCCCTTACACTCCTCAACAAAATGAGGTTGCTGAGAGAAAATATAGGCACTTGGTTGAGACTGGCCTCACCTTGCTGCACCATACTTCTCTCCCTCTTGAATTTTGGAATTTTGCTTTTGCCACTACTATTTATCTCATAAATAGAATGCCTCGTATTGTTCCTCATCATGCCTCACCTTTTGAATGACTGTAGGATAAGCTATCTGGCTATCAACACTTCAAAGTCTTAGGGTGTGCTTGCTACCCTAGCTTGAGACCTTACATGAAAAATAAATTCCATCCTAAATCAGTTTAGTGTGTGTGTTTTGGGGTATGTTATATAGACTATAAGGGTTACATGCGTTGTGATAGAGTCACCAAGAACTGTTATACCTCTAGACATGTCATGTTTAATGAACATGTTTTCTCCTTTACTACTACATCTATTGTCAACACTGAGGCACCTTAAAACATTGAGATTAACACTTCTAGTCCTTTTTATGCCTCTTTGTTCCCCTTGTTAGGTTCCAAACTTAGCTTATAAGGTGACACCATCACTTCTATGCCTAAAAATAATTATACGAGTATAACTAATATGTCTATACCTGAAATAGTAACATAAACACACCACTCCACTGATATGTATAATGATACTATCATTGACACTACTTCACCAGATATACATACTGATATGGCTTTTGATGCTAGTACACGTTTGGATATTCCATCATCCAGGAATAGTTCTAACCCTTTACAAACCATTTTTCATCATTACCATCCTATGCAAATAAGATCAAAATCTGGTATATCCAAGAAAAATGCCTTTCTTGCCTCTGGTATATCTGCTCAGTCCCTGGAATCTAAACCTATATTTATGCTGCTAAAACTCTTGAATGGACTCAAGCAATAAAAAATGAGTATCATGCTCTCTTGTCTCAAAATACTTGGACATTAGTGACATTACCTCCCCATAAGAATATTGTGGGATGTAAATATGTGTATAAACTTAAGTACAACCCAAATGGCACCATTGCCAAGCATAAAACAAGGATGGTTGCTAAAGGGTACCATCAATTGCCTGAACTGGACTATGGCGAGACCTTTAGTCCAGTCTTTAAGAAACCAACCATAATGATTGTGCTATCTTTAGCTGCTAACTATGCCCTTAAGATAATTAGATGTCTAGAATACTTTTTTACATGGCTCCTTGACAGAAGAGATTTATATGTGCCAACCTCTAGGACTTGTTGATAGAAACTACACTGAGTATGTCTGAAAGCTCAATAAGTCCTTATATGATCTGAAATAGGCCCTAAGGGCCTGGTTTGAAAGATTTACCAGCCATCTCCTCTCTACTAGCTTTACTGGCTCTCAAGCTGATACACACCTTATTTGTTCATGCTACTTCCACCTCTCTCACCTATTTTTTCTTTATGTTGATGATATTATTATAAGTGGCACCAATACTGCCTACATTCATAAAATTGTGCACACCTTGCAGCATGAATTTGATATGACTAATCTTGGTGATTTAAAATACTTTTATGTCTTGAAATAAGTAGATACTCAACATGTATTTTTGTAAACTAGCAAAAATATGCTAGGGACTTACTTCTTAAGGTTGGTATGCTAGAAGCTAAGCCTTGCCAGTCTCCCTACTCCACCAAGTCTCCTCTCTACAACCATGTTGGCTCTCCCATTTCTGATGTTACTCTCTACATGAGTCTTTAAGGTTCTATTCAGTATTTAACCTTCACAAGACCAGATATCATCTTTACAATTAATCAAGTCTGCCAGTTTATGCACGCACCTCACTTTGCTACAGTTAAAAGAATTCTCAGGTACGTAATTGGAACCATTGATCATGGTCTTCTTTTTAAACTTGGTTCTCTTCATTTGCAGGTCTTCAGTGATATTGACTGGGTTGGAGACCCCTCAGACAGGAGATCTACTTCAAGATATGTCATATTTCTTAGACCTAATGCTCTCTTGTGGAGTGCAAAGAAAAAGTAAGTGTTGCCAGGTTTTCTACAGAAGTTGAGTATAAAGCACTGGCAAACACTGCAGTTGAATTGAGTTGGATAAGGAAAATTCTTTGTGACTTACATGTGTTCCAGTATCAAGCTCCTACTCTTTGGCTTGACAATACCTCTGCCATATCTTTAGCATTCAATCCAGTTCTTCATGCTCACATAAAACATGTTGAGATTGACTTTCATTTTGTAATGGAGCGTGTGATGAAGAAGGATCTTGTTGCCAAGTATATTCCCTCTCAACTTTAGCTGGCAGATCTGTTTACAAAGCTTCTCTCTACTCTTCAATTCTATTTTCTCAAAGATAAACTTATCCTCAAGCCAGAGATAAGCGGAACATTTTGGAGGTCAAGATGAATGCCATCATCGTGTGCCTTTTCCATCCTGGCGGTCCTAGGCTCTCTGGCAATCTTGTCGACTTTGGGGTTGCCACGCTCAGATATCGACATGCCAATAGAAAGTCATCTTGCGGAGCTGGAAAATGACATGACAATAGAAAACACTTCGAAGCCCGCAATCATTATGTAGCAATAGTTAGCTTCGACTCAATAAGCCAATTTAATAAAAAAAATTACAAAACCCAGGTGCACAAAATAAAAAGTAAGAAGAAAGAAAGTAGATTTCCTTGAAAAACTCCAATTTTTATTTTGCGTTTCTCATCAAACACCCAAAGAACCGTAAGAAGAAAGGAAGTTGTAGGACATGTTAAAGATGTATTCAGATGTGTATTGAATAGAAGACTAAAGGGGATTGGATTTAGGGGAAAGAGGCCACCCACCACCTGGCGCTGCTACCCACCGTGCGAACACCACACACCGTCCTTGGCACCACCCGTAACTCCAAGCACAACCTAAGTCCTCCGATTATGAAGCTGATGGTGGAAGAGCCCTAAGTGTCATGTTAGGGCTTCAGAGAGAAATGGGAACAATTGATGAAAGAAAGGTTTAAAAAATGTTAGTAGAATTTCCTTTTAACAAAGGGTATAATTGCCTTTTAATGAAATTTTAACAGAAAATCTAACAGAGGGGTGTGAGTGTCCATACTTAAAAACGACAAAGAGTGTGAGTGATCGTTTTAAATTTAAAAGAGGTGTGCGTGTCATTTAATGAAATCTCAGGATAACATAAGATTTTTTTTCTAATTTTTACCTAAACATTGTACCCCATATATTTTATAGCTTTGTGTGGTTTTCATGCCTACATAGTAAATGGACCATTGGGCATTGGGTCTGTGAGCGGTGAACCGACAGAGATAATTTAGAAAATGAAAGATGTGGAAAGAGAGAATAGAAGTAAATACCATAAATAGTTTTTTTTTTCAAGCGTTATAAAGTTGGGGGTTGCATATAAGTGTGATTATGCTAAATGTTAAGAGTAAAAGGCCTACATGAACTGCTGAAAATTAATTCAAATATATAAATGCATTTTTTCCTGATAGTCTAGATTTATCAAAGCTTAAGATTAGAAAAAAATACGATGACACTCACTGGCCAAACAAGGAGAGGGTGTCTAGCACAAAACTGAAGATGTCGCTGGCCGAAAGATGTTTGACGTGTGAGCCGAAATCTCCTTGGATCTGCCACATATTGATATAATTTATCGGTAAAAGCTAAATAACAAATCATATTAATTTATTTAGATGCTTAATATATACTTACTGTTAATAAATTTGATCGTTGATGTTCTAACTAGCTACTTTTGATTTTGTTTTACTATTAACCAGATGTGTTGTGTGCAAATGCGCGTGTGCGCATACATATGAATGGATATTAGTACTGAGAATCTAGGTTTTATACCAAAAGTTAAACACATGATAATATATACGATGATTAGAGATAATAAACAAATGAAATTAAGGAAATCTAAGGATGTACCATTAGCAATCTGATACTCAAGAGCTTGAGTCTCTTCCTCCCATGTTTTCCATCTTCGCATCTATTCATCACAAATATTAATTCATTCACAAGTTTAATTGATTGAATGCTTAAGGGTATATAATATTGGCTAGTGTAATTAAGTGTAAAATGAGCACTCAATTCTCTCGCTCATTGTCCAGTCGACAATGAATAATATTAAGTGCGGTTGGACCTTCACAACCCTAAAAGTTAACTTTAGAGGTAGAGTTTTTCCTCATACTTATAAACTAATATCAGTCTCTTCCACAACCGATGTGAGATAACCCCAACAATCTTTCCCGTCACACATCAAGTCTTGAGTCGGATAACCATCGATTCGCTCTTCCCGGATTCACCAAGCATCGCGTCCTAAGATGGATAACCGTTGACTCGCTTCACCTGGATCACCATACATCGGGTCGCGAGTTGGGGAACTAATGACTCACTTCACCCGGATTCACCACACATCCGATTATGAGTCAGAGGGCCAATGACTCCACTTGGATTAGGCTGGAGACTGTTGGATAGGCCTAGGCCTGATTCTGATGCCAGAGTTGGGTGCTGTTGAGCTTTCACAACCCAGACCAAAAGTTAACTTGAGAGATGAAACTTTCTCTTATCAGAACCTTCCACAACCAATATGGTAACCCCAACAGAAAAACCCAAAAAAGAGGGGAAAAATTAGAAAAATCAATGAACACTTTTAACATAACTAGTTATTTGACACATGCGTTGGACGTGGTATACAGTTTTATAAACACCGTTAACATGTGCTAACTTACTTATCTTTATTAATATAAGTGTTTTCATTATCATGCTCATTCAAAAAATAAAATAATGAGGTTAACATCGTCATTCATTTTCATCACATTCTATTATCTGAAAATAGAAATCAAAATAGTCAAAATTAAAAAGATGGATGATATTTTTAGGAGGTATTTGAATGAAAATTGAATCATATTATTTATATATTTTTACAATGTAAAATTTAAGATAGTGGACCATTTTTAAGATCACTAAAATTATAAAATTCATTTCACTTATTAATTAATCTTTAAACCATTTTTCCGAATATCATTAGTCTTTTGATAACCGTGGTTGTTAGTAAAAATATAAAATATATTAACTTAATAATATATGAGTCACAATATTTTTGTAAAAAAATATTATGCTCAGTTATATAATACTCTCTTTTAATTAGAATTAGATGCAATAATCTCATCATGTTCATACAATTTTTTCATATATAAAATTAATATGTTAATATTGTATTCATATTTTAACCGTCAATTATTTTTTTCTTATATCAAAGTTGTTTAAAATTTACGGTTAATCTCATCTAATATATGTCAAATCAGTCTATAAATTATATTCTTACAATATATCATAATAACTATTATAAAATATAATTATATCAAAGTTATTTAAAATATATTGTTAATGTCATTTTATATATAATCAGACTATGAATTATATTATTATAATAAATCATAATAACTAATTTATATTACAACAAATCATAATAACTGTTAAATATAATTTATAAATAATCATGAACCGTGTAACTTAAAGAGTGAATTAATTATTTAATTAAGTAGCTTCATTACTCTATGGTGACATTTAATTTTAAATTGAAGAATAATTTGGTGATTTTAAAAAATAATGAGGATAAGTTTATCCAAAAATAATTTCCTCAATGTGCATTCTTTTATGTATGTATAGTATGACTTGAAACAAATTTTGCAGCGTTCTTCCATGAAAATAAAGACATGTTACAATAATTATTTGATATAATAAGTGAATTATTTGTACGTGCAATATGGCTTGAGAATTTGATTACCTTGGCTATTCCTAGAAACATAGTTAAGACACAGTTGAGGACGTGGAACACTGCCAACACAGAGATGAAGATGTTCAGCTGCAACACTCCTTCCCTTGACACCAGAGAAACCATTCCCTACACACAACATTAAATACTCATTTTCCAAATCCGTTAATTTTTGCCCCAAGTAATAGTCCCTAAAATATTAGAGAGAATTATCAAAATGACCAACTTTTCAGCTTAAACGGTAAAAATGGCCGAAACATTTTTTTAATAGTTATTTATATCTATGTAATTTTCGTAAATAAATTATTAACTTCGGTCATTTTCGGTCATTTTACAAAAAAAATCGATCATTTTTCTAGTTTGAGCTGAAATTTTGATTTTTTCAATCATTTTTTGTAATATTTACATTTACTTAACATTTCTCACTCTCTTTTCTGAATATATACGGTAAATGCTCGTACACATATGAAATATTAAAAGTTAACATAATTCCGTTAAATATATAAAAATATAATTGTGCACTATACTAAAATTGAAATCATAAAAGAATAGAAGAAAATAGGTATTTTTTCACATCAAACCTGGCCAAAGTCAAATCGAGAATAACAATGAAAAAAAGAGAATAATTCTATATCGACTAAATAATTGATCAAGTTTTAAGTGATCAATTGATGTGTTAGTTATTAAGAGATTAATTTGTCAAGTCATTTTAGTGAGTCATAAAATATCAATCTATAAATGATAAACATATTATTTAGTCACTTAAAATTAAATCAATTACTTGACCATCCTAACATTATTAAAAGAAATACTCAATATGAGAATCAAAACATATAAAAAAATGAAATTTCATGAAGTACATAAAAGAACTTATAACTTTTCCATTTTATCATTAATGGAAAAATAATTATTTCATAAACAAATCGAAATTAAAAAAACAACAAATACAGTTTGATTAATTAATGAAGCACTACCATTGTAATTGATTGGTAGCTGAAAAGGAAAGAAATGCATGAATTAGATTAAAAACGACTTCTTAAGAATATAAAATAATAGTTATTACCTTCTTTCATGTGAAAACATGTTGCTAAAACTTTCTTTTTTATTCCGTTATGAAGTTAATATTACTAATGTCTCAATCCTCAAATCCATTGTATGTACGGTTTAAAAATTATATGGAAGGCAATCGATATATTAGACCTGAATAAATTTTTTATTACTATAAATATGTTTACTATTAGATAAAAATTAATATTAATAGGTTATTTTATCTTATTTTTAAGTTCTAAATCATGAATTAATTTAATTTAATTTAATTCTAAACTCATCACCGCGAGCACACATATATAGATTTAAAAATTAATATATGAAAAGGAAAAGGGTTGTGTTCATTAACTATGAATTTGCAATAAAAAACCAAGTTATTATTCTGTAGAGAGAACTAATCTCGTTTAAGGGTAAAATGAAAATTAGTTTAAACTAGTTGGACAAAAATGTGAAAAAATGTTTCTCCGTTAGTCCTTCCATTCATGTATGTATGTAGGGGTGGCAACCGGGTAGACCCGGCCATGCTTGGCTCGACCGGTTCACGAGCCGGACCGGACCTTTCCAGGCGGTTCATGGGTCGATTCCGGGTCAGGCCGCTTGAAATTTAGGGTGGCCCGGAATGAATAGCTGAACCGGCTCATAAAGTCACGGGCCAGGCCAGTCCCGGTTTAATAACCGGCCCTGCCCGTTTCCTCTCCCTTTAATGTGAATTAATTCTAAAAATGTAGATGAGGAGAGTTGAACCCTGATGAGAAATAGATGAAATGTAGGGATTATCACTATCTATATGAAAGTCATTTTGCTTTTTTATAATTATTTTATTTTATTACTTTAAAATCTCAATAGAAAAACTTATAATAATAAGTAAAATAATAATTTTATTCACGTAAATTCATAAACTAGTGATATTTCTATTCACGTAAAATCTAAAAATATAATAAATAATTAACTAATTTATAATTCATGTTCATTAACAGAACAAAAAATATTAAAAATATTAATCCAATATGTTTTAAAGTTTTCATGAATAAAATATTCATTTAAATAAAAAATATTTTTTTATTAAATACGTTATCTCAAAAGTATATATTTTAAGTTTCGATAAAATGTGTTAAAAGATATTTTAAGTTTCGATAAAATGTTTTGGTCTATTGGTAAAGAGTGTGATTTATAAGGGAGATGTCAATGGTTCAAATTTCACTATATGCATAATTGTTCAATTTTTTAGACAAAAAAATGAATTCACGGACCGGGCCATGGCCTTGAAGATAAGACCCGTGATGACCCAGACCTGACCCGTGAACCTTAACCGGCCTGGATACTGTTTAAGACTGAACCGGGCCAGATCGTGGTGGGCCGATTCATCCGGTTTCACGGACTGAATCAGTCCAGTTGCCACCTCTATATTCTATATGTATGTACAAAACAACGAGTTTGTCACAAAAATTAATTATGACCATACATAAATGCTATTAATTACCTTCGATGCACAATAACTTTCGCCCATATTTTGAGAAACTTTGGTTGATTCAGAGGGCAAAGCTTGTCTGCTAGCTGAAACAGCTGCTTCTTCCATGGAAGATTCCACAGGATCATTGCATGGAAGAAAAGAGTTGGCCACAGCTTCCGCAACACATATCTTCGAGATTGGCACCTCCGTTATTGTAAGTAGCAACGAAATGAAACCCAATTTCATCATTTCTTTATTATACATATATAAAAAAGTTAAAAAAAAGAAATAAAAATGTTAGCTTATAGATTATTATTATTTCTTTTATATTTTTTAATGGCAAGGATGAGAGATATTCATTTGGGTACTAAAGAAACCTGTTTTGATCTTCCTCAAAGCTCTCCTTAGAGATTTCATTTGCTTCCTTCTAAGAAACTGCAACATTATCATGCATCCATGCATGATAACCATGTATTCACATCATTTACATATATAATTCTATATACAGCAAAGAGTAAATCATAATGAATGTAAATTCACATAACATGCATCCATGCATGCATGTTGCATAAATGTGTATATACATACATACCTCAGATAGATGGTGAAGACCAACATCAATGAGAAAAGATAGAGCAAATATAACCAAAGTAAATATTGAAACAGCCCATGTTGGTGTTTCTTCAAGTGAACCATATCTCTTTTCCATCTGTCTCTCAGCTCTCTTCACAAGTTGTTGTATTTCTCTGTCTTCCCCTTCATTTCTTATAAATATATATATATATATATATANATATTAAGACAATAGCAAAAACGACAACATATGTATTTGTAATTTTATAACATGTACGGTGTACGTACTTGGATTTTGGGTCAAATACTCAAAAGTCTCGATTCCCATCGTCATGTTGATGTTGATCTAAGATATTATATATACATCTCCGCACAGTAGGGGAGATGGCCAATCTGTCTTAGTTCGTTGACAATTGTTGTTTATTGGAGTCACTTAATAAGCACTTCAACAATCAGCAATATGTCAGCCCACATATGCCGATACAACCGACAATAAGAAGAAAACAATTTCTCAATATGAAAACAAAAATTAGTTTGGCTTTCCTAACCATTCTGATCCTCTCTATATAATATTCCACTTATTTATTGTTAATAGTTGACTTGTACTTTCATGGATCTCCATATAAGTGTGGTGGGGATGTGTTCCTGCGAAAGATTATTGGGAGGGGCGTGACATTGTAACTATCGTTTTTAATGAGTGAGACATAAATCATTTTATGATAAAAATGAATTACAGTGTATCGAATTATTGATAGTTCTATGTATAAAACTGAAAGAATTATATCGTGACTATTAGTTCTAATAATTATTTTATGCGACTGTGTGGTCGACTCTTCCTATTATCATTTATCATGAAAAAAATTGATTAGTACTCAGACTGAAAATCGTATTTTAATACAACGACCAAACTCCACTATTTCAGTTAAGCATATACATGTAAAAATATAAGTCTCTGAAATTCAAAAAGATATGGAACGCATTGTTCACAAGCCAACAAGCTAGCGTTCAAAGTTTCAAACACATGCTCATGCAACTTTATAAGTATTCACTTTATTAATTTACATAATGTCAGCAGATTTCAACTATAATCAATATTATTTATTTTTCCTACAACTATAATTGATATACTACTAGTTGTTAATAAAAAATGTGCTCAATTCAGTTAAACCATGGAATTTGAAATGAGCAAAATTAGTCGCTGAAATTTTAAATTAGATAAAATTAGTCCTTACATGTTTAATTACGTCATTATTTTTATATAGACAAAGGGCAGTGAGAGTGACAAAAAATTCTTTGACGGATAGCAGATGAAGTAGCGGAAGCACTACAAAAAAAGATCGTTGAGAAAATTAAAAATAACTCTTCTAAAGTATTCTTGATTTGCGTATAAATGACAATTAATCAGACATTAAACTCTCATGAATCGCTCACAATTGAAAAAAATAGAGACGCTCTCTCCAAAATATTATTAACCCAAATCTATTTTTTCGATTACAACATTGATGCCTATTTATAGACTTCAAAAAACCCAAAAATCTTAACTAAAATGTTCTAAAGTTAGTCTAAGCCATATAATATACTTTATTTTTGAAATTTGAATCCTAAAATATCACTTAAGCCAGGGTAATTACTAAGTCTACCTAATATTTTGAAATTACAAAATTTAACTAAAATGTAACAAATATTCATTCTTATTTTCCTTCATGCATCATTCTCTTTTGCTTAGAAAACACTCAACCTCGAGTTTCATGGTTGAAATTAAAACCTCACACTCTACATGGCAAGATACTTGAAGCGAACACAAATGGTCAGTATATTCTCCCTAGGGAAAGAATTTTTAGCCGTCTTCTTTCCCTTCCAAAATGGCATTGTGATGACATCTAGACGGAAATCCCATATCATCTTAAGTCTTCAACTCTAATAAAATTCACACATTCTGATGGAATAACATCTCTAATGATATCTTCACAAGAATCAACATGATAATTTAAAATATCGACATCATTTTGATTTTTAACCCATGTCTTCGTGGTCGTCAATGGAAAACTCATCATCTACACTTGTCTTTTCATAACGAACTTGCTCATGCTCGGATTCTCCATAATTGCAGTACTATTCATATTTTATTTTTGCTTGGGAGGCTTCAACATTCATGACAGTCTCTTGATTAGTCATTGCTTAAAAATTTGTAGCTTGAATGCTTGGGGAGGTGTGATTCTTAGTGTTAATACTGATTAAGTTGAACATTCTTGATGTTTCTCAAACTTGTGCAATAATTGTCTTTTTAATCCTAATGCCTTTTATATGATTCTAAAATTAATTGTGGATAAAATTGATAAAAGAAGTCTTGAAATCGAGAATGCATATCTTTGATATCAATAGGCACCAACTTTTCCTTTATTTCTCCTATGCTTTTCTCTTTAAGAGCTGGTGAAATTTATCAGTATACTCCACCACTGGTCACGTGCCTTGTCACAAATTCTGGAACTTTTGATACATCAGCCTCCTAAAATTATAAGGTAAAAACTTAGAACGCAACTTACTTTTCATCTTCTTCCATTCAACAATTTTTGCTCTCTTAATTTAGTCCAAGTAAGTCTGAGATGTTGCCACCATGCCTCTGTCCTACCCCGAAGCCTTGTTGTCAAAAGCGCCACCTTCATATCATCTGGAACTCTCTTGAAGTCCAAAAAATTCCTCTACCATACATATCCAATCAAGAAACACTCCTGGCTGAAGACTTCCATCAAACTCAGGAACCATAGGACAATTACGATTCCTTAGTTGATTTTGGTTGGCAAAGAATCTAGTAATCTGCTCCACCAATTGCGCCACATGTTACTCCAACTACATAACACTGTCACGTTCATAGAATTCTTCTACTGGAATCTTGTTGGTTAAGCGTCTCCTAGTTGCCATCACTAAGGATTTTCAACTTTTGTACCAATGGATGTAGCGGAAGCTCTACAAGAAGAACGGTATAGAAAATTGAAATAACTCTTCGAAAGGAGTGTTGATTGGCGCATGAATGACGGTCAATTAGGCATCAAACTCTGTTAAATTGCTCCAGTTTCTATTTAATAAAGTCCATGTATGATAATATATGGCTAACACTAGTTTTAGAATATTTTAGTTAAGATTTTTGAATTTTGAATCCTAGAATATCACCTAAACAAATAAAATAACTAATTCGATCTAATATTATTGAAATTACAAACTTAAACTAAAGTATAACAAATTTTCATTCTTATTTTCCATCTTGCATGGCACTACTCGTCTTATGCACACTCTATTGATCTACCCAAAAATCCTAACTAAAATGTTCTAAAATTAGCACGAGCCGTATATTCTCACATATAAACCTTATTGTTGAATTTTGAATTCTAAAATATCACATCTACCAAATGTTCATTCTTAATTTCCGTCTTGCATCAGCAGGCGATTGATAGGCCCTAGGAATTCCAAAAAAAAGGAAAAGTTGATAGAATTAGTTTAGAGACTAACTAGCAGTAAAAGTTGATAGAATTAGTTTCTATCTACTTATTAGAATATGTATTTAAGCTTGTAGAGTAATTCTGCTCATTGTAAAGTTTGTAAGTGTAAGTTGTTAATTATCCAAAGTTCATTAATGAAAATTAAATATAACCCTAAATTTGAACCTATATGTTGAATAGTTTTAACGCAGTTGGTTTACAGTAGTTTTAGGCTACGTAGTTCATTGGATGTTTACTGAATTCTTAGATTTAGAATTTAGATTGAAAATTTTGATTAATTTAGATGTAGAATTTGGATTCAAGATCTTGCTATGGATTCAGATTATGTTAAATTACATGATGGACTAGAATAGATTAGATAAAGTTACTATAATTTACTTCAATTAAATAATATCCGTATAAGTTTTAATCTTTAGAATGGATAAGTTTATCTTTTCCTTTCAAACCCATAAGTGTCCAAATACAAGATTCAAATCCAAACTTTCTAGTCCGATTTAAAATTTAGAAATCTTAGTAAATAGACGACTTATTTCATAAGAAAGTTATGAAATGACCCAAAAGAAATACAAGTAGATAAATGACCCTTTAATATATTTAAAATACGAATAGACATGTGTTTTCCCATCTTGCCATTTCACTATCAAACAAACAAGGTTAGAGAATTTATAATGAAACTTAAAATTAGGAGTAGTTATAATTTTAATTAAACTTTTATCATCTTAAACAATTGTTAATACAATATTATCTAGTGTTAATACTCTATTTATTCAATATTAAATCATTCTAAATAATTATTAATAATATATAATTTGATTCTTAATGTATTGTTAGCGTTTGCATCATATACTGAATAAATATTTAATATCATATTATGCATTAACATTCTATATCATTTACCGTCGGTATAGCCCAAAATCCTCCTTTCTCGGCGGAGAAAAACTGCCGGTACTAATTAATTTTTATAAACCACCAGTAAAGTTCATCTTTCCTTTCCCGTTGGTAAATAATCATCGGGAAAGGAGAAAAAACCATATCGACGGTTTAGAAACTACTGAAAATGGGAAAAAAGTAAACTCGCGGAAAGAATCCGCGTGGTAAAAGTATTTAAAAAAAACATTTAGGCAGTTTTCTCTACTTTCACGGCTGTTCCATACCGCCGGGAAAGAAACTCCGGCGGTTGGGCTTCCACCGGAAATTCACCAGTATTACTCTTTTCCGACGGTGAGATAGCCGGTGGTTTTGAAATCGCTGGAGTTTTTTTCCCGGCGGTTATAACCATCAGTGTAGGGTAAGTATTAATATAATCATGAATTTCCTATAGTGTTATTAAGTATCAATATAATCTTAAATAAATATTTATATATATTATGTGATCGTTAATATATTGCTTACATTTTATCATAATAAAAATATTACTTAAAGATTTATAATAAAAAAAAACAGCCACATAGTATGAAGATTCGTATTTAAGAAACAAATTTTGTCATAACCAAAAGTTAGTTACTATATTTAAATTTAAAAAATAACTAAAAAATCTTAATATAAATATGAGATAATGGCATTGCAAACAAATTCAGAAAAATTAAAATAAAATAAAATAGAAAGGATCATATATCTACTATAATTTTCTTAAGCTAATTCATAACTTATCTTTAATCTATACTATATTATAAGGGGGCTTAAAGGAGAGAAACTTTTTATTCCTAAGTTTCTTAAGATATAATACAAATTAGGTATTTCATTTTCTCATCTAATTCCTAAATGAAAGTTTATTTTTCCATAATAATTTTTTTATTATTAATAGTTAGTAAAATGAAATATTTTTTTAATATTATGTAATTAGATACATAAATATCCGTCCATATGCAATATCTTTTATAAGAACAAATATTTATTTTTAAGTCAGTATTAATTTGTTCATAAAATTTGTTAAATGAATATTTTATAATATTTATGTTATCAAGCACATGAAAATTCATACATATAGACTTAGAAAAATACATTAGTATATGTTTTAATAAGATGATTTATTCATTAATATGATAATTATTTATCAAAAATATGATAAATTGATCAAATAAAATGATTTGTAATGTTTTTTTTCAAAGAGGAGTGCTATATAGTAGAATTGCAACATGGTAAACAAAGTAATGTATTTATTATTGATACTACTTTATTTTTATTTTAGATCTCTTATAAATCTTTGAATAATGTATTTATTTTAACGTTAATATTAATTTTAAATCCTACATATATTTAATCTGATTTAACATGTGTGAAGTACATACTTTTTGACTAGTATATTAAAAGTGAGATGAGAAGAAGAATTATTTTTAGATTATTTTATTCACTCTTTATTTTACAATTTCAAATTTTCCATTGAGTCTATTAATGGTGTATCATTAATTGTTAAGTTTTCTTCTTTTTTTATTTCTCCAAATGATGTATATATTGAGCAAACTTTTTTTTATCATTTCTAATTTATATTTTGTTTTTGGACAATATATTAAGTTATTTATTCGTTAAGAAATATGATAGGAAAATTCAATCATTATTTAATAAAAGAGTGGAACATGTTTTAATTATTTCATTTGTCACATAAAAAATAAAGAAATAATACATTAAAAAATCAATTAAAAATGAATAGAGTGTAACATATATTCTTCTAGGATAATTAACTTAATTGGAGACATTTTAGTGAGTAAAACTTATGAAAATTATAAAAAGTATAATTATAGTTTTCTAATTCTATTTATTTATAAATGTAATTTATTGTATTTATATAAACAAGTAATAAATAAGAATAAGTAAAATAATAAAAAAAATATATATCATGTGCATTGCACGCATAATTTAACTAGTCTTAATATATTAAAATGAGCTTAAATGAGAGAAACTTTTGATTCTCCTTTTTACCATTCAATTCTCTTTAAAATATAGTACAATTTAGGATTTTTACATAGTTTCTCGTTTTAATTCATAGAATAGGATATTATTTTTTCAATAATAATTTATTTATAAATAGTTTGTAAAATTAAATATTTCAGTAACATGATGGCAATAGAAATATAAATATCCATAAAAAATAATTTTCAGGTTACTTTTTGGTCAACGCTAATTATTCCTTAGAAACTTATAGAATTATAATATATAATATTTTTTTATATTATCAGAACATGAAAATTCATATAAATGAATCGAGATAAATATTTTTGAAAAAGATGAATTATCTCTTAATATGATAGAATCTAACAAATTGATAAATAATCATTTTATATATTATTCAAATAGTAATTCTATATAGTAAAATTTCAACAATCCTATTAACAAGTTAATATATTTATCATTACAATTATTTTACTTCAATTTGTCATTTAAAAAAAAAGTATTCTAACATTATTATTTATTTAAAATTATTTGTATATTTTAACACTTAACACATGCGAATCACGTAGTTCTCCACTAATTACTTTAAAAGTGACATATATATGTCATTTCCCTTTTAAAACTCTTGAGACAATGAATTTATTATCCAGTCAAACTTGTGGAGCCACCACAAATTTAAATAAAAAATAATTAAACATTAAATTTAGATTGCAAATCTAAATCCAGTGACACCCTTAGTCTTGTGGCTCTGAGGAGTTTCAGCAACTAGAGTAATTATCTATTCTTACATTTTGAAACTTGAAACCTAGTAACCAAAAAATGATAACAGAAAAAGTAAAAAGAATTTCAAAGAAACTAGATAAGAAGATCGATAATTAAATTAAAATATAGTGAACTCCCTTTTTAGTTTATTTTTCTCTTCATTTTTTATTGACACAAACACAATGTTCATTTTGCATTGAAATAGAACATTGAAATTAAATCATTTTCCATCTCTTTTCTTCTCACGCACATTTTCTCGGATCTAAACCTAGTCTAAACATTAGAGAGCCAAGGTAATAGCAGCTAAAAAAGTATTATTTACACGATGTAAAAAACGAAAACAAGGTTTCGAAAAAGTTAATCTACTTATTAGAATATGTATATGGGATTGAATACCATCATCGGAAAGTGCAGAAGACCTGCCTACAAAAGTGGTAATTCACAAACAAACAAGAATGGAAGCAAAAGTCAACACGTGGATTGTTCCCAAAAGTCAATGTGCTTATCATATATGAAACTCTGAATTTAATTATAGGTACGAACAACTATTCGATCCAAACTATTATATGTACGGAAAGTCAACGAAATAAGACATTTGGAAAAAGGTTTTTTGAAACTTATCTTCAGTATTCTCTCGTGCATCGGAACCCTAGCAAACGGTCAGAATAATGATAAATGCTCATCATTTTTGTTCGTCTTTGTTTGCTTTTGATAGCTTATTTCGTGAGGAGTTCAGTTTCTCTCACAAAAATTATAGTGCCAGAGAGCATGAAATGTGTGGTATGAGGTGTGTGCACCCTAGCAAATATATGTACTAACTGAATCGTTTCCTCAAAATCTTAATGAAACTTACCACTTAGGAGGAAAAGAGTGCACCTCAGCTATGGAAGAAAAAGGATGATGGGTTGGCCCGCTGTTAGGCTGCTGTATGAACTCTAATGAACACTAAGATGTCTCTTGAATGTTATGAATGATCGCCAATGGACCATGACTAAATGGATGTAACGACCCTACTGGCTGAGGGTAATTCTAAAGTCTAAACTTAATGTTAACACGACTCAAGTTGCTTCCTCTTCTCTTGGTTTCAAATCCAAGAAGATGAAGAATAAGGTCTCCAAACATATGGAAACTCAGAAAAAGAAAGATGAAGTAACAGAGAGGATGCTCAAGTAAGTTAGGAAGTTAGTTAGAATCTGTTATTGTAGTTTACCTAATCTAACTTCCTATCTATAATTAGTAAGTAGCTTAGTACTTAACATATTTTGTCTATAAATACTAGTGGTAAGCTTGTAAGTAATCCAATGAAAGAATGAACATTGAAGCTCACTGAGAAATTTTTCAAATCTCTCTGTTCTCTCCTGTTTCCAAACTCTTCTTCTTCTATCTTATTTTTCTAACTTGGTATAAGAGCCAAAGACGTACGTCATGACTGCAAATGCTGCAAACACTGTTGCAGGTAATCCTTTCTTGAACTCAGTCAGTTTTGCTCTAACGATCAAACTTGATTGTGAAAATTACTTCCTCTAGAAAGCACAGATCGTGCCAGCGGTGATCGAACATGGTCTAGATGTTTTCCTCTATGGAACAGCAACGCCACCTGATAGGGAAACTAAAGAAGGTGAAACGAATCCTGCGTATGTCGATTGGATCAAAAGTGATCAGCTTCTTTCAAGCTGGATCAGGTCTTCTATGACCGAAAGAATTTTAGCCATAGTAATTCACTATAACATAACAAATAAACTCTGGAAAGCTTTGGAGAGAATATTTGGTAATTAATCTAAGAATATTTGGTAATCAATCTAAGGCAAAGATGTTGCAGATCATGTCTCAACTACAATAAATCAAGAAATACAATTTAAACATTGTTGATTACTATGATAAGTTTAGAAACCGAGCTGATAATCTAGCTGCTCCTAGTCAGCCTGTTGGGGAACACAATTTGATTCTCTATATGTTAAATGGTCTTGGTGCTGAATTTGACTAAGCAATAGTTAATACACTACTACAAAATGAGGCTTAGATGATGGTGAAAACCCGTAATCAAAACTCTTTAATGACGAGTATGCGACTGTCATCTATCGGGCTGTCATCTAAACTCATTTTACCAAAAATCGATATTAAAAGGTACCGCTAAAACACTTTTGATGATGGAGAATCCCCGTCATTAAACATGCCGCAAAAACATCTTTAATGACGGAGATTACCCGTCATTATAGGTGCCACAAAACACCTTTAATGACGGGCAATCCCTGTCATTAAAGGTGCCATAAAATACCTTTAATGACGGATATTGACTGTCATTATAAGTGCCACAAAACACCTATAATGACGGAGAATCTCCATCATTAAAGGGACATTTTTTTAAACGATCATAAGTTTGTATGAAGAAGGACAACACTGGTATAAATTGAAACTAGAAAGCAACTCAAGAATCTTCTGGCATATATAACACATGCAATTATCCAAAAAAGTTCTTAAAAGTTATAAGTAATGCAAGTTTTTATAGAGATCAAAATGAAGAAAACAAAATGGACTTATGACTACAAAATTACAACAAGATATTAGGTGAAGAGAGGATGAGGAGAATTTATTGGCTTTTCATATTTAGCTTTAGCAAGTTCAAACTTTCCTTCTTTGAACAGACTGTTCCCCTGGAAAATAGATAATAGATTAAGTGTCACTAACAGGAAGAGCTAGGTAATGATTAACAAAACACATGAAGGCATGCAATATTGGCCTACGCAGGAATAAATTCATGCTTTAAGCATACCGTGTTTCTGATCTTTTCCACTTCATCCATTATGCTTTGAAAGTTTAAACCATTCCAATCCTGTCACGAAGAATAGACACTTAGAATAATATGGTCGTTTTGAATAATGCTGGTGTATTGTCAATATGTGTGAGTGGGAACGTCTGTTCCTTAACAATATTTTATCCAATTAGTAAAATATTTAGAATAACTAAATCAAAAAATAAAATTATCTACCAAACATCATGTTGGATCTTCGAGTACACATATAAATAAAATATCAAGCACTAATATGCTTCCCTTGTCAATTCTTAGATTTTATTTCCATCAAACTATTAAAACCATAATTAAGATTAGTTTTGTACATGGATGTGCATAGAAGAAAGATAAATCATAATATAGAAAACAGTAGTCACCTGAAAAAATCTGTAGAAATCCTCAAGGTATTGCTTGTAGAGAGTGTTCCTTATTAGTTCTATGTTCATGTCATCCAGATCCTACCACCAAGGAGACAAATGATAAATACCAAAGATAAACTATATGAACCAACTCCAGTATAAGAAAACAAATCAAATGTTCCAAGACGCCACTCCTGATCTCCATGATAATTGGCAAAAGGTTATTCAGTATGACTGATATAGTAAACCTAGAACGTTATCAATCACCATTAGTATGAGGAAAAAAATTCTAAGACTAGAAGATCAAAAAGTGTTGTTGAAACATAATAGTTGAATATCTGCAGTTATTAGAACAAAGTGGTCAAAATTCACAATATAAGATCCTATATAAACTAAAAAGCTCGCCAAAAACCAAAAGAAATAGATTTGAAAGGCAGGCAATTGTATCCACCTCAGATGTAATACATTCTCAGAAGCATAGAGCAAGTAGAGTGTCAACAAACACCAGTCTATAGAGCTCCCTCATGTTTTGAGCAACTATCTGTGTAGCAATGTTGAGGAGAAAAGAAAATTGTGAAATCTTAACTGGTGTGTTTAAAAATTACATAGAAACTATTATGATGTGAAGTACCTGTCAAACATGCCCAAAGGGTGGCATTTCTCCAGTAGTTCCTGAAAATCTCTCTCATGCAAAGTTCCCGTAACAATGAAGACAACATTGTCTATCATGTGACCATATCTGAACAAAGCAACAGAAATATAAGAATCCCCATATATAAACTACCGAAATTCCTATCAAAGTGGACTTCGAACAAAGTCACATAACCAAAGAAACATGTGGATGATATCTTTAGTTCTTTCATAGCGGTTGACATAACAATGCATCAAACAATCATTAAAATGAGCAACTCCAAAAACCAATACGCAAATTGAAATGCAATAATAACAAAAACTAGAAAAACTGAAACTCTAACCTTCTTTTCTATGAAAAATAGAAACACTTACTTAAGATAGGAAATATGTTGGTCACTGGTTCATGACATCAATATATTCAATACCAGGGCACTATAACTTCAAGAGTGAAAGGATATAAAGTAATTTGTCATGAGCAGCACATGATATCTAGTACATGACCAGGAAAACACACCATTGTCAAAAGGTGAGATAAGTTAACCAAAGTCAACACATGAAAGGGAAATTAAGATGATTCAATGGCGCCTAAGGAACAAAGTCTGACAGTCCTATTAAGTAATAAGAAAAAAAGAAGAATATATACTAATGCCCAAATGCTTCAGACACGGTTCCCTTAACAAATATTGTCAATATAGCTTCCAAACATAACTAAAAATACTATAATAAGTTCTATTATCATAGAAGAGTAGGAATAGTCACAACAAGAGCTAAAAATGCCCATAGAGTTTAAATTGCAGCAGGACTAACAGATTAATTTAGGATACTGTAAATGTAATGAGTAATGACCAAAAAATTTGAGTAATGCTTCCTCTCCAAATTATGAAATTGTCTTCTTGATAGTTGAGATGATTTTGGTATCACCTTTTCCCCAAGAATTACCCTAAGTAAGGTGACTTTTACATGCTTTGAGAATTTGAATATGCTTCCTCTCTAATTTATGTAAATGACTCGACAGTTATAATTATCATTTTTGTACACTAATTCCTTAGGACCATGGCTGCAAAATCATTACCCAAAAGAGCTATCTAAAATTCATAGAGGCCATAGAAATTCTTATCCAAAATTGCTGTACATTTTTTGAGATAATCTCATCTTTCATATCTCCCACTTCTAGCAGAGTCAAAATGAAGGGATTGTGTAGAATCAACTTCTTTAGTTTCTCAACATCAGCATTGCCAAATATCAGAAGAGAGATATTAAAGGATCAGCAATGATCAATAACTTACATTTCCATGAAGCAAAATGACATCAAACAAACCTGATAGTTTTAGAATAAGAACCAATAACTTAGATGAAATTGACCATGTTTCCTATAAAAAGAGAGTAAATAAACGATGTCTAAGGTCACAATTATTTAGAAACTAATTTGACTGTTGACATAAAAAAAATTTATGGCTGTCATTAAAGTCCAGTTTTGTAGTAGAGTTGGTGGCCAAATTCTATAGCTTCTTCATTGCTCCAGATCCTATTGGCATCGACACGGAGTTCAAATTTCCCTGCCTTTCTACCTACCATTGGAGGATAATTAACTAGTAAAGATGGATTCCATAATCTTTCTTTTTGTTCTTTTCGTGGTGGATTCCTTATCCATAACTTTTATATTTTCTTCTTATGGATTCCAAAATGTAAAACTTTTTTGTTTAACCAAATAAAAACCTTTAGATTCATATAGCTAAACATATTTTACAAAGTAAAAATTTAATAGCAAATTGATTTATATCTCACCTTCAACTTTATAGCAGTATATCCTTGGAGATGATTGTATATATTGACATTTTAACCGCTCTATAGAACTTACTGGTATTCCCATCTTACCACATCTAAGAAGAAAATGAGTCCTTTAGCAAAGGAAGAAAGATGCTAATCTTAGCTCCACCCAAGATATGAAGAAGAGACTTAAGTTGTTTTTCTACCTTTAGCATATTTTCTGTGATAATTTCAAGAGGTGCTACCTATTTAATAATATATCACAATTAAGACATCCACATTTCTCTTTTTCTAAATGATGAAATAGAAAAAGTAAATGAAGTCAAAGTAGGATAACAAATACCTAAATATAAAGCACAAAAAGGTTGTATATGTTGGCATCAGTCACACCATAATGCTTGTGCTTTTGACCTCGGGCTTTTTCATGCAAGAAAATCAAATAGTAACTAACCTCACCAAGCCCCACACTTCCATCTTCAAGAAATAAAGATAATATAAAACCATCCATATAGAACTTTAGATGGTCCTGATTAGTAGAAACAAATATAGGTTGAGCACACAATGAAAGTCTGGGATATAAAAAATAATGAAAACATGAGTTTAGCTAAAAAATAAAATGAGCTCTCGACTTCAATTATGTGATCCATTTCTTCTTGTTGAGATGAAAATAAAGCATCTTGAAGTTCTACCTTTGTTTGTGCTTGTAGATACTTCAAACTGTAATTAGTAGTTCCTTTAATTACAAGAGGGCAAGAATTGAACCACATGTATAAAAGCTAGTGATTAAAGTAAACAAAGAGAAACATTCGAACTACAAGAACACAAATGATGTACAAAAACAATATTCTCGATACTTGTTAACTCTTTACTCTGGCATATCAATTTTCCAATCATTAGATCACTCATTCACTCGTTCGTTTTTTGAGTAAAAAGTATTATCTATTCACTAATATATCTTCAACGAGTATAAATCTATTTGTATATCTACCCTTTTTACACTGGTTGTCAGACCATGATAACAGATGAAAAAAATTAATTCACCGACTAATTTTGAGGATTGAATCCGTGGACACGAAATAGCGATCCCCTATAGCATCCTGTTGAGAAAGCTTCTTGATTCATAATCTGCAGCTGAAGAAGTCCATAAAGCAAGGCTTCGACTGTAAGAGGGAAACCAGGAACATTGATATCGACTAGTACAATCCTATCACAACCCCTGACAACAGAGTATTAATAGTGATAATATCCACCACCTTTAGCGCAACTTCCCATGGAGATGACCCACTGAGGTTCAGGCATTTGGTCATAAACCCTGCAGCAAGCCAAGAAGGTCAAACAACCATCCTTCTCTTAGTTGAATGCTCAAAGAGAGCAATAACAACATTCTAGTTTATGTGCAAGGTCCATGTTGAAGCCAAATCTAATAAATAAAATACATTAACATTCAAAGGAAAAAATTAAGTAGAAGAAAAGATTTGAAACAAAATACAGATCTACAACCAAAATAAAAAAATCCCAAATCTAAAATTAGATCTGAAAAAATAGATCTGAAAAAATAGATCTACAACCAAATTTGCGAGCTTAGGGTTGAGCTCACCTGTTTTCATGGGGGGTTACACAAACTTCAAGGAAGCTTCAATGGGAGCTTGAGGCTACTACCGGAAGGGAGAGATGACTCTCTCTGGTGGAGGAGTTCACTATCACCAAGACCAGATCTAAGAAGACGGAGAGAGAAAGAGATGGAGAGTAACAGAGAAAGACTGAGGGATGACGATACTGAGCTAGAGAAAGAGACAACTATGGTGAAAAGAGAGAGAGAGAGAGAGAGAGAGAGAGAGAGAGAGAGAGAGAGAGGTGAAGTTGAGAAGAGGCTCCATGGAGTTGAGGGAGAGAGATTAGGATTATATCATGGAATTTTTATAAATAAAGGTAATATGAGAGTGTAAAAAAAGATTTTGATAGATTTTAGAATTACCTGTCATAGTAGATGGCCGTTATGACAGGTTATTTAAAAACTGTCATATTAGCTAAAAAAAATCTCTTCAGCACTTGTTTTTTATGATAGGTTTAAGGTACGTGTCATAAAATATAGTATTCTGCTATCATTAAAACCCCTTTTGTAGTAGTGATATTACTTCAATAATCGATTCACTTTCTGTTGAAGGTGTTTAGGCTTTACTAATGAGCCACGAGTGTAAAATTGAAATGTTGAATGCAGAAAATGAAGCTATTGTTAAGGCTTCAGTAAATATGGTTACTAATTTAGGAATAGAAAGAATTTTAACAATAACATGAGAGGGAAAAACAATGGAAGAGGTAATTAGAGAGGAAACAGTGATGGTCGCAGAGGTGGCCGAGGTACAGGAAATGGTTCAAGAATTGTTTGTCAAATGTGCAATCGTACTAGACATGCTCCCACAACTTGTTCCTACAGGTTTGACAGAAACTGGACTCAAGCTCCAAATTGGAATCAAGCTTCAAACAACAGGTTTGGCAGAAACAATGGACAATCTTCAAATGGCCAAGGAGGACAGGTGCAAGACCTTCAGCTTACATAGCTACACCAAAAATGGTCAATGACTCTACTTGGTATGTTGACACATGTGCAACAAATCATGTCACAGTAGATCTTGAGAATCTCAATCTTACTAGTGAATATGGTGGTCAATAGAAAATGCTATGGGAAATGGTAAGAAATTGGACATTACTCATATTGGCTTATCTTTTATAACTTGTAAAATAAAAAATCTCAAACTGAAATCCATTTTAAGAGTACATGAGAGAAAGAAAAATTTCTTGAATCAAATTAAGTTATATTTAGACACTCATGCCCACACATTCATACTCGCAATGGTAGGGCAGAACGCAAACATAGACATATTATAGAAACTGACATTACACTCCTAGCTCAGGAAAGTTTATCCTTCTCCTTCTGGTGGCATGCTTTTTCTACTGCAACTTATTTGATTAATAGTTTGCCAACCTTAGTGCTTAATGATCTTACTCCTTTGCAAAAATGATTTCATGTTAAACCTGATTACTCATTTCCTAAAAGCTTTGTTTGTAACACTTTTCCCCATTTAAGACCTTACAATGCTTATAAGGTTGAATATAGGTCCTCTTTATGCATATTCATTGGATACTCTTCTGATTAGAAATGGTATAAATGTTGGAATCCCTCTGGTCGTATCTACATTGCTAGAAATATAGTTTTTAATGAAAAGTATTACCCTTACATCAATATGTTTCTTCATTCTATGCAGCTTTCTAACTCTCACACTACACCTTATGCACAACCATATCCTACTTCTATGTTTGATTTTTCTAGGTTATATACTCAGCAACAATTTTCTCCTATCAGTTCCATTCAAGAATGTACAAACTCATCATCTACTTCTGTGCCCCTACAACAACATCTTGGGAATGTCCTTCATCAAAACATTGATCACATGTATGAATCTCCTAACCAAAGTTCTTTTTCCTCGTCAAGTCATTTCATGCCTAATAATAACACTAGATGTCATAATGAATTGATGCAAAATACCCCAAGTGTGTCCATAAACTCTTCTCACCCAACTTAAAAATAACAGCATAACTCTTCTCATTTTCCTTCCAACCCACTCAACCTCAAATCATTCGACCCCCAAAACCTTTTATTTCAACGCACCAAATGGTAAATAGGTCTAAAAGACAAGCTCTTGGTATGCCTCTCTGGAAGAAAGCTATGTAAGTTGAGTTTTTGGCTCTTTAAAGGAATATAACTTGGGATCTAGTGCCCTATCATGATTCAATGCATCTTGTGGGGAACAAGTGGATTTTTAAGATCAAGACTGATGCAAATGGAAAAGTTCACATGTACAAGGCTTGCCTTGTAACCAAGGGGATTAGTCAGCAACTTAGGGTTGATTTTAGTGAAACGTTTAGCCCAGTTGTGAAGCAAACCACAGTTTGAATTGTGTTATCTCTTGCTATCAATTCAGGTTGGGAAATAAGATAGTTAGACATGGATAATGCTTTTCTTAATGGAGTACTTGAAAAAACTATCTTTATGTCTCAACCTACTTATCTTTGTAAACTTTGAAAGGCACTGTATGGGCATAATCAAGTGCCTCGTGCATGGTATGATAGATTGAAAGCTACTTTACTGCAATGGGATAACTTTAAATATGATAATTCATTGTTCATTCTTCATTACAAACATAATCTCATTTAGTTTTTGGTATATGTTGATGATATAATAATCATAGGCAATGCCAGTGTTTTAATCACTCAGATTATTCAAAAACTTAACAAGGTGTTTGCTTTGAAAGATCTGGGGTTTTACATCATTTCTTAGGAATTAAGGTAGTAAGAATTAGTGCTGGTGTGTTCCTAACTCAATAAAAGTATATTGATGATCTGTTGTCCTGGGCTGCAATGAGTGCAACCAAGACTTATGCCACACATGCATCTCCTTCTGTGAAACTCTCTACTAGTAATGGTGAACTTCTGGACAATGCTACTAAGTATATAAAAATTCGTGGAGCATTTTAGTATTTGACTATTACACGTCCATATATTGCTTTTATTGTGAACAAGCTCAGTCAATTAGTTTGTTCTGCTACTACAACACACTGACAAGCGTGTAAACGAGTATTAAGGTATCTAAAGGTTACTAGCAACAAAGGTATTCTTCTTGCTCCATTCACTCAGAAACTTTCTTTGGTTGGTTACTCGAATGCTGAATGGGCTAGTGATAGACGTTCCTGTTGGGGGTTATGCCCTCAAAACATGGTATTGATATTTTGATATGAAATTTAATGAGGATTGCATTTTTCTTATAATTATTCTTTTAAATTATTGTTGAATAATTTATATAAATATATCAAAATTTCATATTCATTAACGCGACTATGATCTTGTATCAGTACAAGAGGATTAAGATCATAGATAATTAATAAAATTATTAGCAACATATTAAAGTATGAAATCTTTAATGAATGGTTGCTAGTATGGTTCACTAATCATTATGAATGCGTGAGTTTTTGATCTGGATCATTGATGTGGATAGACAGCTTAGTAAATGTACTTTATATAATGAGATTGTATATGACTAGACCGATGTGAATTAATATATTTATCAATGTGCCGTTTATCATAAAGATTTAATACGCATCAATTCGATGATCATGTGTAGATCAGTCTGAATCTTGAGTTATCATAAACCCCTATGCATGTCTACTGGATCTTTTGATTCACTTATAAATTAGTCATTCACTAGTGGATTAATGGTACTTAAGGATCAAGAGGTAGTTAGAAGGGTAATATAGTAAATTTGACCACTTCTAATATATGAACCAATAATTGGAGGTCTGAACTACGTGAAATGATTACATGAGTGGACTGCATGAGAATACTCTGTAAATATAATCTATAATATCTAAGAGTGCAATTTCATATTTATAGTGAAATAATTATGGAATTAATATATAGGATTATTTAATTAAAAAATTTAATTAATAATCTGATTTATTAGAACTTAGGATTATATGTCTATGATCCCCAAATCATCTCTATACTATGTAGTCTAGGGTGTGAATATTTCAGGACATGAGAAAATTACTAATTTGCAAGGAAATATTTATTCTGGGGCAAATATATAATTATGAGATAATTATGTGTGATCAATTAATTAACTTATTTATATATATTAATATAATTTTCGGAATTAATATATATAAATAATTATCGAATTTTTTTCAGTTATCGATAAGTGAGACAAAATATCAAATTTATGAAATTAGATAGATAATAGTTTGGATAAACTAAATATGTTATTTGAGAAATAATAAATAATTTAGTTAATAGGGGTAATCAAATATGTTAATTTGAATGAACTAGTATCTAGATATTTATCTAATTAAAATAAAGATTTAATTTATAGTAATTGGTACGTGTCAATAACTGATTGAGTATCATAGATTGACAGTGACTACTTTACTCTCACGTGGCACTATAGTATTGCGGGTGCAACACTGTAATGCCACATGGTACTACAATGGTGCCGTGAGGCACTGTGCAGCCTCACGGCCCACTTTAGTGACATGTAGCACTATAGTTGTGCACTATTATACAGTGGGTCTCACTGTATTTGACAATTTAAAATTAATTATTATTTTTTAATTTTAATTATCCCTAAATATCTGATATGCCATTATCAAGAAAATATATATAGATATTATTCTAGTGGCATGAATAAGATAAATCATTTGAATCAATTCATGAGTTCATCAATAAGAGAATTGAGTTGAGAACACAATTGCTCCAGGTGATTTTTCTCTATGATTAAGAGTTAATCAAATCTCTAAAGAATCATCATCACGTTCTTTTAGAGAATTGTCTCACAAAAGACATTCTCAGTAAAGTTTTTAGATCTCATGTGTTAAGTACGTCTAGAGATAGAAAAGTGTCTTCGTTATATTCTGTGTGCCCACACACGTCCTATTGTGTTGATGATTGACTTAGAAGATCTTGGTGTGGATCTCGAAGTCTACTGAACTTTAGAACGATTTCGTGAGAATGGAGAATCAATCAGTTTTGCAAGGACGCTTGATTTAGACTACAAGAAGTATATGATTCATAACCTTGTGTTGTAAATTTAATATATAAATATATAATAGATCATGATTGATTGAAAAAAAGTTTTCAATAAAAATTTTATTTTTTGTTATCGTGGCGTTGCCACATGCTTCCACCGCGCACGCATTGCGACGACCAACAAGTGGTATCAAAGCGGTCTTTATATATTTATATATTAAATGTTGTGTGGGTTTTTTCTTGCATTATTCATATAATATGAGATATACATGAATTGATGGATGGATATGATTTTTGAATGTATGAAAAATAATGGATCGTTAATCGTATGATGATTATTAGGTTATGTTTTGATCTTTAATTTTTTCCTTAGATCTTGTGTAAGCAGTTTTGGGGCGTAGAAATTTTTTATAATTTCATTTTGAATATATATTGTAATTATTACGATCACGAGAAGGCGAAGTACGCACGTGACGAATGACGGAGGAAAAACAAAAGAAATAGGAAATCTTTTAGAATTCTGGTGCTGGCACAGGAAATTACAAAAGAAATAGGAATTCTTTTAGAATTCTGGCGCTGGCACCGGAAATCCAATTTCCGGTGTGGGTGCCACTGATTATGTATTACCGGAAATTTTGCTAGAATTTTCTAATTCGACGGTCGGCGGTGGTCTGAGCCCGGCGGCCAACGATGGTCGGCGACTGGTGGTGGTTGACGGCGGTGATGGTGGTCGGTGGTAACTGTTGTCACATTTAGTAAAATAGTTTTATTAAAGTTTGATGAATATAATTAATTAGTTAATCTAAGTTCACCTAATAATGACTTAGACACTTTAGAAGGTTAAATGAACTTAGACTAATGACATTGACATAACTTATTATTAAATATTCGTAGGGTTATTATTATAACTAGTAATTAATTTGAAATTAATTAATTAGTTAAAATGGAAACACATAATCCTAAAATAATGAGTGGGAGAAAGTTGACATGTCAATGTAACCTATGATCCTCATCATTTGTACAACACTGTGAGGTGCAGTAAGGGCCTCGAGATGGTTTTGTTTTCATCCTCCTAAGAAAGGTTTCGAGCTGTACCAGTATCAAGGTTGGAATTCTTAAGAAGATATGAAAAAGTGATGTTGTTTAGTTTTAAGCGACCCTAAGGAAACATATTCTAAATGAAGTCATGGAATCTAAAATGATGGGTTACACTCACAAAGTCACAATTAAGCTTTCATATGGATAGTTGTGACTTGACCGAACAAGCGATACCTTATTGTTAAAAGAGAAAATATGAGATATTTTAAGTTTTTTAATAAAGATGAGAATGTCTCGTAGACAATCTGAGGTTAATCTGACTGACCATAAGAGAGCACAATAGTCGTTGTGTTATTTTATTATGATTAGTAAATGTTACATTTGTGTGTTTACTGTGGTACATTCATGCATCACAATTATTTTTAAAATTCTAGATATTTATCAATTATATTGAATCTTGTATGTTTTAAATTTCATTTATCATTATTATGTCTACCATGGGTAACCCTGTTATTGCTTTACTCACTCTTGAGAAGTTGAATGGTGGTAATTTCGTACGTTGAAAATTAAATATGAATTTAATGCTAATTTGTGATAACCATAAGTTTGTCCTTACTGAGTAATGTTCTAAGGAGCTCGCTGTTAATGCCCCTAGAATGTTAGGGACAAATATGATGCTTGGATCATATCAAATAATAAGGAGAAGTGCTACATGTTTGTGAGCATGAATGATGTTCTGAGAACCAAACATGAAAGCATGAAGACTGCTTATAATATTATGGAATCTCTATAGACGATGCTTGGGTAGCAGTGTGATCAAATTCGTCATGAGGCCACTAGGAGCTACATGACAACTAAGATGAGAAAGAGTACTTATGTGCGAGAACATGTTTTGAACATGATCAATATAATATACGAGGAAGAAGTACATGGGGCGACCATTGATGAACGGACTCAACTTCGCAATATACTTGAGTCGCTAACACCAACTTTTTATGCATTCACGACCAACTATGTTATGAATAAGTTACAATTCAACATGACCCAATTCTTGAATGACCTGTAGACTTTTGAGTCACTCAACGTTAGAATGACCAAAGAGGGCGAGGTAAATTTTGCCAAGCAAATGTCTTCTTCCAATGTTAAAAGTAACAACACGAAGAAGATCAATGGTAAGAGCATAGGTAAGAACAAGAAAGGAAAGAAAGTCAAAACATCACCAAAAAGCTAAGATGAAGAAGAAAAACATCAAGCCTAAAGGAAAATGTTTCCATTGTGGGTTGAAGGTCATTAGAAGAGAAATTGTAACAAGTATCTCTCCGAGCTGAAAAAGAATGTTAAATATGATTTATCATCTTGGATACTTGATTATGGAGCTACAAACCATGTATGTTCTTCTTTACGGATGCTTGATTCGTCAAGGGAGCTGGCTGATGGCGAGGTCATTTTGAGAGTTGGCAGTGGCACGCTCGTGTCAGCTAAAGCATTAGAGACAATCCGTTTACTTTTTAGATATAATTATTTAGTTCTGAACGATGTTTATTATATTCCTGGATTTTTGAGAAATTTGTTTTCTCTTTCATTTTTGCAAGAACAATTATTCAAAATTTCTTTTATTAATAAATTTTTTATTATTTCTTAGAATGGATTCAATATTTGTCATGCAAAAATAATAAACGGAATATATATGCTTAAATCTACTGAAAACCTGTTAAATAATTTTAAATTATTTAAAGTAGCAAAACCTAAAATTTGCAAAAGACAAAGAGTTTCTCATGATGATGATAACACATATATTTGGCATATTAGGTTGGATCATATTAATCTAGATAGGTTAAATAGGTTAACAACGCATAGTGTTTTGAGAGAACTAAAAGTTGGAACTCTTCATGTTTGTGAATCATGTCTAGAGGGTAAAATGAGCAAGAGACTTTTCACAGGAAAGAGATAAAGAGACAAGGAACCACTTGAGCTAGTACATAGTGATGTCGTGGACCTATCAATGCGAAAGGTAGAAAAGTAATTAGGTAAATCATTGAACACCCTTCGATCCGATTGATGTGGTGAATACTTGAATTTATAATTCAAGGATTATTTGCTGGAATGTGGAATGCTATCCGAACTCATAGTACCTGGAACACCACATCAAAATGGTGTTATAGAGAGGAGAAACCGAACCTTATTTGATATGGTTAGGTTGATGTTAAACTACTCATACGCCAACGTACATTTTAGGGATATGCACTACATACGAAACTTACATTTTGAATGTAGTGCCCTCTAAGTCTATAAGCAAGACGCCTTTAGAGTTATGGAATGACTCCAAACTTAGTTTACGTCATTTTTGTATATGAGGGTGTCTAGCTCACGTTCTTAGAACCAAGACTGGAAAGGTAGACTCAAGGTCTGAGGTATGCTATTCATAGGCTATGCTCCAGAGACCAGAGGTGGGTAATTTTATAGTCACAAGGATAAAAAAGTGTTTGTGTCGACATATGCAACCTTCCTTGAGCATGACTATATGCAAAAATATAAGCCTCGTAGTAAATCACCTTCAATTTCTACTGGCAAATGACAAACCAGAGAAACCACAGTTCCTGCAAAAGAAACCTCAGTACAACGTTACAGTGGGAGGGTTGTGAGACAACCAGTACGCTACGAACTAAAGGCACATGTTCTGGTGTCAGACAGTGATAAGGACGACCCATTATCTTAAGAAGAAGCAATGGATGATCCTGAAAAGTAGAAATGGCAAGATGCCATGAACAAGGAAATGGAATCTATGTATTCCAATTCCGTTTGAGAACTTGTAGATCCATCTGAAGATATCAGGCCCATTGGATGTAAATGTAGCTTTAAGAAGAAAAGAGGTGCAAATGGAATACTAGAGACTTTCAAAGCACGGTTAGTAGCCAATGACTATACACAAAGGGAGAGAGTCGATAATGAAGAGACGAGAGAAAATCACTAACTTGCAAAGAAATTTTTATTCTACGGAAAGTACATAATTATGTATGATTAATTAATTACTTGAATTATTTATATATGTATTAATATAATTTTTAGAATATATATATATGTAATTGTCGATTTTTTCAATTATCGATAATTGAGACACAGTATCTAATTTGTGAAACTAGATAATTAAATTATTATTAGATAATAATTTGGATCAACTAAATATGTAATTTGAGAAATAACATATAATTTACTTGATATGAGTAATCAGATATGTTAATTTCGAATTAACTAATATCTAGATATTTCTCTTATTAAAATAAATATTTAATTTATAGCAATTGCCACGTGTCAATCACTGATTTGATATCAGCTATTGACATGGACTACTGTAGTGTCATGTGGCACTGCAGCTGTGCACCATTATACAGTAGGTCCCACTATATTTGGTAATTTAAAATTAAATATTATTTTTAATTTTTAATTATCCTTAAATATCTGATACGTCATTATCAAGAAAGATATACATATATTATTCTAATGGCATGAATCGGATAAATCAGTTGAATCAATTCATGAGTTCATCAATCAGAGAATTGAGTTGAGAACACAATTGATTAGAGTAATTTTTCTCTATGATTAAGAGTTAATCAAATCTCTAAAAGAATCATCATCACTTTCATTTAAAGAATCATCACAAAAGTCATTCTTAGTAAAATCTCTAGATCTCATGTGTTGAGTACATCTAGAAATAAAAAATTGTCTTAGTTTTATTTTACGTGCCCACACATGTCCTAGTACGTTAAGGATTGACTTGGAAGATCTTAGTGTGGATCTCTGAGTCTGCTAATCGTTGGAACGATTTCGTGAGAACAAAGAATCAGTTGGTTTCGCAAGGATGCTTGATTTAGACTACAAGAGGTATATGATTCATAACCTTACATGTTATAAATTCAATATATAAATATGTAATAGATCCTCACTGATTGAAAAATAGTTTTTAATAAAACTTTTTTTGTTAACGTGGCGTTGAACAAGTTTTGTTTTATTAAAGAATTGAGCTTTATTAAAAGTTTAATTGTTTAAATGGCCACGCACCACACGCTTTCACCGCGATGATCAACAGTTTTATAGGAGGCTATGCTATTTATTTGGGTAATAATCTTGTATCTTAGTCAGCTATGAAACAATAAGTTATTTCCCATTCTAGTACAGAAAATGAATACAGAAGTTTGGCTAATACTGCTTTGGAGATATCATGGATTCAATACTTGTCGTCTGAATTACATGTGTCATTAGCTTATTCTCCCATCATTTGGTGTGATAACATGGGAGCTATGTCCATTGCTGCCAATCTAGTGAATCATGCACGTACAAATCTTATTGAAATAGACTTGCAATTTCTTCGTGATAAAGTTTTACTCAAACAGCTCAAAAGTTGTTTTGTTCCCTCAAATGATCAAGTAGCAGATGTGTTTACAAAATTTCTCTCTTCGAGTCAGTTTGATTACTTGGTTTCCAAGCTCAATGTGGTTGAATTCCCCTTTCACTTGTGGGGGGATAATAGAGTGGATGCTCAAGTCAGTTAGGAAGTTAGTTAGAATATGTTATTGTAGTTTACCTAATCTGTCTTCCTATCTATAATTATTAAGTAGCTTACGCTTAATATATTTTGTCTATAAATACTAGTGTTCAGCTTGTAAGTAATCCAATGAAAGAATGAGCATTGAAGCTTATTGAGGCATTTTTCAAATCTCTATGTGCTCCCATGTTTCCAAACTTTTCTTCTTCTCTCTTGCTTTTCTAACTTGAAGGAAAGCCCTGGGGAAGTGGATCGATTATGGTAAGGCTAGACATTAGATGACCAATTACATGGCTTTGCGAGTCAAAACAAACACCCATGGCTTTGTGGTACACTATTCATGTTTTATCATTAAGTCATGTTTATTGGCTAATTCTACTGGATTATGATCAATAAATTCTTGAACCACTAATAAATTTTGTAAAATTTATTGCATGGGTTCCAGGAAACTAGGAGACTAAATGTGCGAGAACTTGAAGTCATCCTTGGTACATAAGTGAGGTTTCTAGTTGTTTCCATCGAAATGTCACTCTTTTAATGAATTTAGGAGTTTAACTTTAAAAGATTGTCTTCATGTATCAAACATTGGATAGAATTTACTATTCATTTCTTGGCATAGTAAAGAAGTTTATAACTTTATTTTCCCGAGTCTATTATTATCAAGAAGAATAAAAGTACTATTTTTTCTAATATATTGGTTGATGGCCTTTATTTTATAACTCTTAAATCATTGTTGTTGCAGGATACATAATTGAATGACAATGTAGATAAAACACGTAAAAGGGAAAGATTTCTAAAACCAACAATTATGGAATCTATGTGATCACATTAGTCTAGATAAGAACCAAAGACAGAGCCTCTTCCAGTTTGTGAAACTTGTATAGAAGGAAAAATGACCAATAAGTCTTTTAAGGAAAAATGATATAAATCCACAAAACCATTGGAGTTGGTTCAAGACCTATGAGTTTCCAAGCAACATCAGGCTATGAATACTTCCTCACTTTTAATGACTATTATTTAAAATATGGCTATGTCTATTTATGCATAAAAAATCTGAAACCACAGATCAATTCAAAAGGTCTAGTGCGGGGATTGAAAAGTCATTGGATAGACCAATTAAGATTCTTTGATCTTGTTGAGGAGGTGAATGTCTCTTTAGATTCTTCAAGTATTACTTAGTCGACTACTCAGTTGAGAACGAGATTACATCCTAACTTATTGCACCTGGAACATCCCAGTAAAATAGTGTAGCAAAAAGGAGAGATATGACACTCCTAAATATTGTGAAATTTATGATGAGTTATTCAAGTTTACCTATTTCTTTTTAGGGATATGCCTTAGAAACATCAAACATATTGTGAATTTGGTCCCATCTAAGGGATTGCCTAAGACACCATTAGGGATTATAGAATGTTCGTAAACCTAGTTTACACTATATAAATATACGAGGATGTCAGACACACATACTAATGGAGAAAACTGCTAAGATTGATTTCAGATCAAAGGTATGCTTGTTTGTTGGGTATGTAAAATGGGTAAGAGGTTATTTGTTTTATAATATTAAGGATAAGAAAGTATTTGTTAGTATAAATGTTATATTCGTAGCAGATGACTATATAATAAATTTTAAATAAAAAAGAAACACAGTTAAAGAAGAAATAACTAAAGGAACTTATAGATAAGACTATCAACCAAACTTAGTAGAAGATCCAGTGACTAACGATTTTCCAATTACCCAAGAAAATATGAGTAAAGTAATTCTAATTACTTTACTGCCTCATCATAGTGGGAAGGTCTCTCACCTGCTTGAGATATACATGTTCTCGGGAGAATCATCTAGAGTTTTCCCTAAGGAGCATGACTCATATCATTGAAATTATAATGAGGCAATCAATGATGTAGAGGTAGATGATTGGCATAAAATGGTGATATCTAAAATGGGTATCATGTACTCTAATGGAGCCTGGGAGCTGGTAAAAGTACCTGAAAAGTATAAAACTCATTGGATGTAAATGGGTATGAAAGCATAATCGAGAAGGTGAAAACCTTTAAAGCTAGGGTATTGCGAAAGGTTATACACAAAAGAGGATATAGATTATGAAGAAACCCTTTGGCCGATAGCTATGCTTAAGTCTATAAAATATTTCTATCAATTGAAGCTCATCTTGTCTTCTAGATTTAGCAAATGAAAGTCAAGGCCACCTTATTAAGTGAAAATCTTGAGTAAAATATCTTATGTCTCAAAGGTTTTATCGCTAAAGGCTAAGATGATAAGTTTTATAAGTTAGTAGGCTATTTATGAACCTAAGTAAGCATCAAGATCATGGAACATCACATTTGATCCAACAATCAAATTATTTAGTTTTGATCAAAATCTTCATGAACCATGTGTGTATAAGAAAAGGAAGAAAACATGATTGTATTCTTAGTTCGTTATGTGCGTAACGTACTCCTTATTGAAAATGATATAAGATTAGTGTCAAACATAAAGATTTAGCTATCTAAATAGTGTGATTTAGAGGCTTGAGAGAAGCGTCATATATTCTTAGAATTAAGATAATTTGTTACTGTAAATCAAGAAAGATATATGTGTCTATAATCAGATTCTTAAGAGGTTTGTAATGTAGGATTCCAAATAAGGTTTGTTACTTTTAAGACATGCGATTCATCTAATCAAATATCCTTGTCTAATACACTGGAAGATATATATAGCATGACAATTCACTATGTCTCAGTAGTAGGACGTCTCAAGTATCCTATGTTGTGTACTAGACAAAATATTTCTTTGGCATAGGGGTGTGCGACCGACCAGAGAATCATGTTTCGTTTTTAAAACTATCCCGACACTACTAGAAATATGACATTCTACAAGAAGTAGAAAATCCTGTGAAAAGTAGTCCACAGGGTTCCGACGGCGCCTGCGACAACCCCTCATATTAAAAGTCCGCGTTTTTCACAAGGCGCAATACCTCCTGTGAAGAACCCTATGGTCTTTCACTTTTTACAGGGTTTTGCGACTGCTGTAGAACGTTGTTTAATAAGGTTTTAGGACCCTTGTTGAATGTATTCAACATGTGTTTTTAACACTTATGAATTAACTTTCACAGATATTTTTGTATCTTATTGAATCAGATCTCATGAAGTCTTTTGAATCTCGTTGACATAGTTTTTTGTTATAAATTATGCCTGGAGATTTTCTTGGCATTTTATAAATGCTATTTTTTTTGTAATCAATATATATGCTTTACCTATTTAAACATTCAAAATTAATACATTACTAGACTAAAAAGAAATTCAAACATCGTTTTATTTTCATAAATATTATCCAAAAGTATCAACCATAAGTATCATCTAAAAGTATTAGTACGTAGTCTCCTAATATAACATTCATTTCAAAAAACAAAAAGCATCTAAAAGTTTCATAGACGCTACAAAATAACTTCAAATTTTCACTGCTCAACTCTTCAAAAATTTGATGCCATATTGAAAATCTTCAAGGAATTGTAGGTCATGAATTTAAAGAATAAAACAGTAACTTTAAGATAATTTCACATTGCTCACATCATCATTTTATACTTTGTGAAAAAATAACACTACATATTCTTAAGCACACTATATGGTTTTGTAGAATTGCACCTTTTCTGAAATCATCTAAAGGCATAAAAATGATGTTCTATCCAAGATTTTAAAGAACTTCAATAAAATGATTTGAGAGGGAATAAAATAATGGTGTAAACTAAATACAGCCTTGCAATATACATAATATAGAAATTAGAAAATATATACTTAATAACCTTACAACTTTAAATACTAGAATCCAAGATCAACACTTTAAAAATTAAGGAAACCCATGATTAGTACTTCTACGTCACGACAAGATTAAGAATTGTTTGCTTATTGTTGATGTCTTGCTTATTGCCTATTGAAGTCTGCATCTCAAGTTACTTAGAAAGAGCAAAGTTTACTTCACATATATCTCTAGGCCATACTACGTTCTGTTTAGGGATAACTCACATACATAAGCTTATTGGTCTATGTTAATCAATTAACAAAAGCATACAATGAAATGGTGAAGTAGATTAAGACGGGAAACTAGGTCTTCAATACATACCTTTTTTGCACCAGTTGCATTATCAATCACATAGTTTTCCCTTAAGCACACCCACATTACATCTAGATCATCAACGTTTAACAGAAGATCTGATTGCTTCTGCAGAGTCATAAAAATGAAATTGCACATGAACAATATATCTAGACAAATACTAAAAGTAGACATATAAATTTACTGGTAAAATGCCACCTTTAAAAATAGTTATTTAGCCAGCTTTTGGAATTTCTGACTGATGGATCCCTCCTCAGATTTCTTAAAATAAAAACTAAAAGAAAGAAACCAATTAAGAAAGAAACCCAATATTAATCCAATGAGAGAGAAGGAAAAGAAAAGGTGTGATCCTGCAACAAAAAAATGAATCTCACTGGTTTTACATCTCTGTACACATGAAAACAAACAATTATTTAACAAGTTGCCTCTACTGATTCGAGCCCACACAGTTAATTATGGCTAGAGGTACCATTCTTTGTACTTAGCGCCCAATCTCGATACAAATTCTACTTCAAGAACAAGCAAACAATTTTTAAACATGCGTTCTTATAGAAACTCGAGATTGTACCATCTTCATCACTCTTTTATTGCTTCTCTTTGAAAATATCAAGCACGATTCTCTTTGTTTCAAGCTCTACAAAAGGAAACAAAGGTAATATAGAAATACCTGCAAAAATGGTAAACATACTAACATACAGATATAGTTCTTATGCACTAAAATACATGCTTCATCAACTACCGATTAGTCCATATTGGTGCACATTCATGTAGTAAGGTATAAATTAACATTCCTAAACTTCACATACATGTAACAGAGGATGCGAGATAGTTAAAAGAGAAAATTAATAAGATGGGCAAAAAACCCTTGAACAGGGGCACCTTACATCATACCATTAGATACAAAATTGTAGGCTTTCATCCAGCACAATGATAGAGAAGTTCATCGTTTACCAATGAGAATTTAAAGAGCAATTATAATGCAAAATAGAGAGTAATAAAAGCTCAAGAAATAAAAAAATGCACCTGATTCTCTTTTGTTAGTTCAAACAAAACCCTAAAGTCATTTCGTGTCTCAAAAGAGATCTCAAATCAAAATGGAAAAGGTGAAAGAGATCTCAAACGAATATGGTTTTGAGAAATAAAGCATAATATGAAGAAAAATTATTTAATAAAATAGGCAAGGAACATAAGGATACAAACTAACCTTCAGCTCTTTCACTCATTTCCATTGTTCGTAATCTGTGGGAAGAAATCAACGACTTAGAACGGCAACAATGTACATGAATTTTGATCACCGATTTCTTTTACAAATACACATTTTCCAAAAAAATATGACAAATCTTAAAGGTAAAATGACAAAAATGCAAAATCAAAACCAAAAAATTCTGAATCAGAAAAATTTATTTGTACAATTGACCCTTCATATCATATTTGAACACAACATTCAAACAAAAGCTTAATCAAAGTATGAAAGGGAAATAACGGTCCTCGCCTCCATAATTGGGAGTTATGAACCCACAACCCTTCTGGTCACTAAACAACTTCACCTTCCCACTCACCCTCTCACCCATCTTCAATATCTCTTAGTGTCACCCCCAAATACTTATTCCCTCTTTGGCTCTACGCTTCACTGTCAAAATGAATCATATTAAAAAATGTAAAAAAGGACATGAAAACACATAAAACACTAATGGGAAATTGCAAACCATTTAACGAATAGCACCGCACAGAGGAAAAAAAGTCCATAATCCCCAAATCAACTTTGAAATTGCAAACCATTTGTTTTCCATCTTCTCGTCTTTAGCTCTGAAGAATTCAAAGTTAGGACAACCAAAGTTCGACCATTGGACCACATAGATAAAAAAGAAGAGGGATAGGGCTTACTTGAATATCAATACCGGGTATTGCCAGTGACAACCCCAAGTTTGACCACTGATTACGTGAAAGATATACTTCAACGTTGATTTTACAAGCGTTGAACCATTTCTAGTAAATGACCATGAGTTTAACATCATGGGCTGAAGACGAGACGCGTCAGAAAATTACCAATGCAATGACATTATTGGTAACATTAGTCAACTTATGTGAATGTCATGTGAAAGATGATATGGGAATTTTCATTGTGAACTTGCACAATAAGACATGCTCATGTCGAGAGTTTTAACTTGATCAGATACCATGTTTACATGTAATAGCAGCATCCCGATACTGAAATATCCCACTATGCTCATTATGTTCAAAATATTTCACTACTGAGTTCCTTCTATGGGCTTATGCTGAGTCTATTTATCTAGTTGGTAGTCACAAGATTGGATAGTATTAGATGATGTTATATGTGTTAAAGTGTTGCGCCAATTAGTAAACGACCATCTAGAAGACGTAGGAAGAAACGAACACCTTTTGTTGGAGAAGCACGTAAACGAAAAGTAGTGTGGTAGATGTGGTGGGCTAAGCCATGATAGGCAGACTTGTAAAGAGCCGATCTGTATCTCACCAAGACAGCCCATGACTTGATGGTGATGATTTTTTGTAAATAGATGAAAGTATTTTTTATGTGAATGTTTCTCTCTCGCCTTCTCTCTATCTTTCTCTCTCTCTCTCTTTCACTCTCGCTCTCTCTTTTTCCCTCTCCCGCTCTCTCTCTCCTGCTTTCTCTCTCTCTCTACCCCTCCCCCCGCTCTCTCTCTCTCACTCCAACTCTCTCTATATATTGTTCTCTCTCCCCCTCTTTTTTCTCTGTCTCTCGCTATCTCTCTCTCCCCCCTCTCACTCACTCACTCTCTCTCTCCCTCTCTCTCTCACTCAATCTCTCCCCCCTCCCCCTCCCTCCCCCTCTCTCGCTAGATATTCTTTGTTAATAGTTTTAAAGGTGTTAAGGAAAGATGAAGTTGTTAATAGATCATAGCATTTTTATGTGTAAACATGCTTTGTAAATATATTGATAATGATAATGATAATTATGTGACTCAATTATTTACATTCTGACTCAAGTATTTTTTTCAAGCCAGATTGCTAGACCATGGTCTAATAGTTTTATGTTAAAATTAACACTCGCTAGACCACAATCTAGCAGAATATTATCTGCTAGGTCATGGTCTAGCAGAGCAAACAAAAACAGGGAAATATAGAGTCTGAACTTATGACATCCCAAACAACCTACATTATTAATATAAGTTACCCCAAAACACAAGTATTTTTGCTCATGTTAGGTGGCTAGACCATGGTCTAACAGTTTTATGTTAAACTTAACACTTGCTAGACCATAGTTTAGCAGAATATTGTCTGCTAGACCATGGTCTGGTAGAGCAAACAGAAATAGAACAATATGAGGTCTGAACTTATGATATCCCGAACAACCTGCATTAACAATGTAAGTCATCCCAAAACACAAGTATTTTTATTCATGCGAGGTCGCTAGACCATGGTCTAGTAGAAAATATTTTTTTAGACCATCGTATAGCAGTTTTGTGTTAAAATTAGCACTTGCTAGTGCCATGGTTTAGCAGAATATTATCTGCTAGACCATGGTCTAGTAGAGCAAACAGAAACAAAACAATATAGGGTCTGTAGTTATGACATCTCAAACAACTTGCATTAACAATATAAGATCATTTATTCATTCCAAAATAGAAATACACCAAAGAGACAATATCTGTATTCCTTGATTTACACTATGAAAGTTCTAATACATCAACATTGATTCACATCCCATACAGCTACAACTCTCTAATAACATAATGAAGATTCAAAAATCTAGAATCTTCAATGTTATGCCCATGATAAAAAATATCAACTGCCATCTTCTCTCGAAGCTCAGCCATTATACTTTGAGTACATTCTGATAAATCCTGACCCACACACAACAACTCCACAAAAGTTCAACACAAACATGCCACAATCGCACTTATATATAAACAATAAAATGAATGTCAAATAACCAAATATATACTAGGTGATGGTAGTTTATCACATAACCAATGAGGCTTACCCAATTTCTTGTTGAGGAACGTTGATGCGTGTAATCGACCAAGTTGCATTAATGGGTGTTGTTTTTGTCCGAGCTTTATAAAATTCACAGTGGTGCAAAAGGATAGGAATCATTGAAGCCACATGTTTTAGTTCACTACGATATGTTTTAGAATCCAAGGATTGTAAACATTGATAGTTTGGGAATCAAGATTCAATGAAAGGGCGACCCAATGATGTTGTTTATAGTTATATACCGATAAAATTTTATTGACATTGGCCCATGCTTTTCCATATGTAGGCTCCAAACCAAGGACGTAGTAACGAGTACATCCTTTTCACCCCACTTATAAGCTGACAGGTTTTTCTCATATTGTATCCAATGCGAACAGAAGTTAATCTATAGAAAAGTCCAATAAGTAATAGATAATCGAATTCCCAAATTAGATATTTAAGAAATCAGATTGTTACAAAAAATAATACATCTAGGACCGCCACTCCTGGCAGCGAACAATCTCACACTCGCCTCCTCAGCACGTGTAAAAATGCATCCATATAGTACAACATAAAATATCACAATATAAATACAAAATATAAAATTATGTATGTAAATTAAGACAGTGTATCACTCATAGTATCGTTAAGCCAAACTGTTTTTATTCATAATGTTTCTAAACCATGCTTTATTGGCAGACTTGATCCAATCCCAGAATCTTATTTTATTGCCAGTGTCTACAAATGTTAAAGGATCCCATTCTTTTTTAATACATTTTCTTTTCTTTCTTTTATCAGGATTTGTATATGAAGGACCCAAAACTTTAGTTCGTTTCTTGTGTCTCCTTCCCAATCCAAGTTCTTTGGGAGGAGTCATAAACATATTTATTTTATCATATGTTAGATCCGCTGTCATTTCCCAATCATTTTCTCTTTTGTTTTTCTCCCCCTTATTTTTTTTCCGTTCTCTTCCTCATTTTCTTCTTTCTTTTTTCCTTCCTCCAATTTTTCCTCCACTTTCTCTTCAATGTTTTCCTTCCCATTTCCTTCTTCATTCTTTGCCTCCTCCTCATAAAAATGATCAAACTCCTTATAGTCATCATTGAAATCAACATCTCTTGTAGAAGTTTTTTTCTACTATTAATCAACGTTTCTGAAATACTCTTCAATTCAGTCTTAATTAATTAATGCTCAAGAAGTAGAGTATTCATACCTATCTTCAAAATTTAATGTCTCTCATCATCTCTCCAATATGTTTATGCACATCCCTTTCATTTAACAGAACGTGAATCACAAAAATCATATTACCAAGCCTTGGAAGAGCATAAGGTTGTTGAGCAGGATATGGTGGAAGGGCACGAAATAGAGGGGCAGGAGGAGGCAGAGAATGTGGAAACCAGTTCTACCTATGAACAAGCATAAATACATCAAACTTATGAAATATGTTAATGCATACATATTGTTTAAAAAACTTACTTCATTATCAAAAATGCCTTCAGCCAACTTATCATAATTAGGAGGTGGGGAAGCACTCTAATTCAACATCCTTGAGCACTTTTAGCCACTCTTTATGGCATATTTGGAGCCAAGAAGAGGTATGCATTCATAAGCTCAAACCTACATAGACAAAAAGACTATATGTTATTCACATAATAATGCAACATATAACAACACATGCACAACATATAAAATTATAACCTGGAAAGCATATGAGAATCCAAGCAATGAATACTTCCTAAAAACCTTAGAAGTGTCCCTTTTTTTTTCCTCTTTGTAAGGACCATGTAGTTGCTTGATAACACAATGAACCCCATGGAAAGACATTAAATAAATCTAAATCATCCACCATCTCCAGGTGTCTCATGTCAATAATTCTTTTCTTCTCCCCAAGAAGCAACACTAGTTCTAAGAAGTAAATAAGTGACAACTTGACCGCATCCGTGCTATTTTTTATCTTACACTTATCATATGTCTCTTCGAGTTGACCCTTACTTATTGAAGTGCTTCCGTTGAAATAGGTGTTTGACAATGAACACCCATTTTCACCATTTTTGGATTTAGGATAATATACTCTCGAAAATCTCACTCATTTTCCACCAATGTTAAACCATAACTCATCTTTACTTGTCCCCCCAACAACTCTTCTCAATAAAATATGATGTATAAGTTGACCAGAAAATTGGATTCGGTCCAAATCAAGAATGAGGTCTCGAAAGCATGTACCTCTCAACATATGTTTCTCCTTTTGAGAAAGCTTTGATCAAATATTCTCACAAGAATCATTTAGCTTTGATAATATACTTATCTTAACCGTGTTAAACTCATCCTCATTTACTTTCATCCTTAAGTGGATGTTTTTCATTTGCAAGATTTAATATAATGGACGTGATCAAATAGGAACATATAAGTGACATTGACTAACTTAAAGGAGTTGAATTGTAGTCATGCATTATAGTCTTACTAATAACAAAAAATATGAACCTATAAGTTGCTGGTCGCCGCGGCGCAAGCGCGGCAAAAGCGTGGAGGCGCGTAGCCCTTTAAAAAATTTAAACTTTTAATAAAAATCAAATCTTTTGATAAAACAAAACTTACGCAACGCCTTGATGACCAAATAAAAACTTTTACTAAAAACTTTTTTTTCCAATCTGTTAGGATCCATGATATATTTATAAGTTAAATCTATAACATACAAGGTTAGGAATCATATACTTCTTGTAGTCTATATCAAGTGTCCTCGTAAAAGCTGATCGATCCTCCGTTCCCATGAAATCGTCCCAATGATTAGCAGACTCTGAGATTTACACCAAGATCTTTCAAGTGAATTCTCAACGCACTAGCACTTGTGTGGGCACGTAGAATATTACAAGACATTTTTTCTGTCTTTAGATGTTCTCAACACAAGAGATCTAGAGATTTACTGAGAAAGACAATAGTGAGTTGATTCTCTAAAAGAACGTGATGATTATTCTTTTAGAGATTTGATTAATATTTAATCACAGAAGAAAATATCTCTGACACCAATCGTGTTCTCAATTCAACTCTTAATTGACGAACAAATGATCTGATCAACAGATACTCTCCTCTTCTTTCAACAACTTAGACCATTAAAATAATATTTATATATATTCTAGATAATGACGTATCAGATTTTTAGGGATAGACTGAAATAATATTAAAATATAAAATTACCAATTACAGTGAGACCCACTACAATTGTACACAACTACAGTGCCACATGGCACTGCAGTGTGCCGTGAGCCAGCGCAGTGCCTCACGGCACCACTGTAGTGCCATGTGGCACCACTGTAATGCAATGTCGCAGTACAATATTGCACACTCACTACCATAGTGTCACGTGACACCATAATTTTTATACCCTATCAGTGATTGACACATGTCAATTACCACCAATTAAAAATATTTATTTTAATTGGATAATTATTTAGACATCGATTAATTCAAAATTAACATATCGGATTATCTCTATCAACTAACTTATCTATTATTTCACAAATAACATATTTAGTTAATTTAAATTATGATCTAATAATAATTTAATTATCTAATTTCACAAATTAGATATTCTGTCTCACTTATCGATAGTTAAAAAAAATCAATAATTATATATATATATATTCTGAAAATTATATTTAAATATAAAATTAAATTAATTAATTACATATAATTATCTCATAATTATGTACTTGCTTAGAATAATATTTTTTTTTGCAAGTTAGTCTGTTTCTCATTTCTTGAAATACTCACACCCTAGACAACGTAGTCTAGAGATGACTTGGATATCATGAACCTATAATCTTAAGCTCCAATAAATCAGATTATTAATTAAACTCTTTAATTAAATAACCTTATTTATTAATTTCATTATCACTCCACTATAAATATAGAATTGCACTCTCAGAGATTATAAAATGTATTTACAAAGTATTATCATGTAGTCTACTGACATAATCATTTCATGTAGTTATGTCCTCCAATTATTGGCTCGTAAATTAGAATTGATCAAAATTACCATTTTACCCTTCTCATTACCTCTTGATCCTTAAGTACCTTTAATTCACTAGTGAATGACTAATTTATAATCTTATTATAGATTTGAGCTCAATAACCATTCATTTATAGAATTAACACTTTTAGGGAACCAATATACGGTCCGTTAGGAAAGCTTAGATTCCAAATCTTGTAACATCATGTCTCCAGCCATCCACATCACTGAATATCCAAATCAAAAGTCACTAGCCTGATTAACAAACAAACTTTAACGAGTGAATCAAAAGATCTAGTAGACATGCATATGATTTCATGACTTCTCAGGATTCAGACTGATCTATATATGATCATCGAATTGATGTGCATTATAGTTTTATGATAAACAACACGTTAATAAAGATATTAATTCACATCGGTACTGTCATATATAATCTTATTATATAAAGTACGTTCAGTAAGATGTCTATCCACATCAATGATCTGGATCTAGAGATCACACGCATTCATAATACTTAGTGAGCCGTACTAGCAATCATTCATTAAAAATTCCATACTTTAATATGTTGCTAACAATTTTATTCATTATCTGTGATCTTAATCCTTTCGTACTAATACAAGATCATAGACTCATTAATGAATATTGAATTTTCAGATATTTATATTAATTATTCTACAATAATTTAAAAGAACAATTATATATCCTCTTTAAATTTCATAACAAAATGTCAATACACATGCTTTGAGGGCATAACCCCCAACATAAGTACATTGAAAAGTTCTCTATTCTAAAACCCTGAATTGTAGTCTTACTGATAACAAAAAAGGGAAATTCCCAAGCATGCATGAATAAAATCACATGAATATATACTGCAATCTAACTAAAAAGCATGCTCAAGAGCACACCTAATCCTAAAGCAAGGTGATTTTTGCATCTCAGGTCAAAGAAATAGAGCAACAAGATTTTATTGTAAATAGTGATGATTAATGAAATTGCTAGTGGTTACTGAACCAAGAATAGATCTATTCAGCCCACGACTAGGGACAATACTCCGTTCTGTACTAACTTCGGTCATCTTTTGGTCTATTTCTTTAAGCTTTATCTCAAGAACCTTGGTTTGTATTCTCACAGGTCCTTTAACCCTCAGGCTCTTGTTCTTGGCACCATGAATCAAACCACACACACACTATTCATTAAACACATATAGAGTCAACATGGACATACTATAACATATATGGTTGCAAGAGAGTACATGGGAGATCATTTTTGAATAACTATAAAAAATCAATAGCAAGTAGCATAATCTTCCACTAAAAAGAAATTTCACTAATATAAAATGAATATCAAAATAAGAAAATTCCATCAATCTTTACTTTGATAGCTCTCAAGTTTCAATTCCTTTTATACTTCAACTTTTCTCTCTTCAGGAAATCTATCCACCAGAACCATGCAAATGGTATTACATCAAGTGCTCTCATAACCTTCACTGAATACCTCATCTCTTTCAATTCGATGACCACAATCATATTGTCTAAATTTGAACCTTACTGGACAAATTTCCCAAGCAATTGGGTGTTATCCTTGGTCACTTTGAAACTCGGTTCCAATAACTTAACAAGTAAAATCCCAGTTGGGATAGGGAGACACACATACAAAAATTTCTCAAACTCTATCAGTGATTGAGAATAACAACAATTACTTTGACAAATGAAAAAGAAGTAGAAATTCTTGAAATTTCTCAAGTTATATTCACCATAGGGATGGACTCACACTACATTAAAAATGGTGTTAAATGTCAGTGAAAAGCCATCATTATAACCATATAATGACGACTAATCAACTGTCATCTATCGAGCTGTCATCTTTACTCTTTTTAAATAAAAACCGTCATCATAGGGTGCCGTGAAAAGTAATTAGATGACAGAGAATCCTCGTATCATAGGTGCCGCGAAAAGCAATTAGATGAGGGAGAATCTCCGTCATCATAGGTGCCGCCAAAAGCAATTAGATGACGTGGGATCTCCATCATTAAAAGTCCAACTTTCTTAAAAATAAAGTCATAGAAACGCAAAAAATGCCTTTCTATGACAATTCTATTTTTGAAAAAAATTTGCCATAAAGGATAGTTTCTACCTTCCCATGACGACCCATTCAATATTCCCTAAGGAGAGACCTCGTCCTCATAGTTTCATATATTTTAACCAAACAGATTAATCAGAGACTAAGATTCACTAAGATATTTTATAAGCAGAAAGGTAATAAAACTAAAGCTGAAGAAGACTATAAGAATGAGTCACATAGACAGTAAAATAAATCGCATGAATGACATTTGATTAAAGATCCAACTTCTTAGAGACCAAATATGCAAACTACTGCTTATCTTCATGAAAGACGACAAAACGTTTCTCAAACATTGTGCATAATACTTGACTATTTTCTTCAACCAAATAATTAGCAAAACTTACATAGCAAGGGAGAACCAAAACCAAAGGACCATATCTCATAGAGTGTACAAGTGTGTGTTCCAAATAAAAAGTCCGTAAGAATAATGCCTTGGATGGAACAAGAACAAATAACCATATCTCACAGAGTGGCCTCACAGTACCTTAGAAGGAAAAAAAAATTAAGCAGTGAAGGTTCTTGAGAAAAGCATTAAACTACAAGCACTCACACATAACAAGTGCGCCCACGTGAGGTTGTTCTTACTGTTGACTTTAATTCAGACAAACTTCAAGTCTTGGCCATCTTCAGAAAATAAGAAGAACATGCACCTAAAACATTTAAATAAAATGTAATTGAATTAACTTTATAGCGTAGAGGAAAAATATTAAAACTATCTTCAACAGAACACAGAATACAACACACAAGGAAACTCGTAACTTATGAGCAAAAAGAACACAAAATCCAAATAAGGACAAACCCAAAAATAAACAAACAACCACTATAATCAAAACAGAAAAACAACATGAAAAAACTTGGGGGGGGGGGACATGACCTATAAACTCAGAACAAACACCTGAGATGGTCTCTTAATCTTTGGCGCTCTCCATAGTTGTCCAATCCCTTACATTTAAAAGAAGAATCATGAAACAATGGATATATAAAATAGAACAAATGAGAGAGGAGAGCCACAAAAATACCTCTCCATCAACGAATATATAAAGGAATCTCACATTAAAATAATTTAATGTAACTCACCTATTGCGTACCCCCCACTAAACTAAGTTGAGCGTACAATAGACATACAATATACGACCTCCTCATGACTTTCTTTAGCTGCACATCGATTTAGATAACTATAATGTAGGATGTAAATAAATTATGATTTAACATAGTAACTCACGAGAAATACATAAATAAGACAATGTCTTAAATTTAAAAGGCCTAGTTTGATAACCTGTGTAAGTATAGAAAAGATGAAAAAATTCAAGTATCTCGGAATGGTAATATATATTACCATTTTGCACAAGATTTGTTTCTAATTCCCTATTGACATTTAAAGTAGCAAATTTACACCAATTTTCAATTTCCTACAATGCAATTATGAATAGCGTGAATTTGCAATGGGCTAGGAATCACTTGACGAACAATGTCCTAACACTAGCGCAAAAGTTATTGTGGCATGAGGAACATATAACTTACAAATGTTTGACCATAAACATATAAGCACCATCCTCTTTCATAAGGGTAAATGCCAACCATAACACAAACATCCTAAGAAATTTTTTCTACAAACAACAGAAGACACAACCAGTTATTTTCAAATCGAACTAAACACTAAAATTAAGGACTTCACCATATTCTCATGCCACTCACCTAATTTAGGAACAAACAAAAATGGGTTAGCAGAAATATACAATAACTACCTGAGAGACCGTGGACCATAATATTTTACAGCTAAGGAATATAAAATCCAAGAAGGAATCATGGATGCAACTATGTAAAGGGTTAAGAAGCCACCACTAAGCCCAACCAAAAGATAAAACTGCATTTCTAAAGTTCGCTTAGCCATTTCAAGATTTGAATTTCAGAAATGTCAAAATCTAAGTAATATGAAATGCCTTTAAAGTCCATTCATTTAAATGATCAACTCAATTTAGCCATTATAATAGAACATCACAGACAATAATGAGTACATATAGTAAAGTTAAAATAGCATAAAACCCAAATGCTCCCCAAAACCTTGTTTCGTCATGCATTGCCTGCAAAAGTTAATGTTAATATACATATTTGCAGCTTAAAGGGTAAGAAATGCAACCAACATTTAAATTAAACACACTCAGCCTAAGATATAAATGTGTGTTTGCCTGTGTATCCTCGATATTTCAATGTAATCAGAAATTCAAAAAGTTCTTTTAAATACTTCAAGGTGTATGAAGAAAACTAGATCATATGAGTAATATCAATAAGGAACAAGCAAGATGTGATTGATCTAAAATCTCAGACTACTTTAACTTTGAAAGTTCTTTATAGTTTTCCCACTTGAGGTTTTACAAAGACAATTATTGCAGGTCCAACCGGAGGAAGAAGCTGATAGCCATCTAAACTTTTTTTACAAAATTTAAAAGGGGTACACCTAAGTGACACCGATTTGCAATCCATTGCATATATTTGTAGCAACACCAGTTTTACACTATCTTAACTTCTTATTTATGCATTCATTGTAGAACTCCTCGCCTTTTGACACCTTGTTTTCCTTACCTACTTCCTACAGTATTCAGGTGCCTCGCCCTGAATAATATGTAGATGCAATGATGCATTGGAAGTTTAATATGAGTTCAACACTATAGAAGCGACCTCTAGACTAAGGGAAAGGACAATTAGTACATAATTAGGTTCTTTATCAACTTTACTTACAGATGCAAATAAAAATACAATTAATTCAGCTTTGAAATTACTTCAAAGTTTCCTCAAGTGCCACATGAAGTCTATGGTCTTCATTGAATGCAGGTATAATCAAAGACAAATACTTCTCCACCAGACCAAAAATAGAAGGAAGGGGAATCTATAACATTCGGTAGATAACAAACTTTCGACTCATTTATTTCAATTTATCTCCGACCAAACAAATCTACAAATTCAACTCATCCAAATTGTAAAAGAAAAAAAGTCAGAACTTACATGTTTCAATGAATTTGGATCCTCAAAAATCGTGGAAGTTTCAACGTGCCTGAAAATTCAGTTTTATCAAACAAAAAGAAACACAAATTAAGTGAATCTAAGAGATGAGAGAAGAAATCTACAAAACATATGAGAAATGAAAGAAACCATGATTCGAGAGATGAGGGAGAACAAAGAGTCGTAGGGAAATTATATGTGGAGCAAAAAAAATTTCTATATAATAAAACAGAGTAAACCAACTTAATATTGGTTTTATTTTTAAAAAATTTACCCAATAACTGACTGAAACAACTAGACAAAATGGAAAAGCATTGTGGCTAGACAGTCCTAGTCGACTTCTAAACTGGATTAATATGCACATAAGTGCAAGAAGATGATAACAATTAAAGAATTTATTAAAATGAAAATTAGTGCATGGATGATACCTGGCAGAGAAAAAAAGAACCGCATAGGGGGAGGATAGCTTTGGGAGCCACGTAGGGACACACATCTGAGCTTCGGGTGTGCATGGACTCAGATTTAAGAGTGTGCATTTTAACTTCAAGTGGGATGGTAATCTGAGATGAGATGGACACAAATATGAGATGGATGTACTATGGAAAAAATCAAACGAAACCGAAACCAACATAAGACTAAAACTGATGAAACCCCAAGATAATATCCTTCGATGGAGGGAGAAAACCATCACTGTTGAAGAAGAAATCATAGAAATAGAGGGAGATGACGCGCGGAAGGAGAAACCCTTGCTCGACCATTCGCTAGCTTAGAGTGCAGGATGAAACCTTGCTCGAGCCACAGTGGAAGCTCGCTATGGAAGAACACCATCGAAGCTCACCTGGAAGCCTACATGAAATCGCTTGGCGCGGGGTCGGGAAGAGGGAGCTCCAATCGCCAGTCGTTCCCGCTGTCAAAAGAGAAGAAAAAAATAACATAGTAAAAGTAAATTTAGGGTTAGATTGATTAGAGTAAATTTACGAGAAAAGACTATGAACCCAATATTTAAACCCTGTAAAATATCATATTTGTTGTGGTATGGACTGAGGAGGATGGGACAGGTCCTATGAGAAGTTTCCAAAAAATAACTTGTCCCAAAAAATTTATAAGTAGCCTAAAATATCTCATATGTTTACTTTCAACCCTTAGTCTTTCTAAGATTAAGCCTTTAATATTTTTAACTTTAACCCATTTTTAATTTGTATTTCTTATAATTTTAGTCTTATTTTTTGTTTTATGTTAAGAAAGGGAATTTCAGCCTGAAAAAGTAATGAGAACTCAAGACCAAGTCAGCCAGCCCAAAAAAGGCTTGTCCGCCATCCTTTCTGTCATGAATTGTGAATCATTCTGTCCCGTCCCGCTCAGTTTTGTCCTTCCGGGGGACATACAACAACAAAAAAATCATGTCCCCGGATAGGAGGGGTTGAAAAATGTCAAAATTGTCCCTTCCTTCCCCATGCGCATCCCTAGTTTTACAGTTGCATGATCAGCAAATATCAATCGAATCCAAGACAAGGATATTGTATGGCCCTTAAGCATATACTCAAGTATCTTAATAGAACGAGAGGTTATATATTTGTCTATTAGAGTAATGATCTCATACCCTTAGGGTAAACAAATTCAGATTTTCAATCAGATAGAAACTCAATAAAAATGTCTACTAAGGATTATTGTGTTGCTCTGGGTGGAGGGGCATTAAGTTGGAGGAGTGCGAGATAAAATTGTATTGTAGACTCAAAAAGTTCATTTTTGAATTAGAAATTGATACGATCAAGCATCTCCCGATCATTGTGTATTGTGATGATAAAATGAGATTACGCACAACCTAAGGAATCTTAGAATTATAAAGGTGGTAGAAAAAGTATCATCTTATTCGAGAGCATATACACTGAGGTGACATAGTAGTTTCTAAGATTGCATCAACTGATAAATTAGCATATCCATTTACAAAGACATTAACAACAAATATTTTTTAGTCACATGATGAGAGTTTGAGAGTTAGCGGGAGATAGATGAATTTGTGTCTTAAAAGCAGAGAGTTATTTATGAAAAGATAATGTTTAATGTATGAACTATTTGTTAATAAATATTGTTATTCATTAAATACATGTATGCATTATGCTTAGTAGAAGGTCCACGACAGTATAGTAACTAGTTTATGTGTTATGAAGTCTGACTCATAGGTACAAGTTATAAACTTAACGACTTCTTATGACCTATAAATTATATGATTTCATGATCTAATGAAGTTGGACACTTCATTTAGAGATCGTTATACATTAGCTCTATTAAGTAAAGTGAATAATCTTGATCATTAGGTTGAGAACTTAATTAATATATCAGTGTACTTGGAATTTATTAAAATGACTAATGATATTTTATCTACAATAATATACCATGTAAGAAGATCAAAATTTCATTACTACTATTTTATGTATGTTCTTAATTCTGAGAGAATTATGATTTCATATTTAGTTACTTGATCACTTTGATCTACTTAGAGTGAGACTTTGACCTAATATGCTCGATTGGTTGGATAATTAAATTACTAAATAGTTAAGTAATAGATTCTTAAAGAAATCCATATACACTTCTTGAAAGTGATGAACATCCATTTTTGTAACTCATCTACGTGGTCATAGTAATAAAAGCATCTAAGTTGTCCTACTAGAGAATCAAATACATAGTGACATGGAGATCATTAAAGACTACTAGTAAAATAAATTGGGTAAAGTATTATTGACCAACAATATACATAATGTTATGCATATGAAGAATGATAGGTCAAAGATAATTACTTCGAGTAATATAAAATATTCTTAGAGTATGTTGAAGTGTTAATCAGTAGAAATTGCAATTATTGGCAAGGAGTATTTCTGTCCTATCAGACTCTCTTCTAGCCTTAGTAAATAACTCTCTTCTAGCCTTAGTAAATATATTTACAATTGTATTATGATCTATGGACTTGTTATAGATCAAGTAAGCATATAGGCGCCATAGTATATTTGGTTTATGGACTCGATAGATAACAAGTGGGACATGAGAATACAATTGGATCGATAAGAAAGACAAGTAAGAAAATTGAAAATAATTTTTCTGAAAGCACATTGGTTTATGCACGAATACGAGTTATTTATTAATCAAGATCTCTCACAAATACTGAAAGTTTGGAGAGAATAGAGATACTCTCTCTGAAATATTATTAAACACGTCTAAACAATGCTTCTAGGGCTACAAAGTCTTTAAATAAGAGAAGTGAAAATATGAAACTTAAAAATGCATAAATTTCAAAAAATAAAAGTGTTGAAATAGATGCATGATAATAGACTGCTAATCACCAGGATCATAACGTTGCTGTTGACGTGACAATTTGAGTTTTTTACTAGACGAAATAAATCTTTCTTAAAATAACAAAAACGCTTATTTGGAGGCTTAAACGATGAGTTTTTTTCGAAAACTAACCCCAGTCACTTCAACACATAATCTAGACCTTCTGCATCTCGCTCCATCGCATTTTGTCTTTGAATAAAATGTTACATTAGTGTACAGAACATTTCAAAATATGTCTAATATAAACAAATACTAATTGTTTAATTTCTAAATGGAAGTGAAAACACACTTAGTCTTGAAGTACCAAAAGTTAAAATTAAAGAAAAAACCACACACTGGCATTAATATATAAAGACCTTACAACATGCCATCATAGTAAATGTTTGCGCAACATTACAACAACATGCTTTAAATGGGTATCGATACTGGTAATGTACTGAGAATTGATCTGCCAATATTTCACGCTTATATGACTCTCAAATGAGGTGATGTTACTGGTGAATCAAACTTAGAAAAACTCTAATAAACGCAATAAGTTCATTACCATTATATTGAAATAATTATAAAGATTCAATCAAGGGTAAACCTCAATGAGAGATCTAATACCCAACTTAGAGACTATCTTGTATCCACTGAATCCAGCTGCAGTGATTAACAATATTTTCCATTCATGTTCTCTTCGCTCTCTTCCAGAGAGGTTAGCCATCATCAACATATCGAAACAAAGTCGTGCCGTTACTGATTATTTGTCTGCCTTTTGGTTCTCAATAATAACCATGTCTATAATTATTACTTTCCCTCCCTCACCTTTGCTTGGTATTGCTTTTTTACACTGTTTCAGTATCTCTATGCTTTCTTCATCATTCCAATCATGTAGAATCCACTGTTGTTTATTTAATTTAAAGAATTATTAACGAAGAAAATAAAGTCTACTACCACTTTTTGTAATAAATAACCTGAATGAATAGTGGCTACCATTATTTGTTATAATGGATTTATTTTCTTTGCTAGGACTCTCAAATTCTTCTTAGCAATATGCTCCTATTTATAATCACTAGTTTTTTTATTACGTGTGTTGTACATAGTTATGTGAATTCTTAATGAGTTTCGTCATAAGTAATTATATAAATATTTTAAATAATTCAATTAAATGTTTAAGAAAAACGCATTTTCCTATTTTCATAGTAGGATTTCAATGATGATACTAAACTTTCTTAATTGATGGAACTTAGTCCAATAAATTAAATTAGTAGTTACTGGTGAATCTAGATTTTTTCAAAAGATAAGAGAGCTCATTGTAATACAAAAGTATATTATAATTCACAATTTTGAAGTAAAAAAAAAGAACTTAATGCAATTTAAAAGTCATAATTCTAAAGTAAGGTAGAATCAATGAAAATACAAATTATAATAAGTGAAATTTGTAGAGACTTCATAAATTACAAGGGAGTGGAACCAGAGGAGCATTAGTGATAAATTTTACTGTTTTATGTGCATGCAATAAATAATTATAATAATGATATAAAAATTGATAGGAAGGATAAAAATATTTTTCATTTTTACGAGGGTTAATCTTAATTGATTTTGATATGAAACATGTGAGGCCTATCATATTAATTGATAGACAAATAAGATATTTTAAAATATCAATAAAGATATTATCGTTCAAAAATATTTCTCCGCATGTTTGATGCTTTTATATATGTTATAGATGTAAAAAAACATTATAGAAAACATGATACAATTAAGTAGTTCAGATATTTAGGGGCATTTTAGTATGTAGAATTTAAGAATCCTAGGAAAATAAATGGTGGGTAAGGAATCATAAAATTGTTGAAAATATTTTGTAGTCTTATACCGTTACTCCCAAATAAAGAATATTTCAAATAAATATATGGAAAAAAATCTTATATTTTTACTACCCATTCTACCATTCAGTTCAGCGTCTTTACCAGCCATTTTATTAAATATTAATTTAGCTTGAGTAAAACAACAGCATTTGCAGGAGGAATTACTTGAAACATGTCGCCTGCAACATAGTTCAAATTTTTAGTTGCCTGCAAGTTAGCGACCACGTGTGGGAGATCAAGCACAGTGCAGTTTATATGTGGAAAAACCTCTGAAATGGTCAATGCCATAGCTCCTGTGCCTCCATCAACATCAATCACTGAAATAATTCCCTCAAACACTTGCCTAAATTCGTTCACCACTACACTTGCAATCAATTTGGAGTCAGAGATCATGGCCTGATGAAACAGACTTTTAAACCTTGTTTCTTCACCCATATGATCCTAAAATGGCTTCCCATTTACTAACTCAAATGTGGTTGAATATTCACTTTGGAACCAACTACTCAGGTAAGCCCATGGAGTTGTCAAAAGTGGATCAATGTTGAGTAGTAAAATGAAGGAATCAACGCAGTGAAAAATACCGGATATTGAATTATTCGAGAAACAACCTATTATCAAAATGAATTAGAAAAAATACCTCTTGAAATGTGACGATAAAAAATCAAAATCTCATAGTTTTCTTTACTATTCTTCAAATCGTCAAAAAAATCACGAACGAATGGACGCTCGAATAAAAGCATATGACAAAAAAACTATCCACAAAATAGGAACTTATAAAAAAATGATTTCTAGAATTGCCAACTCTTCACATGACCCATGTGAAGACAAGGTTGGGGCAAGCCCCAACCGTATGATCGTTTTTTTTAAATCAATTAATTAATTTTAATTAATCTTTGACTCTTTTATAATAAATAAAGAATGAGCTAGTTTGATCGCTTGGTTGTCTATAGGGTATCAACGTTGAGTCACTTATTTATTAAATAAATCTTGTCACAACGTAACCTAAATTGGAGACTAGTAAGGGGGACATATAGATAAAAAATATTTGGCTAAATAATTAATAAACTCTATCGATTAAACTCATAATCGAATTTATTAATTATTAATAATAATTAACTCTACTATAAAATCGTAATTGAAATCGAAATGTATTTTATATTACTCGAAGTAACTATCATTGACCTATTATTCATTATGTAATGCCCTTTCATAATATAGTACAACTTATAATTAGGTAAATTACTATCAACCTAATATTTATACACATCTTATTATCCTTAGGTTCCAAATTTATTCTACTGGTCAGCTATGATAATTTTTATACTTGATGCCTCAAATAAAATTATCAAATCTCTAGTACTCCACGAGAGATACTAAGCACTTAGTTTACTATGACCACATAAATGAATTATCTAAGATGTACTATGACACTTAATTAAAAATGTCTATGGATTCTACGAAAAATCTATGGATTCACTATCTAATAACCTAGTCATCAAACCTATGGAATATGTTGACTGATAGAGTCTCATTCTTAATAGATCAAAACAACTAAGTTATTAAATATGAGCTCATAACTCTCTCAAGATTGAGAGCACGCATAAAATAATAACAATGAGTCATAATTTTTATTTGATAGTATTTTGCTGAAAATCATATTCATTAGTCCTTTTAATGCATTCCAAATACACTAGTACATAACTAGATACTCCACATAGTGTCCAATGTAAGTCACTCTACATAATACAGTTAATGTACTACAATCTTCTCTTAGCAAAGCGCTCAGCTTCATTAGACTATGAAATTAAGTATTTACAAGTCATAAAAAACTCTTGGTTAACTACATTGTTCCCATAAACTAAACTCCATAGGACCCATAAACCAAGTACTATTATGCTTGTGGACCTTTTACAAGAATGTATTGCACATAATATAAGAATAAATAATTTATTATTAATCAGAACTAAATGTCCCAATAATATAATAGAATTTCAGTGATGTCATGACACAATCCTAACAATCTCCCACTTACTCTAAAGCATGTTTACAACCAGTTTAACACTCATGTTCTCTACACGTGACCTAAAGTCTTCGTAAACTGGTCTGCTGCTGAAGTAATCTAATTGAAAATCTTAATCCACTTACCGAACTGGTATGAGATTCTTACCATGATAGACAACCACATAATCTCTCGTTCTCCTAAGATACTTGAGTATATGCTTCACAACTATCCAGTGAAATCCTTTAGGATTTAACTGATATCTACTGACTATGCCTACTGTGAAATATACATCATAACATACTTAAGACTTCTAGTACAAAAATAAGGGAATTGTCTTCATGCTATATATTCCATCCTATGTCATAAGACATTGAAAGAATATATAGGTTCCAGACTTAAAAGGGTAACAAGCCCTTTCTTGGAATCCATCATTGTACACTTACATAACATATTATTGTCTACATAGTTCAAGATAAGTATATCATTCTATATTTAAGTCTCGAAAGAACTTACTTCTTAGAATGAATACCACTTTTCCAAAGTCTTTGATATAATAAATTTAGACAAACGAAGTTTTATCGGTGACATTTCATTCTATATCATTCTTGATGACAAAATGTCATCTACATAAAACACCAAGAAAATCATTATGTTTCCTTACTTTCTCTTGTACTGACATGCCTCATTATGATCATGATGAAAATCAAAACTTGATTACATGATCAACATAATATTCTAAGTCTTTAATGCATGCTTAAGTCCATAACTGGATTAATGCATCATGTATATTATAATTCTTGGCCTTTAGCGACAAATCCAAAAATTGAGAGATAAATATATTCATTTCAAGATCGCCATACAAGATAGAGTTCTTGACATCCATTTTTCAAAAAACTCATAAAAGAGAGGAGTTATAAATGATACAATATATTTATAGACATGAGCATGGCTATTAGTAAAAATGATATACTATACTTAATATCCTCTCTCTAAGTATGTCATTCTCACTAAGTCTAGCCTTTAGGGTCTTGACCTTACGTCTATGTCTCGTTTCCGCTTGTAGATCTTTGACACGCAATTCTTTAGGAGCTTCTACAAGCTTCTATACTCCATTGAAATTGATGGAATCATTTTCAGATTTCATTGCTTGAAGCCAATGATTTACTTTGCATCATTTACGACCTCTATGTAGTTTCTGGGATCTAAGTTATCTTTCTCTGAGATGGACTCGAAAGTCTTTCACTTGAACATAAATCTTTCTATTGGTTGTGATCCCCTCCCACTACAACACAGTGATTGGGATCAATATTATGTTCCATCAAGATTACCATATCAGACTCTCCTAGGAACATTTACTTCTCTTATGAATGAGAAACGCTCCCACTACAAAAAGTTTCTGTACAACTAGGAAGTACTTCATTCTTATTCTCTTGACTAACTGGATTCTCACTAACTTCTAACTTATCTATTATCAAACTAGATTACGTGACACACGTACTATTGGAAACTTCTTCTAAGTTTATGTTGCGTCTATATATTCCTTTTGAAATATAATCTTCTTCCAAGAATACAATGTTTATACTTACAAACACTTCTTATTCTTGGTAGTATAAAAATAAATAACCCTAATTCCTTTTTGCATAACCTATAGTTAGATTGCATTTTGATCTGCCATCTAGCTTGGCAACATTCTCCTTTAGCACGTGTGCTAGACATCCACATTTATGAAGGTTACATAAACTAAGTTTACCAACATTTCATAATTCTTGTGATGTTTCAAGAATTTTCAAAGATGATGTTAGATTCAAAATATGTAATCTATAAAACTAATCCTAAAAAAGAAAATAGGTCAGTTAAATAACTACACATAGATCTCATCATGTTAAAAGAAAATATTTCTACTTACTGTTACACAATTCTCTAGGTGACCCAAATGTAAACAACTGGAATACAATTCTAATATTCACCTTGCAGTCAGCAAATATCATTAAGAGGTATTTACTTCTTCAATCAAATTGAAGAAACATAGTTTGTCTCTTCAATACCTTCTCGACTTTCATTCTAAACTATTTGATTTCTCAAAAGTTTCTGAATCGAGAAGCATAAGATAAACATAGTCATATCTAGAGTACCTGTCTATAAAATTGACATTATACCTATAGCGAACCCTCACCTAGACTTTCACTTGTCCACTCAAGTAATATACTCCAACACTAACGTCACAAGCCTCTACGCCATTCTGTCTAAAAAAAGAGTCTTGGTCATATACTTATCAGTAATGAATTCGCTTACTTATAAGAGTTTATAAATTTAAAAGCCATGAAGCTTGTCTCTTACTAGTCTTTGAATCATACTTAGATAATATGACCATGACATATGTTATAGACATATAGTTGGCTTAAAACTTTTTCCTCTATAATGTACTATGTATACTGTTATTTTACTCTATATCATACAAAAAATTTAGAAATAAATGTACTATAAAAAACAATGCATATGGCTCTATCCAAAGAACAACATGCAATCCCTCTCATTTAGTTTTTTAGTTTCCTAGAACCTTCACATAGAATTCTGAATGTGATTACTGATTTCAGAGTCTACACGTCAGGACGTGGTAGAATCAGTTACTGATCACTTCTTAATGAGATGCATGTTTCAGCTCTTTATAGTTAAGAAAATATTTTAGATGGTTTTCTTCTATCCAGTCTTCTCATAATAGAAGCACTTTCCATTAGAGCTTGCTCTCTCTTTCTTAATCTAAGTCAACTCTATTTAGAGATCTTTATCTTCTTTATCTTATCTAGGCTAAGCTTAAGCTCAAAAGAAGAAATTGACTGGGTCATGTTTAACACAATTTGTGTCTTCAAGATTCCCTTAGCTATCTGGAGTTCCTAATTCAGTTCAGCCCAATTAAAAATTTCTGCATGTGCTGTAGTTTAATCATGAACTGATCTAAAGAATCCGCTTAGGTATGCAAGACTAAATCGACTTGGGTTTCCCCATCGATTTCGACTATAAGAATCTTTGTCTCATTTTTAAAAACACCAACCATAACGATATGGTCATTAACCAGAGTTTTCAATGCCATATTAATGTTCAACATTACTCTTTAGACATCTTAGTGGAAATTATTAATTATATCAAATTCCATGGAGAATAAATTTACTATAGTTCCAACATATTTGTCATATAATGACACCATGTTACATGGAGCTAAAATTCAAACTATCCGCATAGCCAATATTAATTTTATTCTCCTGAGTGGAACTCTAAGAAAGGTCTAGAGTAGCATTAATTAGGAGTGTACTTGCTTCTTTTTACGGTCAGATTAAAGCCCTTGTTAATATCCATTAATGTCGACAATATTTTCAATAAAGATGCTAAAGGGCTCATGGATGCTACTTCAATTACTGAAAAATAATAAAATTCTCAATCATTACAAACACATTCTGATTTACGCATACATCATATCATGAAAATAAAAAAAAAACTCAAAAAAATAATCATACAATGTACGCAACGGTATCCCAACTCTTAAACATACGCACGCTTAGGCAAAACACATATTTAAAAAAAAAGGTAGGATACTCCAATTTAATTAATTACCAATATGATATTAATACATAGTAATTCTACTAATCTAGTATTACTATTTAGCAATTAACTAACGTTCAACTTTGGTCTCTTGGTATAAGTGATAAGAACGGCTTAGGCGGGATAATACAAAAATGAGTAAAGTGTATACCATTATTTCACCCTCAGATTTGTGACGAGTGGACAACTCCTGCTTAGGCAGATCGATTCCAATTATTCACTTATCAAAGTGATCATTATGAAGATCATACTTGTAATATCTGATACTTCGGATACCCTCATTTACGGAGCTTCCAAGATTGAAGATGAGGTAACCTAGCACCTTACTATAATCCAATAATGGAGACCATGCGTTTCGTTTAAGAATCCCTCTCCCACTTGATTTTTTAAATAATTTGAGTTTTATATTACTGTGGGTTACTGAGTGACATTAGATAATTAGTCAACCTAATCTTTAGCAACCTACTCTGATTAAAGAAACATGCTCAATTAATATTATATTTAAGTTAATATAATTTTATCTTAATTCTAATAATCTCACAATTTTATTAACGACAAATTAAATATCTAGTGAGATTGTTAAAATTAAAAATTACATTTACATAAAATTAATAACATGCTTCTAGGGTTAGCCATTTTATACCATAATCGATTATGCTTAATTTTATCTTCATTATGCAATAGCAAACGCTTATACTTTTAGAAACCTAAAACCACATGGTATCTAAATGTGATGTGCATAAAATAAACTTATCTAAGCATGCTGGGTATAAAATATAATAAAAAATATCAGAGTATAAAAGATAAATATCTAAAATATACCCTAGCCTTATATAACCCTACCCTATCTTAATTTAAAGTCTAAAACCGATCTTCAAGATAGGCTGAGATCAAACCTGGCATCGAAACCGTCTACCGCTAGTTGACACCCTTGATCTCACCGCGTGTTGCACTTACTGGCCACCATCGACAGTCAAAGATGACCTCACGAGGTTGATCCTGTTCCAACGAACCAAACCAGAAAAATAGAAAAATCTCGTCACTCCCCGATATGTCGAATTAAGCCTCAAATTTGACAGGGAAAACATCCGAATCTGGTCTTCTTTGTGAAATAAAAAATTATGGGTCTTTGAGTTATCTTTCCAGAAGATTTTTAATTGCCTCAACTAGATATTGGATCTGAAAGTTATGATCCGAACACAAAACTATCATTGCGCAGCCACTCCTATGCGGACACGAGTTTTCAACCGTCTTTCAGTACTCTTTTGGCATTGTTTCAATCTCCACCCGATACGAATAATTACATCATACCATCCTAACTTTCTCAAGGAAAGTTTACAAGAATCTATGAAAATTAAATACAAATCCTAAAGGGAAAAACAATATCTTTATAGATTGTCCTTGTAATTAGATAATCAACAGAAAAATACACAAAATATAAATGGTTATGCAAGGGATTATCAAAATCAATCAAAACCATTAACAAAAATTCACAAGACATTTCTCAAATAATTTAAAACCTTTGCTCTGATACCAATTGAAGGAATCAACGCAGTGAAAAATACTGGATCTTGAATTATTCGAGAAACAATCTATTATTAAAGTGGATTAGAAAAATATATCTTGAAGTGTGATGATAAAAAATCAAAATCTTATAGTATTTCTTACTATTCCTCAAATCGTCAACTAAAATAACGAGTGAGCGCTTGAATAAAATCATATCACAAAATTCTGGGTCATGTCTTTTTCTTTTTCCAAAAGAACAATTCCCCCAAGCATTTTCAATTTGAAAATCTATCATTGTCTTAAAAAAACTGTCCACAAAATAGGAATTTATAAAAAATGATTTCTAGAATTACCAGCTTTTCACATGGATTGTAACCCATGTGAAGACAACGGTTGGGGCAAACCCCAACCGTATGATCTATTTTTCAATCAATTAACTAATTAAATTAATTAATTTTAATTAATTTTTTGCCCTTTTATAATAAATAAAGACTAAGCTAGTTTGATAGCTTGGTTGACTATGAGGTATCTCAAATTTGAGACTAGTAAGATGATCATAAAGATAAAAATACATTTGGCTAAATAATTAATAAACTCTATCGATTAAACCCGTAATTGAATTTATTAATTATTAATTATAATTAACTTCACTATAGAATCGTAACTGAACTCCAAGTGTATTTAATATTACTCGACATAACTATCATTGACATTATTTATTATGTAATGCGCCTCCATAATATAGTACCACGTATAATTAGGTAAATTACGATCGACCTAATATTTATATACATCTTATTATCCTTAGCTTCCAAATTCATTCTACTGGTCATCTATAATAATTTTCATACTTGATGCCTCAAGTAAAATTATCAAATCTCGAGTACTCCACGAGAGATACTAAGCGTTTAGTTTACTATGATCACATAAATGAATTACCTAAAATGTACTATGTCACTTAATTAAAAGTGTCTATGGATTCTACTATTAAGAATCTATGGACTCACTATCTAATAATCTAGTCATCCAACCTATGAAATATGTTGACTCATAGAGTCTCATTCTTAATAAATTAAAATAACTAAGTTATTAAATATGAGCTCATAACTCTCTTAAGATTGAGATCACACATAAAATAACAACAATGAGTCATGATTTTTATTTGATAGTACTTTGCTGAAAATCAGACTCATTATTCCTTTCAATGCATTCCAAATACAGTAGTACATTAACTATATACTCCACCTAGTGACCAAGGTAAGTCACTCTACATAATACAGTTAATGTACTACAATCTTCTCTTAGCAAAGCGCACAACTTCACTAGACTATGAAATTAAGTATTTACTAGTCATAAACTACTCTTGATTACATATCTTGTTCCCATGAACTAAACTCTATAGGACCCATAAATCAAGTACTATTATACTTATGAACTTTTTATAAGAATGCATTGCACATAATAAAAGAATAAATTATTTATTATTAATAAGAATTAAATGTCTAAATAATATAATAGAATTTCAGTACTTTTATGGCACAATCCTAAACACAGAAATGGTATGGCACTCAACGGCTCACTCTGCAACAGAAGCTTAGAGTTGAGTGTGAGAGTATACTCAGTTTCTAGCTGATTTTGACCTGTATGGGTCTAAGAAAAGAAGCCGGAGTGTAAGAGAAGGAGCATAAGGCGGCCGATAGATTGGGCTTTGGAGGGGTGGACATGGGGAGCTGAGACTAAATCAGAAAGTAACATAGATTGGCCATGGTTAAGGATAATATCTGGTATGCCTAATTGGACATCACATTTTAAAGATATGGAGATTATAAATTTGAATATATGGCTCCATACATGAGCGTCGGCTTCAAGCAACCCATAAATCAGAGTCAATTCATTATTGTTCTCACCCATTTTGTGTTTCTAAAACTTGATTTTCACAGCAAGAATGAACCTCTATAAATAATTGTTGAAGAAAACTAATACAATGAGTATTTTTTTATCGGTGGAAACGTGTGTGATTGTTTTTGGTTCTTTTGCTTCACTTCTTTTGATTTGGAGATTCGATTTGGTCCATCTCCTAAGATTTATTTTGAATTTGAATTAGAAAAGGGGTTATTATTAGGCAAATATCCCTCTATTTGGTTACTTTCCTCATCTCATAGCTGCCTAAAATACTTGTTGAGACCTAAAGTGATGAGGATCCAATTGCACAAGCTCAGAGAATGAATCGACTTCAAGTACCAAGCGACGTCTAATCACAATAGCTAGTGTAAATTAGAGGATGGTAGAACCACTAAATGAGCTAGTAAAACAAGTGAATGCCCAAACAAGTGCGATGATGTCTAAATTTAGGAAAGAAGTTAGACTTGTCAATCTTGTGACCTACATGGAGTATGACGTGGAGTCCAACATGACAGTACACGTGGAAGCAAGACAACTTCGTAATCGTAACCTAGAAGTGATTAGTCAATTGGAGTCAAATGCGTAGATTACAAGTTTCTTATTTGTTGCAAATAATATTTCTTTATCTTTAGAATTTTAGTCTAGGTTCTTTGGATACTAATTTAGGGTTCGAATATTGTTTAGAATTTAGTCTAGGTTCTTTGGCCACTTTAGAATTTTCTAGACTTTTAGTTTTCTATTTAAGCATGATTTGACAATGCAATGAACAACTTTGATCAATATAATTTCTTTAGAGTTTTCTCTTTAGTTCTTTATTGAACTTTCTGACATATCAAGAATCTTCTTGTAACGTCCAAACTTAGATTTATCATTCACTTTTCCTTCTTGTTCTTGAGTGTGACGTTTAAATCATGCATTTTGTTCTTTTTGAACCATCAAATTTGGGTCTTAGGTCTTATAACTAAGATTCTCTTTGTGTCATAGAAAATTGGTCGTGGTTTCTTCTTGTTTCTTTTCTAAATTTGATTAGATCAATTATTCCTAGTTACTTATTAGTTCGGGTCTCATCACTTGTTGGTGAGGTTAATATCATTTGGTAACAGACCTTTGGTTTCTAGAAATAGACCTAAGCCTGATTTTTTTTTTTTTCTGATTTTGACGGTGGTTCTTAAAACGACCATAACTTTTAATTTGGGTATCAAAACAACTATTATTGCATATCAAATTCAACTAATTTTTAAGTCCTACGACATTGAACAGGGCTATCGCATTCGCTCAAAATTTCAGATCCGAATAATATTTTTGATTTTTTTTCCTGTTTTTCTTATCTTATCTTATCATATCTTCTCTTTGTTATAATCGTGGCACGCACAAGGGACGGAATTTGGTTTAAAAAAATTTATCGATCAGAAAATAATTGCGATATCACAGGTTCTAAAAAATAGTTTTTAATGAAAAATAATTTTTCTCATAAGATCATTATATATATACACATTAAATCATAGACAGACATAGAAATGAATTATATCTCTTGTAATCTATCAAGCGTCCTCGCTAACAATGAACTTGTGATTCCATGAACAACGAACTATGAGATCTACACCAAGATCTTCCGAACCAATCATCTAACACACTAGGATGTGTGTGCGCACGTAGAATAATCCAAAAATATTTTTCTGTCTCTATATCTACTCAACGCATAAGATCTAGAGATTTGGAGAAGAACTTTGTGACGGAACTCTACAATAATTAGAGAATTCATAGAGTTTCGATTAACGATTGATCGATTAAATGCACATGTTATCTATCAGGAGGCTGATAAAATATTATCTATATATATTCTAGGTTAAGACTCGTTAGATTTAGGGTTTTAAAACAAAATAAAAAATTAGAAATTTGATACTGCAGTGGGACTCACCGCGCTGTAGTAGGACCTACTATAATTTAGTGCAACGACACTGCAGTGTGCTCCGCCAATTGCTAATTCAAAATCAGTGATTGTCGTGTGACATTACGAAATGTCACGTGACAATTTTCAAATTTATTATTTTAATCAGATAAATATTTATGCATTAGCTCATATAATCATAAATATCAGTTAATTCAAAATTAATTTATCTGATAAAATTCTAACAATCAACTTATCTATTAATTTCTCTTAAAAATGTCTTATCTGTTAATTCAAAATTAACCAATTAGTTAATTCAAATTCAAATTATTATTTCATTATAATTTAATATTATTTAATTTCTTAAATCAAATATACTATTTGAGTTACCGATTAACAAAAAACTAATCGATATAATTATTTAATTACGATTTATGAAAATTACAATAAATAATTTAATTAATCTAATTAATTAATTTCAGATAATTTTCTCATAATTATATACTTGCCCTAAAAATTTAATTACTTTGCAAGCTAGTCGTTTTCTTATGTTTTGAAACATTCACACCCTAGACTGCGTAGTACAAAGTTGGATCGGGGAACATTGACTCATAATTCTAAGCTCGAATAAGTCAAATTATTAATTAAAATCTTTAATAAATAATTTTATTTATTGATTCCATTATTACTACACTATAAATATGGAATTGAACTCTTAGTAATTACAGAATATATTTACATAGTAATTTCGTGTAGTCCATTGATAGAATCATTTCATCTAGTCTTGTCGTCTAATTATTGGTTCATAAATTACAGCTGGTCAAAATTATCGTTTTATCATTCTAATTATCTATTGATCCTTAAGTACCATTAATTTACTAGTGAATGGTCAATTTTTAATTGTATTATAAATTTAACCTCAATAACCATTTAGTTTTAAAATTAACACTTAAAGATCCAATATATGATCTGTTAGAAAATTTTGGATTCCAAATCTTGTAAGATTATGTCCCCAGCCATTCATATCACTGAATCTACAAAACAAAAGCCACTAGTTGTTTTACAAACCTTAACGAGTGAATCAAAAGATTCATAAGATATGTATATGAGTTCATGACTACTAAAGATTTAACCTGATTTGCATATAATCATTAGATTTATGTATATTAAATTTTTATGATAAATTATAATGCCCTGACCCTTTATAAATGGACATTTTCGTCAAATTGATTTAAAAGATAATGTGATTTTAAATTTTAAAAGAGTTTTAGTATATAATTTTAAAACCTACTCACACCTATATGCATATACACTCAAAATCTTTTTTTGTTTTATTCTGCAATCCCTCTCTCCTTTTTAAAACACTCATTCACACCATATAAACATTACACCCAAGTGTAACCTTTCTCAACGAGCCCCACTCTCTTATTTTTTTATCTCAAGCAAACCCCTTGACCTCATCGAACCCCCCCGTTATCCCTCATTCTCCATTGCTATTTCCTGAATCCCTCCCCAATGTATTTGCTATTCTCTCTCTCTCTTGCAGTTTTTCTTCCCAATTATTCCGTATTATTTTGTTTTCCTTTGGGCTATGATTCTCTCTAATTTGCTTCTTCTTTTCTTTTCTTCTCTGTTCCACTCCATGGCAGCATTGAAGCACCATCTTCTTCATCACGCCAAGCCTCTATTCTTCATCTCATTCTTCGTTTCATTTTTGGAAACTCACCAACGTTGATCCCCGGTAGGCCATTTCTTCTTCTTCATTCCCTTTTCTTATTTCTTCTCTCTTTGCTCTCACTTTTTAACCTAGAATTTCAATTAATGTTAATAAAACACTCTCTGAAATATTGTTCTTTAATTTCAGAAATTTGTAAACTCTCAGACCCTTTCTCTTGCATCCAGCGAGCGTTCCCTGCTCGTTGAATTTTCGGTAAGCTTCCTCGTCTCTGTTTCTTCTCTTCGTGCCTCCTCTTTCTCTCATGATATCACTCTCCCTGCTTTTTACTGGCTGCAGAAAAACTTTGGTCTTCATCTCCCTCTCTACCCCTCTTAATCTCGGTTTTAAGTAACTAAATAAATGGGTAATTTAAGGTCATTTGTTAAACTGCTTGTATAGTTTGGATCAAATAATTTTGTTTGATTCTTTAATTTTGGTTTGTTTATACAGTGGCCAATTCTTATTTATCTAATTATGAAGTTTGGGTTTATTAAAATACCTTTTCAATTGTTTTATGTTTATATTACTTTTAGTTTTGTTTATATATTTTTCTTCAAGTCTTGACTTTTGCATTGGTGCATTTTTATTTGGATTGTGTTACTGCATTCACTTGATTTTTGGTAATCAATTGAGTTAGTTGGATTTTAAAACGATTAAAATTAGTTTTTCTATGTAATTCAAATAGTTTGATATTCTTTAAGTAAATGAATTAATATTTGAATTGATTTTGAATGTTCACTAGATATTCATAGTGGTTTAACAATTTTGTGCTTTACCCATTTTTGTTTGGCTGTATTTTTATTATCAATCCACCCGAGTTGACTTAGACCCAACCCAGATTTTACCCATCTCGACCCGATTCAATTGAACCAGACCAACCGGTTCATCCCAGCCAGACCTAGTTGAACCAATCTGAACCGCTCAATCAGACATTACCCAGTTTATTCTTCACGGATCGGTCACCATTCTCTTCTAGTTAATTAGATAATTATAGTATTATATGGATATTTTGTGATCTTGGATTCTTAGATTTCAGGTCATTAGTTGCTGAAATTAATTCGTAGCAATTCAGGAAAGTAAAATGTTCGTATGTAATTGTTTGCATTGTATGACTAAAAATTTATAATAGAACTATGTTTATGTTTTGTGATGTATAATGTTCTATGATGCTTCTTTCTTCATAACATTGTTCAATTATGGTGCTGATGTGTTTTGCTATATTGTATGTCTGATGAGTTAATATATGTTGAAAGATAAGAATAAATGTTAAATGAATGCATGAAGAATTAATTTTGTGCTATTAGAGTCATGTGCCCACCATTCTGCTCTGTTTGCATTGTTCTTCGGGAAAGGTATCTGTTTGCCTAATCCTTAGGGAGAAAGGATCTTTATTCTATGTTTCGGTTAGTTTTATGGGAAGGCATCAGCGTAACTAGTTCCACATCTTCAAAGGTGCAGAGTAGTACTCGTGAGAAATGTCACTTGTACTTAACTTACACCTAACAATTACTGACGGGTAATGTACGGCGTGTGTAGAAAGCCCGTCAGGGAGAAGGCCCTGTCGAGGGAGCCCAAGATCGGTATAGCTCACGGTCGTTAGAGGTAATCTATATTCTGGGTGTGGTGATGAACTCTAATAGAAGTTGGCCAACGAACTCTGTAAGAAAGATCTGAAAAGTATGCATGTGTTACGATTTTTATTTGACTGTGAACCTTATTCTATTTTGCATATGTGATATTTTACTTACTGAGTATATCTATATACTCACTCCATTTTATTTTAATTTTTCAGATGATGATAACATTGATGATGAGTTTATTATCGAAGAGGTTTAGAGTCTCTGACAATGGACGAAAGTCATCGAGTTGTATTTAAAAATCTTAGTAATTGTTTATTTGATGTTGAGTTTTATTTAAGTTAAATTGTGAGACTTCATAACACATACTCTTGGGTTCTTGAACGTCTTATTGAGAAGATTTTCTTTTTATGTAATTATGAGTTTGATGATGGTTTTTGTTTTCCACGATATATTGTTTTAATTAGTATGAGTTAACTTAAAAAAAATTGACCTAGCTCTCGCGACATTTTTGGTAAAATATTTAACTAAAATTTGGTTAAAATTTCAGGATGTTAGATAAACGGTAAGTTAATAAAAATATTAATACACATCGGCCATGTCTTATGTGATCTAATTATATAAAGAACCCTCACTAAGATGTCTATCTATATCAGTGATCTGGATCTAGATCATATGCTTGCAAAATACTTAGAGAGCCGTACTAGCAACCATTTATTAAAAATTTCATATTTTAATATGATGCAGACTATTTTATTCATTATCTATGATCTTATTCCTCTAATATTAATACAAGATCATAGTCTCGTTAGTAAATAAAGAATTTTTAAATATTTATATAAATTATTCAATAATAATCAGAAAAGACAATGGTAAGAAAAATGTATTTTTATTAATTTCAAATTAAAATGTCATTACACATGCTTTGAGAGCACTATACTCAATAATCTCCTACTTGTCCTAAAGCAAATGTGACATCTCTCTCAACCTCATATTTCGCACATGACCCTTAAATGACTTTGTAGGAAGTGTCTTAGTAAAATGATCAGACAAGTTCTGATCTGATGCTATCTTCATAACTGTCACATCTCTGTGGTTCATGATCTCTCTTACAAGATGGTATTTCCTCTCAATGTGCTTGTCCCTCTTGTGACTCCTCGTTTCTTTAGAATTAGCTATCGCTCCGTTGTTGTCACGATACAGGATCAATGGCTTATCCACACTTGGAACTACTTCGAGATCAGTATAGATTTTATGAGTCATACCACTTCTTTCGCAGTTACACAAGCTGTTATATATTCGCCTTCTATGGTGGAATCTACAGTACTTGATTGTTTAATACTTCTCCAAACTACAACTCCTCCATCTAGGATGAATACTGAACCAGACGTCGACTTTCGACTGTCCCTATCTAATCCAGTGGGGTTCAAGTCTCTACCTGAATAAACAAGCAAATAATTTATCGTTCTCTGAAGATACTTGATAATGTTCTTTATTGTAATCCAATATTCTAAATCAGGATTTGATTGATAACGACTGATAATTCCTACTGCATAACAGATGTCCACTCTTGTACACAACATGACATATACATGAGACTCACAACGGCTAAAACATAATGAACCTTTCTCATATCCTCTTCCTCCTGAGGTGTCTAAGGACACTGCTCATTAGAAAGGACAATTCCATATTTGATTGGTAATTGACCTTTCTTGAAATTTTTCATAGAAAATTTTTCCAACACCTCATCAATATAAAATGTTTGAGAAAGTGCCAATAGCTTGTTCTTCCAATCATTTAGAATTTGGATGTCTAGAAAATATCTCGTCTCTCCCAAATCTTTCATTTGTAATTTCTCAACTAGCCACTTCTTTACTTTCGGTAAAGTTTCTACATCATTCCCAATGAGTAGAATATTATCTATATAAAAAACTAAGAAAACCACTATCTTATCTTTGATGTATTTATAAACACAAGTTTCGTCAACATTTTGTTCGAAGCCATATGATTTAATAATCTCATAAAAAATAAGATTCCAAGATCTTGATGCTTATTTTAATCCATAAATGGATTTAAGCAACTTGCATACTTTCTGATCATTCCTCTTTTTTAACGAACCCTTCTGGTTGCATCATATAGACGCTTTGTTTAAGGAAACCATTCAGAAAGGCTGTCTTGACATCCATTTTCCATATTTGATACTATCAAATTAAATCGAAATCGAAAAACAAATTAAACCAAGCCGAACTAAACTGAACCGAGTTGGTTCGCTCGATTTTTCTATTTATTTTATTTCCATCGATTTTAGTAAGTGAAAAACTGCAATTTGCCATTTGGTTTGCGGCATATCCACACCGCAAGTTAATCTCTCATTTTTTGGAGCTTAATTGAGTGAAAACCGCATAAAACTAAACCACACTGTTCATATTAGAACTAGCAGTTTTATTTCACATCTTAGGTGATTAGCTCATTAGCTTAAACACATAATTATAAGCTTCCTAGTACAAGTTCAAAGCTTCCCTGATGGATTATTTTTATTTTTTAGTTTTCAATACTTATAGACTTAAAGAACCAAACCCTATCCACACCTCATTTTTCATTATGTTTTGGCGTCGCTCCCCCTCTCTCTCGTTCCATGAGGAGCTTGTGTGGCCAGCCTCTCCCCGATCTCGAGCTACCTCATTGTGGTGTTCCACAACTAGCCTCTGTGTGGCCAAAGTCTAGCCAATCTCGAACTCTCTCTCACCGTCACATCTCATTCTCTCCATCTCTCGTTTCAGTCTGTTCTTTCATAGCTCAATTTTCTCTCGTGCATTCTGGTAAGTTATGAGTAGGGCTAGGGATTCAATTTGAAGAAAAGATTATTATTTTTCACCTCCATATGCTCCTTTATCTGCTTAGTCTCATGGAAGTGCCACTGACCACAGTGGATTTTTTCTTTTTACTAAAGCTTTTGTTAGGGAATGAAGCCTAACGTAAATGGTGGATTTTGAGATTTTTTCAAGTTTCATTATCTACTCATTTATCTTTCCTTTTTCTAATTGGATTCAAAAGGTTCAATTTTAATGGCTTTTTATCATATCGTTCTTCTCACTTATTAGACTTGAATGGTTCTTTTCCTTTCCCAAAATAAAGAGTCTAAAATACCTTGTTGTTTGTTCTTTTATACCCTCTTTTTCTTGTCCATCAGCCTCACCTCTCATCTATAACAAAAAAACTATTCATCTTCATTTTCTCTTTCCCTTGAAACTGTGATTTTTTTCTTTAACAGTACAAACCTCATAAACGGAGTCAACTGAACCAGATTTCACAGTTCAGTTTGGCTCAGTTCCTATACTGTGGGCAGTTCAGTTTGGTCTCTATATGCAAAAATCTCCATTTACGGTTTGGCTTGATAAAATCTCCTAAATTTAACCTAACCTAACCGCTTACACCCCTGTTTAAGTATAGACAAAAGAATGCAAATGGATTTTAGCATGCAATGGGAGATAATGTCTCTTCGTAATCGACTCTCTCCCTTTATTTAGCCGTGCCTTGAAAGTCTATACTTTTCCATCTACACCTCTTTTGTTCTTAAAGATCCATTTACATTCAATGGGCCTAAGTTCTTCAAGTGGATCTACAAGTTCCTAGACAAAATTGAAATATATTGATTCCATTTCTTGGTTCATGGCATCTTGCAATTTCTCATTTTCAGGATCTACCATCACCTTTTTAAAGTTTAATGGATCGTCTTTATTAGTGTCTGACACTAGGACATGTGCCTCGAGTTCATAATGAATAGGTTGTGTTACAACCCTCCCACAACGACGTTGAATCGGGGTTTCCTGAATAGGAAAAGTAGTTTCTATAGTTTTTATTTTATCATTTAATGATTAAAGTGATTTGATCTCATCAGATGCTAGTTCTTCAAGAACTACTTTGTTATGAGATTTATAGTTTTTCATATAGTCGTGTTCGAGGAAAGTAACATTTGTCGATACAACACCTTTTGATCTTGCGACTATAGAAGTACCCACATCTTGTTTCTGGAGCATAGCCAACAAATATACATAATTCATACCTTGTGTCTATCTTTCCAGTCTTATGTTTTAGAATGTGAGCTAGACACCCTCATATACGGAAATAACATAAACTAGGTTTGAAGCCATTCTATAACTCTAAATGTGTCTTGCTTACAGACTTAGAATGAACTATAATTCAAAATATAGATTGTCGTTTGAAGTGCATATCCCTAGAATGTGAGTGGTAATGATGAGTAACTTAACATCGACCCAATCATATTTAATAAGGTTCGGTTTTCCTTTTTGAAACATCATTTTACTGTGGCGTTCAAGGTGATTTAGGTTGGGATAGAATGTCATACTCTAGCAGGTAGTTCTTGAATTCTAAATCTAAGTATTCACCATCTCGATCTGATTGAAGTGTTTTAAAAGATTTGAGTTTGCTCATCAATGGTGTGTGAGATTCAAGTATAATACTGACTTGATTTTGTTCATTAATGGTAGCCCCATGCACTTCTACCTCATGCATTATGTTGGGCGAAGCGAAAGAAAAAACAAAAAAGTGATAAAAGGCAAGAGCGTGTGAGATCATAAGAGAGTAAAAAAAGCCAACAAAATGTTGAGTGAAACACGTGTGGAAAGAAAATTTGGTGAACCTCAAACTTTGAGTGTAAACTTGTGTTAGAGAGATTGTGAGGTCCTTAATTCTTTTTCTACGTATCTTATTCTCTTTCAAGCATGTCAAACAACAATAGTAGTAGATGAATGGTGGAATGTGGTTTGCAAAAGTCATAAATGAAGGCGTTAGTGGGTGAAGTGCATAAAATGTTAGGAGAGGGGCAGGAAAGAGTGCGTGAGAGGATTGACCGGGTAGAATCATGGGTAGAGCAACCTAGAGCTCCAATGGGGCATCAGAGGGAGAGTCGATCACCTAGGGTTGAGTATGAGCAACAATTTGGGGAAGACTTTGATGAAGATGATCGATTTTCTCACATGGGAAGATTAGGCCGTGGGGTTGGAGATTGGGGATTATGACATAGAAATAGAGAAGATAGGTTTGGTGAGAGGGTGGGAATCAATATGGGTAGCATTAAGTTGAAGATACAATACTTTGAAAGAAAGAATGATCTAGAAGCGTATTTAGAATGAGAGAAGAGAATGTAGTTGGTGTTTGAGTGCCATAACACTCTGAGTTGAAGAAGGTGAAATTGGCAGCCATCAAATTCACAGGTTATGCTATCGTTTAGTGGGACTAATTAGGGTTAAATTAGAGAAGGAATGGGGAGAGGCCGATTAAGATTTTGGAAGAGATGAAGGCCATCTTGCGGAAGAGGTTCGTGCCCAACCACTACTACCGAGATCTTTACAAATAGTTACAAAGATTGAGGCAAGGATCAAGAAGTTTGAAAGCCTATTTCAAAGAGATAGATATTGATATGAATTGAGCTAATGTGGAGGAGGATTGAGAGGCTACAATGGCAAGATTCCTAGCTGGTGTAAACTGAGACATTGTAAATGTGGTTGAGTTGCAACACTATGTGGAGTTGGAAGACATGGTACACATGGTTATCAAAATGGAGCAACAACTAAAGAGGAATGGTTTCAAAAGGCTTAGGAAGCAAGTGAATTCATCCTTTACCTCTTGAAAATTGAATCGGAAGAGAGAGGAGAAGCCAAATTTCAAGCCAAATATTGAGGACTCCAAGGACAACAAAGTTTAAAACATATCCAACCAAGAGAAAAGTGATTCCCAACCATCTAGGAATCATGATATTAAATGCTTTAAGTGTTTGTGGAGTTGGTCATATTGCTTCTCAATGTCCAAACAAGAGAGTGATGATCATGAGAGAAGATGGAGATGTGGTGACTGAAAGTGAATCTGAAGGGGAGTCTATGCCACACTAGAAGATGTAAATGACATTGAAGAACCAATTGGTGGGGAACTTTTGTTAACAAGAATAACTCTTAGTGCCATAGCCAAAGAAGATGGCACTGTACAACGAAAAATATTTGTCATATTAGCTGCTTTGTTAATGATAAAGTTTGTAGTATGATTATTGATGGAGGAAGTTATAGTAATGTGGCTAGCACTTACATGGTAAAAAACTAAAGTTTCCTGTATTAAAAAAATCCTAATCCATGCAAGGTGAGATGGTTGAATGAATGTAGAGAAATCAAGGTGCATAAGCAAGTATTAGTTTCTTTCTCTATTGGCAAGTACAACGACAAAATTTTGTGTGATTGGTGCCAATGCAAGCAAGTCATCTTCTCTTAAGCTTGTTGTGGTAATTTGACAGAAAAACCACTCATGATAGTTACACAAAACATTGTTCATCTTCGTTTCACTTTCCTTTGAAACTGTCCTTTTTTTTTCTTTAATAGCATAAACCACATAAACCGAGCCGAACCGAGCCACATTTCAAGGTTGAGTTTGGCTCGGTTCCTGTATTGTAATGGATTTTATCATGCAATGGAAGAGAATGTCTCTTCGTAATCGACTCCCTCCCTTTAAGAATGGCCTTTGGCTACTAGCCGTGTCTTGAAAGTCTCTACGTTTCCATCTGCAACTCTTTTCTTCTTGATGATCCATTTACATCTAATGGGCCTAACTTATTTAAGTGGATCTACAAGTTCCCAGATAAAATTGGAATACATTGATTCCATTTCTTGGTTCATGACATCTTGTAATTTCTCATTTTTAGGATCTTCCATCACTTTTTTAAAGGATAATGGATCGCCTCTTTTAGTGTCTAACTCTAGGACACGTGCCTCGAGTTCATAGTGAATAGTTACAACCCTCCCACTACGACGTTGCATCGGGGTTTCCAAAACAGGAACACTAGTTTCTATGGTTTGTCGTTTACTAGTTAATGATTAAAATGGTCTGATCTCATCAGATCCTAGTTCTCCGAGAACTACTTTACTCTGAGGTTTGTAGTTTTTTATATAGTCATGTTCGAGGAAAGTAGCATTTGTCGATACAAACATCTTTTGATCCTTGTGACTTTAAAAGTACACACATATTGTTTCTGATGTATAGCAAAAGAATATACACACTTCAGACCTTGAGTCTATCTTCCCAGTCTTATGTCTAAGAACATGAGCTAGACACCCTCATAGACAGAAATGGCATAAACTTAGTTTGAAGCCATTTCATAACTCTAAATGTGTTTTGCTTACAGACTTAGAAGGAACTACATTCAAAATGTAGGTTGCCATTTGAAGTGCATATCCCTAGAATGTGAGTGGTAATGATGAGTAACTTAACATCGACCCAATCATATCTAATAAGGTTCGGTTTTTTCTTTTTAAAACACCATTTTGTTGTGGCGTTCCACGTGTTTTGAGTTGGGATAGAATGCCATACTCTAGTAGGTAATCCTTAAATTCTAAATCTAAGTATTCACCATCTCGATCTGATCGAAGTGTTTTAAAAGATTTACCTAATTGCTTTTAAGCTTCAGCTTTGAAGTCTTCAATATTTTCAAAAGTTTCAGACTTTCTATGCATTAGGTAATTATAAACGTATATTGAATAATTGTCAATAAAAGTGACGGGATACTCATACCCACCTCTACCTTGTACATTGATCGGTTCACAGACATCACTATGCACTAGCTCAAGTGGTCGTTTGACTCTTTGACCCTTTTCAGAGAAGATTCATAAACTGGAAGACTTCGAACTTTTAATTCTCTCAAATCACCACACTTTGTTAATCAGTTTATTCTGTCTACATTAGTATAACCCAACCTAAGATGCCAGAGATAAGTATCATCTTCTTGAGAAACTTTTTGTCGTTTGTTACTTTTAAGATTTGCTACTTTAAATAATTCTGAATTATTTTATCATCCAGTTGGTTTAAGCATATACACTCTGTTTGAAACTTTTACATAACAAATATTGAATCCATTCTTAGAAATAATAAACATATTATTATTAAAAGAAATATCAAAATTTCATTCATGCAATAAGGATAAAGAAATAAATTTTTTAGAAAATCCAAGAATAAAATAAATATTGTTCAAAACAAGATAATTATTTTGAAAATTTAAACGGACTGTCCCCAATACTTTCACTGATACGAGTGCGCCACTACTAACTCTCATTATCACCTTGCCATCAGCAAGCTCCATTGACGAATCAAGCATATGCAAAGAAGAATATACACAGTTAGTGACTCATGAATCTATAATTCAGGATGAAAAATCATATCCCACTAGGTGATGTCTTGGTAAAACAAGTTTCAAGTACAAGTAAATCATATTTTCCTTTCTTTTTCAGCTTGGAGAGATACTTGTCATAGTTTCTCTTCTTGGCCTTAGGTGATGTCTTGGTATTCTTTCCTTTCTTATTCTTACTCTTTCCCTTACCATTGTTCTTCTTACTTTTGTTAATATTAACAACAGTAGGTAAAGGATTTTTCTCGGCAACATTTTCCTCGCCCTCTTTGGTCATACACTTATTGAGTGACTCAAAAGTCTGGAGTTCATTCATAACATAGTTGGTCGTGAAAGCAAAGAAAGTAGAGTGAGCAATTGAAGTATAATGCTGACTTGAGTTTACTCATCAATGGTAACCCCATGCACTTCTGCCTCATGCATTATGTTGGGTGAACCGAAAGAGAAAACAAAGAGTGATAAAAGGCAACAGTGTGTGAGATCATAAGAGAATAAAAAAAGTCAACAAAACATTGAGTGAAAACACGTGTGGAAATAAAATTGGGCAATCCTCAAACTTTGAGTGTAATGTGAGGTACTTAATTCTTTTTCTATGAATCACATTCTCTTTTAAGCATGCAAAAAACAATGGTAGTGGAGGAATGGTGGAAGGTGGTTTGAAAAAGTTACAAATGAAGGCATTAGTGGGTGAACTGAATAGAATGTTAGGAGAGGGGCTGGAACGAGTGCATGCGAGGATTGGCCTGGTAGAATCACAGGTAGAGCAACCTAGAGCTCTAATGGTGTATCAGAGGGAGAGCCGATCACCTAAGGTTGAGTATGAGGAATAATTTGGGGAAGGCTTTGATGAAGTTGATCGATTTTCTCACATGGGAAGATTAGGTCGTGGGGTTAGAGATTGGAGATTCTGACATAAGAATATAGAAGATAGGTTTGGTGAGAGGGTAAGCATCAATATGGGTAGCATTAAGTTAAAGATACAATCTTTTAAAGGAAAGAATGATCCAGAAGCTTATTTAGAATGAGAGAAGAGAATGTAGTTGGTGTTTGAGTGCCATAACACTCTGATTTGAAGAAGGTGAAATTGGCAACCATCAAATTCACATATTATGCTCCTTGAACTTGGAAACCAAATTTTGAAACCAAGGAGTTGAGAAAGGTTTTGTCAGTAAATATGTAATTTGATCATCATAAGGAATATATCTGACTTGAAGTTGTCTATAAAGCACCCTTGTCTCGAATGAAATGAATGTCAACCTCTATATGCTTGGTGATAGCATGCATAACAAAGGACAATAGCAATGACATTGTCAACCATAGAATTGAAGGTTGAGTTAAGTACAAAGACAGTTCAAACATAAGATTTTGAATCCACGTGATCTCAGTTGCTACATTAGCTATAAACCTATATTCACTTTCACTACTCGATCTTGAGACAACATTCCGCTTCTTTGATGACCAGGATATCAAACTTCCACCTAGGTAGACCATATATGCCCCTCTTGATCTTCTATCATCCATATTTCACTACAAGAAATATGAAATTCTATAGAGTTTAAATATAAGGTTCATAGTCTTGTCCTGTAAAAAAACTCAAAACAATAAGACTTTTTGTGAACGATAAAAAAAAATTCGTGTTAAAAAGTAAAAAACTTCCCGTGATGAAATTTTAGAGAAGTGAGACTTAAAAAAAAAAAAGCGGGAGTGGAACTTTTCAGTGAAGACCTTTCTCGTGGGGAAGAACTCCCATGAGAATCTTCAGAGCAACTTCTCATATTACTTTGTTGTCTTGCTCCGTAACGGTCTTCTTCCTTCCTTCTATAATTTCCATCATTATCTGGATCCGTTGGGATACCTCTCGAGAGGAGAGGTGCTTCAGTCTTAGAATTCCCACTCCCGACGTGTCGGAGATGATTGGCGGAACCATTCAAATCCATCTTGCTCTGTATGTCATGATTTTATTTTTCAAGAATCTCCATTTTCTTGTTCAATTGTCCTTGACTCGCATAATCTCCACCAGAGAGATGTTTTCTTAATCTATTGTGATGGTGGGTTTCTGGTGGATGGTACTGAGCATCGCTCAACCGCTGATGGAGGGTCCAATGAAGCGGCCCTTCAAAAATTCCTTGCATTCATCATCATTTACATAGCGCAAATCAGGGAAAAAAGTTTGAGCTTGGTTGGTGTTTACCACAGAAGGCGCTAAACCATGGATGTTAGAAATCCACTATCGATGATTCTGCCACGTGTTCCTTTGAATGTCGTCTGATGAACATAAGAGAAAATTGAGCGTGGAGATATTGGCTTGACAACGGTGTGGTACCTAACCTAATACACTCTGACGCTCAAGTCAGTGAAGTGTAGGAAAGGAAAAAAGTAGAGAATTTTAAATGTTTTCAATGTCATACCTCTTTGAGAATTTGTGTGCCTTTATATAGATAATTCAACATTCATTTCCGAATACAAAGAGTAATTTTATTAACTACGGAAAATGGAGAATCTTTCATTAAATGCGAAATATGAAATGATCATCATTTTCATTTTTAATGAATGCTTCATATCTCTTCCTCCTATTTATGATTTATTTTAGTCTTGAGACACTACTGTGTGTCATTCGGTATCATTTTTTCTCAATCATATTGACTAAGTCTGAGTTCAGGATTCAGCCTTTCGACCTTTTTGGATTCGGCCTTATTCTGCCTTATATGAGGTTCGTTAGAAAAATATAAGGTTCGACCATATTTCAGCTCGGCGAGATTCGGCCAAAATGTAAAGTTCGGCCAACATATGAACTTTGGCCAAAATATGAGGTTCGGTCATATTTTGATTTTATGTTCTTTTGAACTGGTAATCAATGATTTGAGAAATCCGTAATACAACTATTGGACCCTCTACAATAATCGTATAGGCTTCAACAGAACTTACCTCTTGTTGTAAACAAATATAAGAAACAAGTAACATCAATATCAAATAGAGGAGAAAACAAATTAAGATGAGTCTACAAACTACAACATAGAAATACCAGATTTCTGTGGACCCCATAAACATATCCTATGTTGTTCCTACCTTGTGGAGAATCCCTTGGAAATTTCTTCAGATCATCACCCAAACGATTTTTGACATTGTTATACTGCTTGCTAAAACAAGTTAGGGTTAGGATTTTTTCGTTAGTTTTAGATAGTTGAGGGTTTAAAGTGTTATTTTTTATATTTTAAAGTTTAAAGTGTTTAATAGAGATAGTTTGAGATGTAAAAGTGTAATTTTATCTTTATTATATTATGTCGCACTAGCACGGTATCACTAGGAGTTTTATTACATGATTAAAGACATATATGGGTCATTTTGAAAATTTGAAATGAAGCTAGTTGTTTGTCATCTAATATTTTGATAGAGACTTCGAACATCACGAACACCACATAAACAAATAAAGCCCAAATAGAGATTTCTGATTGGCATAATTTATTAGACAGTTGAAAAAACAGTCCCACGTTGCAATTTTTGTCATCACAATCTCCCTCAACCACCATTTATCGAAAAAACGATAGTTAGGATAAAGAAGGTAAAAGGTAGCATATTGGACACGTTCTCTTGACCTAACGGTTCCCACTTATTCCCCATACCCGCGAAAAAGTATTATGTCTGCAATAATGTGAGATGAGATCCACATTATTTAAATTTATTCTTAATTTAGATCAGAAAGATTCACTACAAGAATTATGTGCTTTAACAGAACTCAATGACCGCATTTTACACTAAAAAGCAATGAAAAGTGCATTCTTTACGTGGGGCAAAGGGTGGGGAATGAAAATCTCTTACCCGCCTAATTAAACTAAAAGAAATTGAACAAAAATCAATCTCTCACAGCGCCTCTCTCTTCAACCCTCACTCTCTCGGTGACAAAGCTCATAGAGAGCTCTTTCTACGATGAAGCTCATAGAGCTTTCTCTTCACGAGGTGAAGCTCTCTCGGTGACGAAGCTCACAGTGCCTCTTTTGTAACTCTCTCTTTCAAATCTCTATTATAGATTCTCTTTTGTAGATCTTTTTATGAGCTATTTTGCGTAGCTACCTCTCTCAGCTCTGTCTAGATCTGTGTCGTCGATGGCTCTCTCTCGAAGCTCTTTATCCCAGCACTCTTTCTAAGCTCTGTGGTTTTTGTTTACTAGCGCGAACTCCTCAAAATCCCAGCTTCTCTTAGTTAAATCCCTTATTCTAATCTTTCTGTAGAGGCTTTATATTTTCCCTGCTTTATCTGATTGTGCATATTCGTGTACAAGATCTTCGAGGACTTCCCCTTTTCTGCAAGGATTAATCTCAAATCTGTGTCTGATTTTTATGTTTTTTGCATGGTTTTATGATTTTTTGCGTTTGTCTAGTTTTTATGTTTTTGTGATTTTCGTCTGGTTTTTTATGTTATTTAGAAGGATTTCCAGGTTGCTTTTGAGATGCTTTGGAGGTGATTTGGAGGTGCTTTAATAGTAATGAAGGACTATCTAAACCTCTCTCTTTGTGAGGCAAATCTCTCTCTGAACCTCTCTTGAATGTCTCTCTTCCAACTCTCTCAGCTCTTTATTGCAGATTCTCTCTCGTAGCTCTCTATGCTTGTAGTTGAGTTTCTTTGCGCTTGTGTTGTATTCATAAATGAGTTAGTTATGGTTCTTTGGTTTCTAATTTAGAGTTTATTAATCTCTCAAATCTTGTGGTAATCAATTTGTGGTAATGGGGTATGCATTTGCTGCTGGAACAACTAATGATTTTAAAGCTTTATGTCCTTTACGTAAATCTTTGGTTTTAAAATTTTCATTTCTTCAGCTTCCTATGTATGTAATATTTTAATGATTTGCTTTCAAGTCAATCGAGTACTATTTTGATTAAGCCAGAAGAAGAGTTCAAAAGTTCACTTAGTAAAGTTAAAGGTTTATCCTCTTTCCCTCTACTTCTTAGTCTTAGATGCTCACTTATGCTTCCTTTTTTATTATTTTACCTTTTAGTGAGGCATCTACTTTTGATGCTATGTTGCCGGATAATATCTTTGATTTCCATGAATTGGTTCATTAACGGTGAAAAAGGAGAAAATCCATATCTGCTCTTGCTTTGCACATCAATACTATTATGTGGAATTGCATTTTCAGGTAGACTTGATATTAAATGGGCAATGCCTAATTCTATTGATACCTTTTGTACTGTTGGAATATATATTCATACTATTGGGGTTGATTGAAAAATTTGGACATATAATTTTTCTTTATTTTGTTGTACTGGGGGGGGGATGGCATTTATGGGAATTTTTTTTGTCTAATACGACTACCCCTTCTTTTATGGATTTTTTATCTAATGCACTAAGGATTTTTTTTTCTATAATCGTGTTTAGACATTGATCTCTGGTGCATTAGTGGGGTTTTTTTTTATAAAAAATTGATCTTTGGTGCAAGTGGGATTCTACCAATGTTTGTAAGTTTTGGCAGTTAAGCTCAGATTCAAAAGGTGAAGCAATTTTTTTTCTAGAATCGTGTTTAGACATTGATCTCTGGTGCATTAGTGGGGTTTTTTTTTTATAAAAAATTGATCTTTGGTGCAAGTGGGATTCTACCAATGTTTGTAAGTTTTGGCAGTTAAGCTCAGATTCAAAAGGTGAAGCGATTTGATACTGATTATGACACTTTGAAAGCTCTATCTAACTCTGGAATTGAGGTCATGGTTGGTATTCCTAATGATATGCTCTCCACTTTAGCCTCTAGTGTCAAGGCTGTTCAGCAGCATTTAGAAAACCATCTTGATGATTGATTGAAAAGTTTAGTCAATAACAGGATGATATACTGAGTTCTTAGACTTCTGATAAAACTGCAGTTGTATGGCATAGTTATGCACAACAATGAGTTGTTTGCTGTCACTTCTTTTTTACACAAATAAATTATGTATAAATTGCACTAAGTATTTTGGTTCTTATCTTTTAGGATGTACTTTGGCAAGGGAAAATCACAGAAGTTGATGCAACATTTGTAATTTTCAAGGCTGGTAATTCATATCCAATGAGAAAATTATGTGAGGTGAGTTGGGTGCTAAGGTGATATGAAAATGCATCAACTAGTGAGTTTGCTTAGCTTAAGGTAGTTGTTTTTACTATTTTGTGCACTAAAAAACCTTGAAGAGGATCATCAAAACCCGGATACTATGTGTCTGATACTCGTTCCTCAGTTGCTGCCACAGATAGTTCCTTGCGATTCATATAGTATATTAGTGTGTCAATGATCTTGAGTCAATTCTTAAGAAGGTTCTCTCTAACTCTGGCACTTCAACTCTTTGTCTACCATATCAGGTAACTCATCATGTTTTTTTTTACTTTCCATGTTTTAATCATATGATCTATGATTCAAACATCTTTAGTTCAAAAGAAACTACATCTCACATTCCTCCTATCTATATTGCTGATGGTTTTCTATTGCCTATAAGTCATCTAGGTCACATATCCTCTCCAAATTTGTCTATTTCTAATACATATTTAAGTCTTACATTAACTTTAAATTTAATATATGTTGGTCAAATATGTGGGCTTGTTGTTGATTTTATTTTTTCTAGTTCAGGCTTTCAGTTATAGGATCCAAAGACGGGAGAGGTACTTGGGAAAGACCGTAAGATTGTATGACTATATGAGCTTATCCATCTTCATCTTCCACGACACATTACATCATCTAGTCATATTTTTAGATTTGCCTCATCTACTTTTACCCTCAGTCTCTGGCACTCTCGGTTAGGTCATGCCTCATTCAGTTGATTGCGTACTTTAATTTTTAGCAGTAACTAAGATTCTGTCATTGATGACAATTTTGAATGTTTATCGTTGTCAACATACGAAACATCACGCTCTTCCTTTAATTAATAGTAATACTATTTCCATAGCACCATTTGATTTAATTCATTTTGATATATTGAAACCTTCACCTAATGAGACTATAGAGGGTTTAGAATACTTTATAGAGAGCTTCATGAAGAGCTACAGCTAGGAGAAGTACACTTGGCCAGCGGAGAAAGAAGCAACTTACGAGTTACTGAACAAAAAAAAGTGTTCCACGGTTTCAACTCCATCTGCATAGAACACACATACGATATCAAAACAGGAACTCCATGCATGTACACAGTCCTTTGTTGACAACTTGTTTAAAAAGCTAACCAGGTGATAAAGCCACACTTCGGAATATGACCCGAAAACCATGGTAAATTTGTCCAAGGTTGCATAACCTTCTGTGTAGTAGGAGCCATGTAAATATTACTAATAGAAAACTACCATTGGGAAACGAATTCCAATCCATAAATTAGTAGAAGAGAGAGGCGGTGCAGGAAAAATATTAAAGCCGCAATGAATTAAGCAAGCCGAAAGAGAAGTATTAGGTCACAACCACTTACCATCTCTAATCAGGATTGAGAGGTGAGAACTAGGAGAGAGAACCGAGCTAGATACAAGGTTCTTCCGTCCTTTCTAAAAAAATACGACCTGGATGCCAAGGATCATGGAAAAGAGAGATTGAATCACCACTTCCCACTTTGAAGTCATAAAAATCCTTACACTTGTATCTCAATTTTAGAATCTTTCTCCATGTCCATGAAGGATCAGCTGGAAGCTTAATAGTGAACATGGAGAAGCCTCTCAACATATTATTATAACATCAAGCTATCCAACGAAAATCTTTGGCCTTTGAAGATATTATCCAAAAGTGTTTGGAGACAGTACCAATGTTCCAAAGAATAAGATCCTTAATGCCCAGGCCTCCTTGAGAGATAAGAGAACAAACATCAGACCAAACCGCCATTGCTCCCAAAATCCCATCTGTCTTGCCTTGCCATAAAAATTTCGTGAGAGCTGCTGAGATCTTCTTCATAACATGCTTATGGAGAATCATAAGACCTCCAGTACCCTTGAATAATAATTAAGATAGACTTAATTAACTGTAATATGCTTGTATAGGTCAAATGCTTATTTAATCGGCATTTAGCTCTATGAATGATTCTGTCCACAAGTACTTCACAATGAGTTTTGTTAAGCTTAGTGGAGACAAGAGGGATTCTGAGATACCTCACTGGAAAAGTACCTTTAGTAAAAGCAATAGCCAAAAGAATATTATCTTGCATCTCTACACTCACCCCGGACAAAGAAAATATTGCTCTTGCTATCATTAGGCTTCAAACTAGAAATTAAGCTGAATAGATCCAGCCCTCACTTAACAGCACCTGTAGAAGAAATGTTACCTTTGCAAAATATCAATAGATTATCAGATAAGCATAAATTAATAAGCTTATCTTTTTTTGCACTTCTAGTGATACTAAAAAATAGGAAGAGAGCCACATTAATGGAGGACCCCACTCAAGACTTCCATGACAAGGAGAAAGAGGTAAGGTGACAATGGATCAACTTGCCTCATCCTACTCCCACCCTTGAAAAATCCTTGTAGGCCACCATTATGATTGATACAGAAAGCATGAGAAGTCACACATTCCATAATCCAGTCAAATGAACTTACTAGGAAAGTTAATAACCCATAAGACTTTCTCTTAGAAAAATAAACTCACACTATCATTTATTTTAAGTAAGTCAACCGTAAGAGTGCATCTAGGGGTAAAATCATCCCATGGTACCCTCTCAGCAACCCTTGAGAAAGCAAGAGGTTGTCAGCAATAGATATACCAGGTACGAATGTTGTTTGATTCAAGCTAATAATGCTAGAAAGAACACTCTTAAGCCTATTAGAATTCATTTTGGTAATGCACTTATAGATAAGGTTACAACAAGCATTATGTCTAAATTCAGTGCTTCTTGAAGGATTAGTAACACTAGGAATCAAGGAAAACAATTTAAGTATCTGGGTCGGCTTGAGCAACCACAACAGTCACAGGAGCACCAGGAGCATCTGGGTCGGCTTGAGCGACCGATGATGATATAAGAGGCTGAAATTCAACTACCACTGTGGGAGATAACGGTTACACACCTAGATTGTGGTAGTGAGACGATTAACATTCTAGAATATCTTTAAGTCCAGGGTCTTCCATCACCTGATGCGATTATGTGAGTCATTATGTTAATATCTATTATCTAGTCATTGAATATCTTATTAATGCATAATTCAAATAATGCAGGTGCCGATGGTATGCGCTGCAGGCATGATGCGCATGTTTACCGGTCTCAGACAACAGTTCTTTGATAAATGTTGATCCCACGTGAGATGATGGTGACGGTGATGGAAAAGGCCAAAGAATCTATACAAAGGAAGAATAAGAAAATTGTAATCACCTATCTTTCCCGAATCATTTTTAGTTTGAAATCAAAATAATCAAATCAACTCTTAGCTGACATTTTGAGTATGTACACTTGTAGGTGAAGTTGCAAAGACGCCTTCAAATGTATGAAACTCAAGGAAGCAGGCATGAGGGTGATGATGAAGATGATGATAATGGTCATGATTACAATGGGTATGATTCAGTTAATGATGATGATGAAGACCATGATGATGACACCGATGAAGATACTGAATCAGAACGAGAACATGAACGACATATAAAGTATTCACATGATGCTTCATCGAGAAAGAGAAGAGTTGCACCATAACGCTTTATCAAAATTTATATGAACTTTTTATAGTCTCCTTCAATTTTAAACTTGATTCTAACTTTGTTGAGTGTATTTTTGAATTTGTTATTTTCTGGCTGCATTTGGTTGGACATATATATTATGTATATAAATATGTATTTTGATTGTGGGATTTCTAGTATTTATGGGGAGGTTATGCCAAATCGTTGTTTAGAATTTTAAATTGGATTGAAAGTTTGTTAAGTGCATTGTTGAATTTTTAAATTGGATCCTAAACATTTTGTGTATAAGGATAAAATTTACAAATCGTCATTCTATCGACTTTGACAATGTTGTTGAGAGTAAGAAGATATTGTAAGTGGAAGAAGCTTTGTTTGTGGAATTTTTATGGCTGCAGAATGTAAGAATGTTATACTCAAATTGGAAGTTGCAACAAAACAAAATATAAATGAATTAAGATCGAAAAAAGCCTATAAATATATTACCACGGACCAGACGCCACAGTGTTTGGCGTTTAGAGCCCAAAATTCACCAGGACACCCCAAACGTCATTCATGAATGGCAAGTCGCCATTGATGAATGGTGTTTGGGGTCCAATTGGTCCTTTTTGGACCCCAAACGCTAGTCACAATGGCGTTTGGCCCGTGGTTGGTTGGTGTCTGGTGGTTGTGCAGTTAATATGGGCAATTACTCTTCGTAAACCACCCTTAAAATTCAATTTTAACTCAACTAAACACATTCTCACGACTTCTCAATTGCTCTCAACTTCAAATACACTTGCTTCTTCAATTTCTTTGTTTTGATTTTCAATTTTCAACTCTAACTAAATGATCGGCTACACCGAAAAGATAATGTTTGTTTCATTTTCTTTAATTTTTTTAAAGATTATGAACATAATTTAGATGCTTTATGAGTTCTTATTTTATGAACATAACTTTATCTATTTTTTACTTTCAAAGTACTTAGTTTTTCTTCTATACTTGATCATGCTTGCTTCTAGTGTTGACTAAGGCACATATTATGCATTCTTTTTACGCTTTTGTTATTTTATTGAACTTTCTAATTCAATTATTGGCATATTTGATCAACTTCAACTACTTGTTTTCAATATAGTTAAGCATCTTGCGACCAGGTTCATCCACATTAGTTTCAATGGGGTGAGACAAGTACGCGATCGGGTTCATCCACATTAGCAAACTTGCAAAATGAAAATGTCATTGGTGAAAAATTTAATACGTTACAAGAGGCCGAATATTTCTACTATACATACGTAGCCAATGTTGGGCTCAGTGTACAGAAAGATGATAAACGCAAGAACACAGATGGAGAAAATGTGTTGCGGAGATGGTTAGCTCAAAAAAAGGAGTCCGAGAGAAAAAAAATTTGGGCACATAGGACACCAAGTGAGAACCAAGAGGCTTGAAAATGGTGGATTGTTGTGCTTATTTTAGGGTGAACTTGGATAAGAAGACAAAAAAATGGGCTGTAAATGATTTTGAAGCTAAGCACAACCATCCCACCACCTCACCACAGGACGTGCCATTTCTTCGTTCTAATAGAGTAGTGAATGAAGCGGACATGACTCAGGCAATAGGTTGCACAATGTTTTTGTCAAGCTAAGCCATGTGTATGATTACATGGTCGACCAAGCTGACAGTTATGAGAATGTGGGATTCTTAAGAACAGATCTATACAATGAGATGGACAAGTAGCAAAGATCGCAGGTAGTCAAAACTGATTCAGAGGCATTTATTGGTTTTTTTACTGCAAAATTGGAGATAAGATTTGTATTGCAAATACAACATTGACACTGATAATTATCTGGTGAATTTGTTCTGGGCAGACTCGACATGCCAAGTTGACTACTCAATTTATGATAGGAACATATATTACACTTCACAGACAAAAACCAAGTATTTAGAGGTAAGAAATAAGTATTCAGAGGCAAGAAACTAATATTTAGAGTCAAGCTGCATTAATCAGCAATTTGGAGCTTCAAATGGGTCAACTTTCAGAATTACTCACACAAAGACCACAAGGTTCTATACCGAGCAATACCAAGAGGAATCTAAAAGAAGAAGTAAACGCCATTACTTTTCACAATGGCAAGGAGTTAGCAGAATCGCAGAAAGCCACTGTTAAAAAATCTTAACCAATTGAAGCAGAGGCCGAGACAATGGATGATGATCTTGCCAAAAGCTCGGAAAAGAAGAAAGGCAAGCCTAACTTAAAGCGCTTTCCTGATAATCCTCCACCATATGTTCCACCTATTCCATACCCTTAGTAGTTCCAAAAGAAGAATTTGAACAAGCAGGTTTCTAAGTTTCTTGATGTATTTAGGAAACTATATATCTCTTTTGTTGATGCTTTGGAACAAATGCCGAGCTATGTCAAATTCATGAATGATATTCTCTCAAACAAGATAAAGCTAGAGGAGTATGAGACAGTTTCACTTACTGAGAAGTGTAGTGCTATCTTGCAGAATAAATTGCCTCTGAAGTTAAATGACCCTGAGAGTTTTACTATTTCTTGCACCATTGGGAAGTCATCTTTTGAAAAGGCTTTATGTGATCTTGGGGATGGTATCAATTTGATGTTGTATTTAGTTTACAAGAGGCTAGGTCTTGGAGAAGCTAAGCCCATGACGGTATCCAAATAGTTAGCTAATCGTTCTATCAGATATCTATTGGGGATTATTAAGGATGTTTTGATAAAGGTGGATAAATTTGTCTTCCCAGCTGATTTTATTGTTCATGACATGGAGGAAATCCAAGAAATTCCTATAATTCTTGGTATACCATTTTAAGCTACGAGAAGAACTCTTATTGATGTGCAAAAGGGGAACTTATTCTGCGAATGCAAGATGATCAGGTAATTTAATGTCTTCAAAGTAATCAAACACCCAAATGATATGAATAGTTATTTGCGGATGGAGAGTGCATAATTTGCATAAGGTAAACCTAGATACCTACTATTTATTGAAAAACCATCGGTGTTGGAGCTCCACCTTTAGTACACCTTTATGGGAGAAGCATCCACTCTACCTATCATTATCTTTGCTTTGTTAAATCGTGAATAAAAAGACAAGCTGCTGAGGGTGTTGAGAGCAACAGATGGTCTTAGGTTGGTCAATTTCTGACACAAAGGGAATTTGAAAGTCAGTGAACAGCAAGTGAAGCGATATTTTGATGATTGTATTGATCAAGAAAAGACCAAAATCATGTTGGACTCTCCATGAGCATCGACATTTCATCTGGCTGACGACAGTAAAGAAAGCGCTACCAAGAGGTGACTCGTTTCTATTTCTATTTTTTAATTTTTTTAGTTTTATTAATTATTTTCTTTTTTTTATTTTCTTTTTGTTTTTCTTCATGTTTTTATATTTAAAAAAACTATGGATGAATTTGGCTTATGCTCCACTTTCCCCTCCATTAGAGATAACATGAACTATGTAGAGAATGGAGAGGATGATAGCTCATCATTATTCAGGGAAGTCCTCTCTACTTACTCCTTTTACATATTTTATTTTTATTGATGTCAATGAAAGTTTTCAGTTTGGGGGTGGTGGCTTTAATTAAAATTTCATTTGTTTGTGCTCTGTTTCAGACAACACTAACATCTATGATGAGATTGGTTTTGAATTATTGACAGCTTTGGAAAAATGATGAAATTGTGTATCAGTGTGTGTTTGAACCAATTATTGATTTGCATTTTACTAGAGAATCCCGACATATTAAGCACCTAGCCTTGAGCGTTTGATTATCTTTTTGCTTAGAGGAGGTTTATGTGACTTAAGATATCGTTATGATCTCAAAAAAACTCTAGAACCAATTTGATTGTTGTCCGAGCAAAATTCTAGGCTACACTTCACTTAGGACATGATTTAGGCCATCTTCTGACCGTTTGAGCTTTTCAAGCCAACCCTGTGGATAATTGTTTACCTAGCCATCCATGTTGAGCTTACATAGCCATTTTTTTTCTCACCCATGACAACTTTCCAACCTCATAAAAAGTTTCTCCTATTTAACCCTTTTTACTCATAGTATTTGAATGTTCTAGGAATATGCTTGAAGCTATGACAATTTGGGTGAATGGGAGAAGTTTTGATATATATTAAAAAAATGTAAATAAGTTTGATTTTGTAGCCTCTTGGACTTGAGTGATTAAGCTCAAAATGGTGTTTTAACACCCAATACCCTAAGATCAACCAGTTTGGGAGCTATCAGCTGAAAACGCGTTAAGGAAAAGAGAAGCTTAAGGAAATCAAATTTAAAAAAATGGCTGAGCATTGTTGAATATTCAAGTGGTGGAATGACAAGTTTGGGGGTGTTGCAAGAAGAGTTAAATTAAGCTTGTTGATTGCTAGAATGCACATTTATCTATGGGTAAGGATTGAGCCAAAAATAATATATTTTATCCTACCCTAAACCCTAGCCATACATTACAAGCCTATGAAAGTCCTAATGATCCTAAGTGATGTGGTTTACCTATATTAGTAGAGAGTGGCATGAAAAATTGGTTATCGAGTTCTAATCTATTTATAGATTATTAGATCCGCTTTTACAAGACTTGATTGCATAAACTCATATTAGTTTAAGAGATTTGACGACTTAAGACGACACACGCATTGACACTCGGAACTTTTCAAGTTGAAATGTAAGTGGATAATTGTGTTAAACCTTTACATGATAATAATTCAGAAGTTTTTCTTCTGTTATCGCTATTTTGGAATCTCTGAGACAAGTTTAGTTAGTAAAAAACAATACGTCACTCTTTCTTTAGCTTTTCAGAATTAATGTTTTTTTTGTTTGTCTTGTTTGATTTATTTTTGTTTTATTTTATTTTGCTCGAGGACTAGCAAAAAGTTAAGTTTGAGAGCATTTGATGAGTGCATTTTACACTCATATTTTAGAGAATCTTAACCTTATTTTTGTCAGTTCTTTTAGATTTATTGATTGATTTATGTTTATTTTTATTACTATCATGTAGGTTTTAAAATTCAAAAAATTTGTAAAAAGAACGGAGATGGGCAGGAGGGCCAGCGCCGTGAAACTGGCTTCCCAGCATCGCAACACTGGCAGTACTGAACGCCAGCGCCACGATGCTGGCGCATGATTAATTTTTTTCCGACTTTTATTCCAAATTTTCCATTTCGAGCCCTGGTGTATAAATATAATATCTCAGAGTTTTAGAAGGGTCTTTGGATGTTTTTTGAACGTGAGAGGCAAAGGAGAAGGCTTTTGGAGAGAAGAACAAGAAGATCGAACTTGGAGACAATTCCCAACTTCAATTCCATCCTCAATACTAGTTTTTCTTCTCTTTTCTCTATGTCTACGAATATTAGTAGAATGTTTTCTTATTTCATTATGTTCTAATTTTTTTATCTAGAGCTATGACGTAGCCAAATCATGATTGTTCATAAATTTTTCTTTTTAATTCAATCGATGTTTATTCAGTATTATTGAGTGTTATAATCCGTTCTTAATGCTTGTGATTGTCTAGCCAACTATTGTAAGATTTTAGATATAATTCTGAGACTGAGAAATGAAGATTGAATATTCTCTTTATTTATAACATCATTAGGATTTCATAAGTTAGAAATAATTATGAATCTAATGTAGCAACTATAACTTCTTATGATTAATGAGTTTCATTATATTGAATCTTGACATGTATGATTCATTATTATTGATACTTGAGAAAGATTAATAATTATATTAGAGAAATTCGCTGTCAATGTTCTAAAAAAATGTTAATTGATTGAGAATTGAAATTTAGAGCATGTTTGGTTTGGTGAAATAAAAAACCTTAGAGCTTTTAACTATTCAATTTTTATCTTTGGCAAATCTTTATCGTTTTAGTTTAATTAGAATTTTCATTTAATTAAACAAGCCCAACTTTTCATCATTCTCAAGTAGAATTAAGATTTAGTTAATTTTAATTATTAATATCAATCAATCCTGTGGACGATACTCTATTTTTATAAAAATTTATTACTTGACGACGATATTGTACACTTGCACTATAAAAATTCGCAACATAAGGCGATGTGTAAAGCAATCAAGACAATCCTCCCTACTTGCAATCATCGACTTTATGCATGGCATCACGAACGAAATGCCCAATCAGACATGCAAAACCCAAATTTTCTACCATCCTTCATGGGAGTCATTCTTGACATCTTTAGTGAAGAGGAGTTCGAATAGGAATGGGATCGTTTGATAGAGTCGTTCAACCTCAGTCAAAACAAATGGATACAATAGATGTATCCCAATTGTGAACATTGGGAAAAGGCCTTCCAACACGGAAAATTCTTTGCGTTCATGAGAATGATGCAACGATCTGAAGGTATGAACGAGTATCTCTACAGATTCGTTGAATGTTGATCTAAACTATTTGAATTCATGCTACGATTTGATCGGGCGTTGGCACCTATTCTCCACGAGGAGAGGTTGGACGACTTCAATTTGACAAAATGAAACTCCTCTGTTTAAGACTCACTTGCGTGCGTTAGAGAAACACATGGCAAACGTGTTCACACACAAATTGTTTAAGCTATTGTGTAAGGAGATCATGGGTGAGGCATCGTTTACAATTTGTTCTTTGAAACATTATGGGGAGGCTTGAATTTTTTCATTGGTCGATTTTGGGGTCCCGAATGACTCATACATAGTGTCACGAGACCAAAAATTTCATAGGTGAAAGTGCAGTTTTGTCAAGTTAGAATCAGTGGGGATACCATGTCGTCATATGTTCACTGTTATGAAAGTTGAACATATGCAAGAGATCCCAAGCACCTGCATATTAGACCAATGGCGGATCAGTGTGAAAAGTAATATGCTACAAATTAGGTCAAGCCATTCTTATCTAGATACATATGATACATATTATGTCAGTATAATTTGATCAAACTAGCTGCCAAAAGACTTGCTCATTTTGCGTCAAAGTCAAGTGAATGATCGAATCGAGCCAAAGTGGAGATTGAGATGTTGTGTGCAAAATATGAAACTTTGTGGAATGAGAAATTTGCCAAAGAACAGGATGTGAAGCAGGAAGATGGTTTAGAGATTAAAAGTGGCCATGTTCAAGACCTGCTAATCATGAAGACAAAGGGCAGCCAAGGTGCCAGCTTTAGTAAAACACAACCAACGACCCGTCGATGTGGCCATTGTAAGAACACTGGACATACCAAAGGGAAATGTCCAGAATTACCGAGCAATGTGTATGCCACGATGCCGGACAATAATAATGATGATCTAGCACCATCTAATGTGCAAGGTGCACACACGATAGAGGTCTCTAGACAAGGTGCTTTCCTATTCAATGTGCAAGGTGCGTACACATTCAAAGTGCAAGGTGCGTACACATTCAATGTGCAAGGGGTGTACACATTCAATGTGCAAGGTGCATACTCATTCAACCCATCTGCATACCCATCACAATTCAACGCACAAGGTGGGTACCCTATGTACAACACAAACATTTCATACTAGTATAATTTTTTGTATCCCCCGCCGTAGTAAATGTACATTTTGGTATTAACATTGCTTTCATAGTTTTTTGGGAATGCTAATATATGAATATGTACACAATAACTTCAAAAATCTACTTATTTATAATTGTACACAATAATTCTGAAAAATATGAAGATGATCACTGTACACAAGAACTTCAAAAATCTGCTTATTTATACATGTACACAATAATTCTACAACATCTATTTATGATCACATTGCACACAAGAACTTCAAAAACCTTCTTATTTATAACAATGCATAATAATTCTGCAAAATCACAATAATGTATACAATATGATTTATCCCTTTATTTTTCCACTTCTGAAACCTTTGCTTTAAAGTAGGACTCATCTTCAGTGGTAGCCGGGTCTCCAAAACACATGAGTTCCTACTATAAAATCGGTCAACGCTATCATATAACGTATTATACATGTCATTCGAAGGATGGTTGGCGATCTTCAACAAAATATTACACCGAAGATTGTGTGATTTATACTCCTTTAAAAATATTCCCAATATTCAACAAACTATCATACACCTCAACAAATTCAACAATAACGGCCATAAACGAGCAAATACAGAACAATCAGAAAATTCCCAATTACATAACTAAAAGAAGCCTAACTCTAAACTAAAACAAAACAGAAAACTCCCAAGCTTGAATATTCCCCAAAGTATCATTACACAATAACAAATAACAAGTAATGATAACCAAAAATAAGCAAATCCAAAACAATCAAAAAATTCCCAATTATAGAATTAGGGAACCCAAAACTATAACAAACAAAAAACAAAGCTCGCAAGTTTAAGAAAATGTAAACAATATCTGACAAATTACTTGGGAAAGATAGTCGTGAACAATTTCTGCCCTAATGTCATCCATATATCTCGAGACCCACATACCACAATCTCTCCTACAAATGTTATAATAAGCGCATCATTAAAGGGTGAAGGAAGCCCAATCAAATTTATGATCAGTAAACTTATCCATTGATTGGGTGACCACTTGGGGCTGCCTTGAAATTTTGAATGAAGAGAAGGTTGTTGGCGGGGGCAACAAATCTACGAGCATAGGCCCAAATATCAAGTCCATACCTTCTAACTATAATTTTATTCATAAAATATAAAAAGGTCAACAATGTCAAAATCACACATGTTATAAGACAAATTACAAGTCACAGTGAGGGATTAGAACATACGATCTTTGTTACCTTTTCGGTTCATCCCACGTTAAGTCGGCCATTTGGCAAGGTGCCCATACGGTGACTTCCTCGTCCATGATGGAGATCTTGGCCATAAACCAATTATCTCCACCATCGTGTACCAGAATAGAGATTTAGATTACACAATCATACTAAGCCAAAAGTTAATATCTTAACTACATTAAATTTGTTTACCGTCATTTCTAGCTCAAGCGTTGACGCGTATCTATCCATGACCTTGTGTTTCCTTACAAAATTAGGAAGCTCTACTAATTTTGAAACACATTGACTCTGCACAACAAAAAAATAATAAAAAATGTACAACAAAGAGCATGGGAAGAAACCAAAATCGGTTGCTCATCGACGCGCAACGAGCCTCCCAGGTCAAAATGCTGACAAACAAGTCTATAAGGTCCGAGCCAAGCCAATTTTTCAGACCGAGATTCTTTAGGTCTCTCCATTTAGCATGGAGCCCAGAATATCTCACGAGAATCTCACTGCAAAAGACAAATAGAAGATAAACTTAATCAAATTTTAGAAGTGATGGTGTCAAAATTTTGTAGATTAGTGTGACTACTACCTATCCTCTAATCTTTTCTAAAGAATATACTCCACCAAACGCTCATCTTTCACTTATACTGGGTTCTGCAACGTGTACGGGCCCACTTTAAAAACCTTTTTGTTATGTTTAGCGTCGGTTTACCCTTTGAATAGGGTAGAACTGAGTAGATGACCATCTCTCCTCTCCCGAGTGTTGAGGAACTGCATTGGGAATTGGCTTTCGCTAGACTCAGACAATATTTGTTTGCCCTACCAAAACACAACCCCAAGTAAGGTGTTAGATTAATAGTCATATTATACATGTTATATATATAGAAAAGATGAAATACGAATAAGCATAATAATACTTTTTGACGTCCTTTAGATGTTCCAATCGTAGGTGGTTTTCTTACCAATAGCAGGTCAGCGAATGCATTGTCTGAAGCATCTAGCTGGATGCACCTTTCATCATTATCTCCTTTATATAAAGGTGATGAAGATACCAATAAGTCTTCTTCATGGGAGGGACTTATATCCTCATCCAAACCTTCTCATTTGATGCAAAGACTCGCTAAAGTTGTGCACATCTGTTCTTGGACGGCCATCATCTTTCTCTACATGACCACTAATTGTAATCTCCTCCCTCATGGAACTAGACTCAACCTGAAGTGTCACCCATAAGGAACTGGCTCCGTATAAAGAGAAATCACTTATGCACTTAAAGCACATTTTCCAATGGCTTACTCTTCAGGTAGATCTGCACACACGTTCTCACGAACGTTCTTATGCTCGTGGTCCTCCTGAACCTCGCGGTCGCCCAAACGGCTTGCACGATTGTATCGATCTACATAATACAAATATATATGAATAAGTAATAGATAATCAATAGTAATATAACCTATCAAATTTACAATAATCTAAAAAGCTCACTTTTAGGCCAAGTTTCTCCTCCCTTTGATTTTACAAAATAAAACATTTTTGCAATGGCCCTATCATTCCACCTTAGCGGCGAAGATTGATTCAAGTCAACATAGTTGGCAACACATGCCAACTTCTCCAAATAAAACAGTTACATCGAAATGAACTTATTAGCAGATATACGTATGTTATAATTCCAAAGTAATACCAATGTACACAAAATATATTACCTATATAAATAACAAGCATCTGGTAATGCTATCACGATGGTTGTTTTGATACCTCACAACACCATCCGTAAATTTTTTAAAACAAGCAGAAGCCCAATTCTTTTGTTGGATGGTCGTGGGTGACTTCACAACAAGCAAACATGAACGACTAACGATTGGTTTTGATCGAGGAGATAACATAACCCCGACAGTGTATAACATAAAGGCTTGCCTCCAATAGTCACCGTCAGACTCCTCAATCAAGAATTTTGACAAGGCATTCACCTGAATATCACCTTTGGCATTCACCCACTTCGCCTTTAGATCTTTTATCTCATTCATATCACCATTGAATTTGATCTCCTGCCCACCGTCAAAGATGTCCAATATAGAAGTCACATCGTTTGTGGGGACTTTGAATGTCGACCCATGGACATTCAACGTGTAGGTAGCTGGATCGAAGCAACCTAATAAGTGCTGCAAGAAGTTTCCTCTTCTGCTTGCCGTATTTAATATCCAACAACCCTTCAAATTCCATCTCCACGACTGCACTCCTCTTCCCCTCATAAAAATTTTCAACAAGATTCGTAAATTTCCCGGGTGTACAGCATGTGAGCAACTTATGTTTAAAGGAAGGCCCTCTCGAATGACTAGGACTGGGTTGTTACTCTCCGCTTTCAATGGCATGGATTTCATTTTCCTTAAAATAATTTATTTTCACTTCCTCCGTCATACTATTTCACTTTAAAACTAGATCTTTTCGTGTCTGCATCTCACAAACTCACTTAAATTACAATCAAAATTTATCAATTTCATGTTATAATGTAATGTTTGTTTAAACATACTTACTTCATTACCACTGAAATTTTCACCTACCGCCCTCATTTTAGCACATTATTTCACACTATTTTAATTTCAAACAACCATGTTAACATTGCATAATTTATATGAATATATGTAACCTTAAATTGATATATCATCAATTACTTACAAGTATACAAAGAAACCATTTTGTGCATTCTTCACGTTCACATTTGTGTTAGCCATCTGAAATATATGTTAGTATAAACAATTTATCCATATGACAATGTCTTCTTATCATGACTATCCTTGATACTAATTTCTAATGGATTGAGCATCATCTAATAATAATGATAATGTCCTATGTACCTTAAAATTAATGGCATACCAATTTTTTTTTAAAGAAAATAAGTAAAACTAGCTATTAGATACTTTCATAAACGAAAAACACTTGGAAACTGAACAACTTAACTAATAAGGTATAAATAAAGAATTAAATTAATAAAAGTGAGATGCATCACATAAAAGTGAGGGGAAAAGATCATGCACATAAAGGATGAGTAACTCTTAAATCTTATTCTTAATAAAAGAAAGATAATATTTCAGCACCAGCTACCCAGATTACAACTAAACATTACATTGTAGACCAAAAACTAAAGATTGTGTAACATATTACATAACCATGAAACCATAATAGTGTTAAGATCTTCCTACGCAAAATTCCAAGGAAACTTGTTCAATTCCAACAAAGTCCCCACTCTCTAAATCCAATTAGAGTCAACCTTATCAATCATTAAAACTGCGTAAGCCTTGACATATCTTAACAAAAAAATAGAAGAAACCATTGATATTGATATCAAATTTATTATGGAGAAGCTACACTTAATGCCCATGCTAGACAAATAAATATGTTTGTATCTAATGCACCAATAACATTGACAATGTGTCCATTTTACTACATTTCAACTAAGATAAAAAGATCCACAATAACAAATTTTTAGACTTCAGAGCCAAAATTATTTTACAAAAATAGTGTGTAAACTAAACTAAAGCTAAAACTATAACTCCAGCTCAAGACAAAAGTTATAAAAAACATGTAAATCAAAACTCAAGCATGCTCAACAAAACAAAAGTGAGAGTAGTGACATGGTTTAGAATGAGAATCGACATTGATAACCAGTAACATAATTAATACATCTTTACAGAAACGAGGAAATACTTGAAATATTTAAACCACCCCAAAGACATTAAAAATTATATTTATCAAGAATGAAATCAAATATTAAAACCAAAGCAAACCAAAAATCCAATTTTAAATCAACAAGAACAATAAAAAATTTCTAATTATATAACTGAAAGAATCCCAACTCCAAACTAAAACAAAACATCAAACAGAGCTCTCAAGCTTAACAAAATAATATAAACAATGTCTCACCTCAAAAACGAAAAAAACTCTAGAAGTAACAGCTCCATGTAGTGCGTATCTAAAAATATCAACAAAAAATGAGTATATGAAACCTCAACTACAAGGCCTCCTTTATCGTATAGGAACAGTCTAGGAGTGAAACCCTATAAACCAACCGTATTATTCAGACATTAAAAAGCTTCATTAAAATAAAATCAAATATCAATGTGAAGAATAGACTAGTAAGACTCACACTAGAACGTTATTCTAGGGCAATACATGTAATAAATTAAGCCAATTATAAGTGAGGCCACAAGACAATATAACAGAAGATGATTTCAAGAACTCTCCATCTCTCTGCACACTTAGCACATAACTAACAGGTAATTTCAATCATATTCAACCAATATAAGTTTTCTAATAAGCATTATGAAGCAATTGATTTAAGTCATAGAACACTATGCAAATGAACTCAAATGCCCTGTATAATTTTCAACGCATAAATCTTTTATAATATTTAATTTTAATGCAAAACACGATTTAGAAAATGATTACCGTAATTTCAAATTTTGTGGAATTCAATAGCTATAAAGCGAACATATAGATATATAGCATATCAAAATAGTTACGACAAATTGAAGTGTTAAAAGCAAGATAAATTCATTAAGCATGCTAATCATTTATCCCAATATTGGATCAGTATTACTAGTCTGCTTACCTATTAGGATCAATATTACAAGCTTACTTAGCTCTTGGTATGGAAATTAATTTTTTACCAGTTAAAGAAGAAGATGGAGTAGAGTATTTCCCAAGAGTACACGAATCGAGCTAAAGTTGAATCATTAATCTAATGAGAGACAGAATTAGAAAACATCTATCCTTTAATTTTTTGGGGGGGAAGGGGTCATCAACTATGTGCAAAGTGGACATCCTACTGTAAAATATAATCAAGAATTGTATTTCTTCTCTGTATGTTAAACTAAAGAAAATTGAAATAAAACATTAATCAAAGACCAATTAATGAACATTGATGTACTGTGATACTTTTCATACGGGCGCGAAATCGATTATAAGGACAGTGATAATATCTTTCCTGGTAATATCTTTCTCTGATTCACAACAAATATATATTTTTCCTAACATTCTTAAAATTGATTTCATTATTGTGAATCTGTCTTTCTTTTATCACGTAATATTTCATTACTCAAACGTTAAAACCGTTCCTTAGAAAAATGGCCGGATATTCAATTTATTGTTTGGTGATGATGCCGTGATACAGTGCTATTTAGTCGTGACGATATTTTTTAATTAACAAATCGATGAGTGTAAGTTCCATGAGTAATCTGGAAATTTTTAGCCTCTGTGTGTATTCATGCTTGTTGTAATTTGTATCACAAACTCTACATCTGAAAATACTTGAAATAATTGAGAGAATTATAATCTGGAGTATTTTCAAAGACTTTCGGGTATTGTTAATAGTATAATTTCTTGACAATACTAATATTAGCTTAATAGTACAACGATATTTGCTTCCCAGTGATGAATTATCCTTTTAGCTGCTTGTGGTTTACATATTTTCTAATGTTTTAATCTTGTACTTAATGAGCTAATATTTGCTGAATATTTTTAGTCCATCCATGAATCATATTGGGTGTTAACGGTTATGATATTAAGAATTGGTCCATATTAAATGGCAATAGCAGTTAATTGTTCATCCCCATATGTTATAACCATTTTAAAAACGTGTATAACTTCACATTACATGAGCTGTATTCTTTATGTTATATGACAAGAATAAATTACGAGTGTGCGTTGCTAAAGTAATTTTCTTGACGTAGCAGCATTTTTATAAATTAAGAGAGAGAATTTAGCTGATATCTAAAATGTGATGGAGATTTAAACTTCACCATATTTAAGTTGGATACAATTGTGTATGGATTTTTTAATCATTAATTAAGGAAGGACTGATGACAAGTATTGTATTCCTTACTGATATCTTATGCAAGTCTTGGCCTCGGTAAATGTGCTTTTTGACTGGCCGTTTAAGCTATTAGTTCATTATAGCAATTGTTGGTAGAATTCATTGTGGAGGTCAAAGTGATTGTGAAACGATAAGTCGTTTATGAGTTATTAAGTCTCCTAGCTTGAATTGTGGAGCATGTCATAAGCATATTGAGTTTTAATCCATTGCACAGATGAGTTTATATATGGAGTCTCATGATATTTGAGCATTTGTGGACTATGAGTTAATTCATATTAATTAAAGACGTGTGCTATTATGAAGTTTAATTTGATGAATAGACATGCTTGATTTCTTGTTAATCAAGTTTCTTTAAATTACTTAAGTTTCATAAGTTTTGAGCATCATGAGATTTACTCGCTAAATTTAAGCATTAAAGAATTAATATGGTAAAATCTTATATGAATATGAGAATGACAAAGTTATTGCATGAATATGGGTGTTGGAGATATTGTCATTGCATGTATACTTCTAGCTCCATAAAACTTTGATCAGTACTAGAAAATTACGTTATGGTGGAAATTTATTTGATATACATGTCTGCCTAATTTAGCGTATGGGCTAAGCTTACTATGCTAAATTTCACAATAATGGCACTCGATAAACTGCCTGCCATATGTGATGCTGTAAAAATAGTTAGAGAAACTGACTCTTCTATATGTGGTAGTTACTTAAGCATTTTTATTGTTTTTATGACGGTGCTATCATTTGCAATATTGATTTATATGTGCGTAGGCATTTGATGCCAAGGGGATTCTAATATTTTAATAATGATGCAATACTGAGTTAACATACCTATTGTACGTAAGCTACAATGGTGCTAGTTATGTTGGAGTATGATATAAATGATACGGATTTTCACATTGACAAAATGATATCATCCAATTTGAGAAAAATTGATATGAGTATAATTATTATGGAGCCAATAAAAATTTGTGTGACAATATATATATATGTGCAAATGTTTTTTTATATCATTGAAAATGTGGGGTTTCTATGACAAGTGTAATAAATTGTCAAGATGATTTTATTGTGATATCCAAAGTGTTGATATATTTGAAAAATGAATCAAAATTAATGTTCATTTTGTTATCAAACTTTGACGGAGAAAAAATATTATCTGTGAAATTACCATGACAAAGATTGTCATGATGATTATAATGTAATATTTTTAAGGGATGAACATGAAAATAAATGTTCAATTATCAAACTTTGATAAAAAAAATGTTATATGTGAATTTGCTTTCAGCAAAGGCAATGGAGAAGATCAAAGCTTCAAGTGGATGAATTTTACATGAAACTGCTACGAGATAGACCGTCACTTCGAGATCAACCTCTATGAATTGAGATTTATTTCACTGAATTATTTGTGAATGTTTAGCTGCGAAAGCTCGATCAATATAATAAAGTCTAGACATGAGTAGGCATATTTGCCAAAATATATGATTGTGTGGCAGCTATAATAAAAGTATGAGTTTACTTTTAAATTATATGATGTCAGAAAATATTATTAATATTCTAACTACGGGGACCAACTTAAAAAAGTTAGTAAATTATATATCGAGGGGATCGAGCTGAAGCCAATTATTTGAATTAATGGTGATGGAAACTCAACCTATTTGATTGAAGATCCCATGAAATAGGTTCAATGGATAAGAACAAGTCACTAATTTATTCTTTTGTGGAGACTAACTAATTTTTCTCTTTCCTATGATGTCCCCATGCGGATAGTAATATATATGTACTACAATGATTGTGACGTTGAGTAAGACTCTTAATCAATCCATATCTCAGATTGGGTGGTGTATCATTTGTAGTATAAATTTGAGTTTACTTACGTGAGTGTGAAAGTGAGGCCGCTTTCTATGAGAGGTTAGGCTTACTCTCTAGTGCACTCATGAGATCCACGTATGGCACATGGCCTATTCGTGCCACCTCGATTTAAAACCAAAAACTATGGAACTAAATCTGTGTAACAAGCTAGTCAGTTCTACATAAAGGTTTTTGGCTCAAGACTTTAGTTCCTGTAGATGGCATCTTGCATGCACAATGAGCAGATTCAAGTCTTTTAGACATCTACACTTATACATTCATTTTTTAAGAAATATCCAACGTATTGTTCTTGTTAATTTGTAACACGCATGGGGAATTGTTGGTCATTATTTAAGCGTGTGTTACTAATTAATTAAAAAGAGTAATTTATTTTCAGAGTTATGAAATAATTTTTCATATTTTAATACGTTAATTAAAATCTTTTGATTTCTACATGAAAGAATTGATTTCATTCTCTTAGCAGTTACAAAAGCTTTTACTAATATATTAATATTACGTTTGTTGCATATTAAGGTTACATTTTATTTACACCTACATATAGACCTTTTCCTTCTACACGTTGAGCATGTATCTGAAAATTTAGTTTATAAAGTGACTTTTCTCAAATCATTTTTATTCCCCTATACTGGATATGGCGAATGGTTTTGGTGGTTCTTCTATTACGAGTATACATGTAGAAGAACATAGCTCAGGCTGTTGATTTATGAAGGTCGGACGCGTAGAGAATTTTAATGCACTGGGATACTTTTATTAGGTTGCGAAATCGGTTTTAAGGACAGTGGTCACCACGCCTTAGTCTAAGATATTTTTGCAAGAATGATTTATTCTTTTTTGGTATATCTTTCTCTGATTCACAATAACCTATATATTTTTTCTAACAATGCAAACAAAGCTGACAAGAGCAATGGAGGTGGCAGCAGCACCTTAAGTCTAAGCAATGTATTCTCTAACACACTAAGTAGTTCACTCAATGTTAAGCTTGAGAGAATTAACTACATCCTATGGAAGTCACAAGTTCATCCATCCTTGATAGGTCACGGGTTAGAAGATGTAATTCTTATATTATCTACCAAACCTGCAAACAACATTAGTAAGGGAAAGTGAATCCAAAATACACTTCTTGGATTAGAATAAATCAACTCTCACTGAGTTGGCTCGGGTCTTTAATGAGTGAAAGCATTCTTGGCACTGTCATTCAATACAACAGTGCACATGAAGTAAGAGATCATTAGAAAGAGAAACTTTGCTAGTCAGTCAAGGGCAAAGCTTACGCAACTTAAAAATGCAATTTAAAATTGTATAAAAGATGATTTGTCTATATCAGGTTACTTTGATATGGTCAAGAGAATGGTTGATAATCTGGCTTCTAAAGGGAAACTAGTTAGTGACCAAGACCTGATAATGTACATTCTACATGGGTTATAGACTGAGTTTGATCCTACAGTAGTGAACGTAGCATCAAGAACTGAAGAATTTTTCAGTAGAGGAACTTTGATCTCTGTTGATATGCTATGAAAGTAGAATTGAAAGAACAACCACAAAGAATTAAGCATGAAGTTAATGTTCGAACACGTTTTTAAATTTGAGAAAAAATCGTTGAACCACGAACGGTTCGTGGGTGGAATATTAAAAAAATTTCACATAACCAATTTAATCATATTAAATATTAAAACCACATATACCATTATGCATACTAAGTTAAACATATTCAATAGAGGTAGAAATAATTTTATACATTTCTTGTATCAGAAAAATTATGATTTGGTGGAATCATATTAGTCGTCTCACGTTCTTCATTCTTCATAGAACTCAAATCAGTCTTCACATCAACAACCACTCATAGGATTCGAAGTATATCTCAATTGGATGTTGATCAGGAATTGAGTGTAGGCTCTAAAAAACTGGAGAAGAAAATTTGATTTTTTTCTTCTCCTTTTATGGATTTCGGTGGCAAGCAGGGGGGAGAGAAACTCTTTTATGCTTTGTGTAATCACACTCTGTGTTAGGGTTAGGGATGTAACCCTATTGCCATCCCTTATATGTTAAATTACCAAAATTCACCTCCTAAATATTTTTTAATTTACTAATTATCTAATAATTAAAAAATAACCGATTAAGTAATTTGAACATTAATTACTTGCTCCTTACTAATTAAGTGACAACACTCATCACATATGAGTTCGAGAAATATACCTTGGTCCAAAACACATTTTCGGTCTAACTGATGTTATTTTTCATTCATGTCCTTATGAACTACTCTTGAGACCAAATGAACCTACATGAATAAAGCTATATGATTCAAATACTAGGCGAATTTATCTCCATAAATTTCAAACCTATTTAATCTTGACATCGTACGACTCCACTATAAGTCTGATGCCAAATCAACTCTCGATACATGCATGCCACATTTTTTTGTTGGTGTAAATACACACTTTTATTTCACGGCCAATAGAATATTTTAACATTTTACCCTCGTGATATCAGTAACAAGAGTAGAATGTAAAATTATAATTTTGCCCCGGTAGTTATTATCTCCTTAACTCATTTATTGACTGTGAATAAGAAAGACATAACAGTGAATTGTCTCGTACAGTTCACCATGTCTTATTCAATGATTCATTTCATCAAATACTTGGCCGAGTTAATTTATTCACACACTCATCAATAAAGAATAAGTTGATATTGTTGCATTTGCAATCTCGCCACGAATTTTCATGTGTGAATCGCGCAACTCAAACATAGTTGAATCATGATCCCAACAACTGAGGTATTGTCTGACAATTCGAATTCACTCCTTTGGCATATCAAAGATTGTACCTAACTATGAAATACCCTTATAGGTGTAACAATTAGATTTATGGCTATATAAATGGTTTTTCTCTAAACTAATTGGTTACTGATCTATTCAACATGTTTTACAGCATGTTTAGGTCAAACGTTAGAGTCTCCACTCCCATGCCCCAAGAGCAACATCCTTTGATTCAAGCTAACAGTCATAATCAGACTCGATTGCCTAGTCATTCCTAAGACTACGAATAACATTCTAAACTATTTCATAAGAGTTTATCTAGAAGACCCCTCAGTCTTTACTCTTCTTACATTGACAATAGTTTCAGGACTTAAGTAAATTATAAACACACTTTAAATAATAGAAAAACTTTAACTCATTCATTATCAGTAATACAAAATGTCTGAGAAATAGCTAAATACTCATAAATAGTTATTATACATTACTTTATGGACATAATTCCAACAATCTCCCACTTGGACTAAAGTATGCATGTACAATAAAGAATAAATGAGATCCCACGAATGAGTGTTATCCTAGGCCTGACCTGATATGATATTTGGATTTATTTGGTTATTTTTAGTGAAACTCATGCAATTGGGAGATATATATGAAGACAATATATTCAATAAAAGGACAGAATTTGAACTCTAAAGGATTTTTCGGACGATCAAGCATTTCTTTACGTATCACTAATACTAATACAAATTCCATACATATCAATACATTTTTTCCTTAATCTTGAGGAGGACCGGAATTTATTTTTATATTTTGATATTTTCATTGAGAGCCTAAGAAAAAGGCTCAAGAGACTTACCCTACAAAACCATAAACATGCCTAGAACCATATCCAACAGGGCTCTAAATGGTACCAAGTGGCCTAGAAATGAAGAAGAGCATGCAGATCAACCGACCCCACCCACAGAAATGCTATAGATGATCCTTAACGGGATGCACGAGATGGATAGAAGGAATACTGAAGCGATGCAAAATGCATGGTGAAATGTGCAAGTGCAAATCAACACGTTACAACAAGAACTCTGAAAATATGAGCAGATGTAAGCCAACGGGTGAATGATGATAAATAGGAAACCCACTCTGAAGGTGACAAAGGAGATGAAAGGGAAGGGGCCCGCGAGAATGGTGGGAGAATAAGACGAGAAGAAGAAGTCCAATCGTGAAACATTGTAAAAGAAACTACGGGAGAGGTTCGGCAACCCCGAATCATGTCAAAAGAAGCAGTCGAGGAGCAATTTGACCAAAAAATGATAGAGATAAGGAATCTCAGGAGTACGAGAAAAAGTGACCTCGAGTCTCTTATCAGGACACCGTTAGGCCCAAAAGTTCTAGCAGCAACCATACCCAAAAAATTCACCATGCCCAAGTTTAAATGTTACGAAGGAAAGTCTGATCCCGTAGACCATCTCCGACGACTCAGACAAGACATGGCGCTATATCAACACGATGATAAGATGATGTGTAGAATATTCCCTACCAGTTTAGACGGGATGACTTTGTAGTGGTACCACTCCTTACCAATGCACTCAATCACTAACTTTGCTATTACGTCCTCAGTTCTTATAGAATAGAACTCAACATACTATACTGTCATGGAAGACTCAAAATATATGATGAAAATCTCTACCATGGAAGAGGAGTCCCTGCGAGAATACACTCACCGCTTCAAAGACTAAATGGTGAAGATCGAGAACTGCGACGAACGGTTCGCCAGATTGACCTTCTGACGAGTTCTAGACCTGGAAAGAATCTCCTTTCTTTGCAGACCTATTCTAAGTAAAGCCCATTCCCACGGCAGAGGTTTTTCAATGGGCACGAGCTTATATTACGTTGGAGGAAGAGAAGAGAAGTATGCGAAGAACTGTTGAACGGATGGAAGAAGAATCTTGGAAACGGGAAAGAAGATCAAGACTTTAGGGTAGGAAGCATGATGAAACAGAAAGAGTGGATGGGAAGAAGACCCAACAGAACAAGAATTCCCAACGGAGGCGAGATTTTGACAAAATCCACCGGAGGGACAATATCTACACAACGTTGACCATCCTGGTCAACCAAATACTAGAGACAATCAAATATGAACCTTGGATGAAAAGACCAGCCCTGTTTACTAAGTAACCTAGCTACAAAGACAAAGATAAATACTGGAGACAATCAAAGTTGATGCTCCTATCATAAGAGCAACGGACATTACACGTGAGACTGTTTCCAGCTCAAAGACTATTGGGAAGAGGATAGGAAGAATAAGGGGAAACAGCTCATACGCATCGTCGACATAATTATAGCATTAACCGAGCAAGAATGAACGATAAAAAAGGATAGGAAGATATACTACAAACGGCTAGCATTTGAAAGACATCTGCTAAAGCACTCAATTAGCAACAAGGACTTACCGCTTGTGTTTGGTGACTCCGATCTAAAAAATGACGAGAACCATAATGATGCCCTCGTTATTTCAATTCAGGTTGGCAACCGCTTGTTAAAGAGAGTCTTGGTAGACGACAGAAGCATAGTAAACATCTCATATCGGGCAACCGTAGAGAAAATGTCCATGGGAAATCAAAAATTACAAGGAACATTACACTCATTGATCAGATTCAACGGAGCCATTAGCTATTCAGAAGGAACTCTAACGCTCCCAGTAAGCACATACCCGTTTAACCATAAGAGCGAATTGATGGTGCTGAGAATATCTTCCCCGTACAACACAATCCTAGGAAGGACTTGTCTCCACAAAATGAAAGTTGTACCCTCAACATTCTACCAACTGTTGAAATACAGGCCCCTAAAAGGAGTGAAAACAATAAAAGGTGACCAGGCCGCGACTCGTATCTATTCAGTAAGTGCTTTAGAATCTGCAAAGAAAAAAGCCACAGAAAAGGATGAGGGACTCGCGGATGTATAGCAATTACAGGAAGACGGGCGGAATGACACAAGGTACGAGGTAGGAGAGGAAACGGAGCTCCTATGATTAGAGAAATGGACTCAAAAGATTACAAACAATGGTGCCCATCTCAAAGAAAGTGAGAAAAAGAAGTTGATATAATTCCTAAGGTGAAACAATGATGTGTTCGCGACGAGAGCCCAAGAAATGCCCTACATCCCAGAGGAAATCACGTGCCACAGGTTAAACACCAATCCCACTATGAAACCTGTGAAACAAAAAAAAAGAGAAGTTTCTCCCCTGAAAGGAATCAAGCGATCAAAGAAGAAGTTGAGAAGCTCTTAGCGGTAGGTTTCATCAGAGAGGTGAACTACCCTGGCGCTAACATAGTAATGGTACGAAAAAGGAACGGAAAGTGGAGAATCTGTGTCAACTTCACTGACATAAACAAAGCATGCCCCAAAGATTAATACTCGCTGCCAAGGATAGATCAGATGGTAGACGCCGCTTCTAGGCACGAACTGCTCAACTTTATGGATGTTTACTCAGGTTACAATTAGTTAAGGATGTTCCAACATGATTAGGAAAAGACTCCCTTTATTACTTTGTACGACGTCAATTGCTACAAAGTCATGCTCTTTAGGCTAAAGAATGCTGGCGCGACTTATCAAAGGTTGGTGAACAAAGTTTTTTGTGAGCAGATTCAAAAAAATATAGAAGTTTATGTTGATGACATGTTGGTCAAAAGTAAGAAGCGAGGACACCATATCCCAGACCTTGAAGAAGCCTTTTCTGTTCTAAGGTAAAATTCCATGAAGCTAAACCCAGAGAAATGCACTTTTGGAGTGTCAGCGAGAAAGTTCTTTGGACATCTAATTACACAACGGGGAATCGAAGTAAACCTAGACCAAGTGAAGGCAATTATGAAAATAAGGTCCACGCGGAACCTCAAAGAAATCCAGGGGCGAACAGAAAGGTTGGCCACCCTAAACAGGTTCATCTCCAGGTCAACGGACAATTGCAAACCTTTTTTGGAAAGATTGAGAAAAAATTCCTCGAGCGGAATGAAGACCGTGAAGAAGCTTTTACAAAAATTAAAAAGTACCTGACTACCCCCTTACTCTCCAAACCTATTCCAGGTGAACAAGTTTTGTTATACGTAGTCATCTCAACGGGGGCAGTCAGTGCGGTACTCATCAGAGAAGAACAAAGTAAGTAAAAGCCTGTATACTTTGTAAGTAAAAGCCTTGTAGCAGCGGAGACAAGGTATAAACGAATGGAGAAACTAGTATTAGAGGTTGTAACTGCAGCCCGAAAGCTAAGGCCCTACTTCCAAGCCCACAACATCAATGTATTGACCGAATCTCTCATTAACAGCCTTCTAAACTTGACGGAGACAAGCGGAAGAATAGTAAAATGGTCAATTGAGCTAAACCAATACGACATCAGTTACGAACCCCGAGCATCAATAAAATGACAAGAATTAACATACTTCATAGTCGACTTCGCAGGAGGGGAAATTGAATGGAAAGCTCACCAAATGGGAGTATTCGAGAAGTAGGAGCAAAGATGGTGGCACAAACTCCCTTTGGGAAAGTATTGGAGCATTCCATCTCCTTCAAATTTAATGCGTCAAGTAATGAAGCGGAATATGAAGCGCTGATCGCGGGAATATCCATGCTACAAGATATGAGGTAACTAAAGTTAAGATTTTCTACGATTCCATGTTGATCGTAAAATAGGTCACGGGAGAATATATAGCAAAGGATGATAATACTTGCAACGGGCGAAGGATCTCCTCAAGCATTAAAAAGTTACAAAATCCAACAAATTCCAAGAACGGAGAACGCACATGTTGATGCCCTAGCAAACCTGGGATCTTTATTACACCTCCCTTATAGAAGGAACATCCCTATAGAAGTTTTGAAAGAACCAAGCATCTCGCTCCCTTTAGCCAACGTGGCCGATATAGAAATTGAATGGAAGCCCAGTTGGCAGGACAACATAATCCAGTTGCTCGAAAATAGAACGCTTCCTGAAGATAAACTACTTGCCAAAAAGACACGACAACTAAGTATCAGAAACGCAATGGTTAACAGATAACTATATAAGAAAATGTTTGAACGACCATACCTGAAGTGCCTACGAGAAAAAGAAGCACAATATGTACTAGTAGAAATTCATGAGGGCATATGCAAAAACCACATCGGAGGCAGATCACTAGCAAATAAAATCATGAGTGAAGGATACTACTAGCCCCAAATGCATCAAAACGCCAAACAGCGAAAAAATGTGACAAGTGTCAGCGTTTCACGCCCGTAGCAAAAATAGCCCCCGAGAAACTCAAAATTATGGTTAGTCCAAGAACACACTATTTCACTAAGTGGATCAAGGCTGAAGCCTTCACTAGAATATGTGAGGAAAAGGTAAAAAGGTTCCTATGGTAGAACTTGGTGTGCAAGTATTAGATCTCCCAGATATTGATATCTAACAACGGACTTCAGTTTACCGGGAGCTTGGTAAGAACAATTTGTAAAGATCTAAAAATCACGTATCGCTTCTCCATACCTTACCACCCCCAGGGGAACGGAAAAGTGAAAATATCAACACTATATACATGGGGGCTAAGGAAACCTGGTACAGAGGATTACAAGGAAAATATTTGGGTATCCCATCCCCAAAAATGCAAATAACATTAGACTGAAGGCATCTTTATGACAGGCAATAAAAACAATCAAACTCTTCTTGATTCCTAACTAAGGGGACCGTAACTAAGGACGATTTTCTGCCATAACTAAACCATGAAATGAAGAAAACAAAGGACACAAAGAAGAAGAAAGGAGATGAAGAACTTATAGAGTAGGGATTAAATGTGAAAGAGAAAATGTGGGAGATTAAGGTCCTATATATATGTAACGGAAGCAAAATCCAAGTTCAAAATGGTTATTCAAAATGAAAAAACATTTGCAGACGGCGGGCACATAGAATGATACATGACGAATTGATATGTCCAATTTGCTTAAAAGGCAAGCCAGTGATGACATGACAGCTGCATAAAGGGAAACCTAACGAGTCAGAAACTCGCATGACGTGAGTCTGTAAAATGAAGCAACGCATAGATAATGAAAATATAATCAAAGCCCACGTTCACGCGTGTCATGATGGGATAAAAAAATTAAAAATAAATGAAGTTTCCAAGGAACGTGTTAGTAACCTCAGAAATGAGGCAATGATGGTATATTATCTCATTATTTAAAAATATTTATGACCTTCCTTGCACAACACTTAATGTTTTGCAGAATAAAAGAGAATCCTGAATTGATGATAGATCAAGAATAGCCATTCTCCAAAAAATGGGACGCGTACTGAGAGTATTCATTGCACATTGACGAACATCATCGGAATACAATGGGGGCCAAATGAACAGGTAAAAACTATGTCACCACCACGAGGAATAAAAGGGACTCACCTAGGACTCATGAGAAGCGTCGAGAAACAGAAAATGGATGACTGGCTGAAGTCGCAAGACATCTCAAGAACAGGAGATCATTGCCTCTAGAACCAAAACCAACATCTCTAGAATGAGAGATCATAGTCTCTAGAATGGGAACTGACATCTCAAGAATGAGAGATCATTGCCTTTAGAACGGAAACTGACATCTCGAGAACGGGGAATCATCGCCTTCAGAATAGGAATTGACATCTTGAGAATGATGAATCAGTACCTCCTGGACGGGAACCGACATCTCGAGAATGGGGAATCATTACCTTCTAGACGGGAACCGACATCTCGAAAACGGGGAATCATTACCTCCTGGACGAGAACTGACATCTCGATAATAGAGAATCATTACCTCCTGGACGGGACAGAACATGAGAATGGAAAAAAGGGTTCAAACTGACAAGTAACTAGCCATGATTGATTGGGTAAGACTGCATCACTTGGACAAGACAGATTGGTAAGTTACTTAGTGGTTATGAGGAATTGGCTAAGAACCACAGGGAACTACTATGTGATAGTGATTGATGGGTGGCTGAGTGTGACAGATGTAAGGGTGTTATCCTAGGCTTGACCTCATCTGATATTTAAATTTATTTGGTTATTTTTAGTGAAACTCATTCAATTGGGGAGATATATGAAGCCAATCTATTCAATTAATGAACAGACTTTGAACTCTAGAGGATTTTTTTATGATCAAGCATTTCTTTACGTATCACTAATAGTAATATATCAAAACATTTTCTCCTTAATCTTGAGGAGGATGGGAAAAATCCTTTACAGTCATTTGGAGTTAAAAAATATGTTTTAAAAATATAAATACCAGCAAATTATAATTTCTACTACTCCTGTGATATTTTTGTCAAACTTTTTAATTATTTAACTGTAAAAATGATTCATTCAAGGAAGGTTTTTTTGGATAAATATTTTTTTCATTTTCCTTAAGAATGTTTATACCCATTTTTCAAAATAAAGAATTTTATACCCTTGCCCACCAACTTCATATCACCACTTGCAATCTCTCTATTCACTAATCATTTCTTTTTATTTCTCAATACACATGTCAAATCAATTTAATAATATTCTATTTTTTCTCTCCTTCTTTATTTTTCAATGAAGATTTTTCTTCTACTTGAAGGGTTCAAGTTATTTTTTATAACTACTTGAACCCTTTAAGTAATTATTTTATTTTATCAACCAACACTCATACACTATGTGGCCACTGAAAGGATGACTACTTGAACCCATAAAATAGTTGTTTATGACTACTTGAAGTGTTCTAGTAGTTTTTTTTGTTATTCAATTACTCATACACCAGTGACTACTTGAAGGGTTCAAGTAGTTATAAACAAATACTTGAACTCTTCAAGTATTTGTTTATAACTACTTGAAGAGTTCTAGTAGTTTTTTTTGTCCGTCAATTACCCATATATCATATGACTACTTGAATGGTTCAAGTAGTTGTTTATGACTACTTGAAAGGTTCAAGTAGTTTTTTTTGTCAGTCAATTACCCATACACCATTTGACTACTTTAATGGTTCAAGTAGTTGTTAATGACTATTGAACCCTTCAAGCAGTTGTTTATGACTACTTGAAGGGTTCAAGTAATTTTTTTTGCAGTCAATTACTCATACACCAGGTGACTACTTGAAACGTTCAAGTAGTTCTTTATGACTACTTGAAGGATCAAGTAGTTGTTTATGACTACTTGAAGGGTTCAACTAGTTATTTTTTCTTTGTCAGTCAATTACCCGTAAACCAGGTTACTACTTGAAGCTTTCAAGTAGTTGTTTATGATAAATTGAACCCTTCAAGTAGTTGTTTACGACTACTTAAAGGGTTCAAGTAGTTTTTTTGTCAGGCAATTACCCATACACCAGGTGACTACTTGAAGGGTTCAAGTAGCTTTTTATGACTACTTGAGCCCTTCAAGTAGTTGTTTTTTATTTGATTAATCAGCAACCTAAACACTAGTGACTACTTGAAGATATCAAGTAGTTTTTTATGATCACTTGAACCCTTCAAATAGCTTTTTAAGACTACTTGAGTCTTTTTATATAAATAAAATGAACGTTGAGTACTTGAAGGGTTCAAGTTACTTTTTATGACTATTTTTTTGTAATGTATTTATGACTACTTGAACCGTTCAAGTAATTTTTTTATGACTACTTGATCCTTTTTTTTCATCCAAAATATAAGAAAAAATGAACATTGGCTTAAAGAGTTCAAGTAGCTTTTATGACTATTTTTTTTGTAAATATTTTTATAACTACTTGAACCCTTCACGTAGTTATTTTTTTCATCAGTCAGCAACCTAGACATTAGGTGACTACTAGAAGGGTTCAAGTAGTTGTTTATGACTACTTGAATGTTCAAGTAGTTGTTTATAACTACTTGAAGGGTTCAAGTAATTTTTTTGTCAGTCAATTACCCATGCACCAAGTGACTGCTTTAAGGGATCAAGTAATTATTTATGACTATTTGAACCCTTCAAGTAGTTGTTTTATGACTACTTGAAGGGTTCAAGTAGTTTTTTTTTGTCAATCAATTACTCATACACCAGGTGACTACTTGAATGGTTCAAGTAGTTCTTTATGACTACTTAAAGGTTCAAGTAGTCGTTTATGACTACTTGAAGGGTTCAAATAGTTATTTTTTCTTTGTCAGTTAATTACTCGTACACCATGTGACTACATGAGGGGTTCAAGTAGTTTTTTTGTCACTCAATTACTCATACACAAGGTGACTACTTGAAGGGTTCAAGTAGCTTTTTATGACTACTTGAACCCTTCAAGTAGTTATTTTTATTTGATTAGTCAGTAACCTAAACACTAGTGACTACTTGAAGATATCATGTAGTTTTTTATGACTACTCGAACCCTTCAAGTAGCTTTTTATGACTACTTGAGTCTTTTTTATATATAAAAAATGAACGTTGAGTACTTGAAGGGTTCAAATTGCTTTTTATGACTATTTTTTTTGTAATGTATTTGTGACTACTTGAACTCTTCAAGTAGTTTTTTATGACTACTTGAGCCTTTTTTCATCCAAAATATAAGAAAAAATGAACATCGGCTTGAAGGGTTCAAGTAACTTTTTATGACTTTTTTTTGTAAACATTTTTATGACTACTTGGACCCTTCAAGTAGTTATTTTTTTCATCACTCAGCTGCGTAGACATTAGGTGACTAGTAGAAGGGTTCAAGTAGTTATTTATGACTACTTGAATATTCAAGTAGTTGTTTATGACTACTTGAATGGTTCAAGTAGTTTTTTATCAGTCAATTACCCATACACCATGTAACTACTTTAAGGGTTCAAGTAATTGTTTATGACTATTTCAGCCCTTCAAGTTGATATTTATGACTACTTAAAGGATTCAAGTAGTTATTTATTTTTGTCAGTCAATTACCCATACATCAAGTGACTACTTGAAGGGTTCAAGTAGTTGTCTATGACTACTTGAACCCTTAAAGTCATTATTTTTTGTTTGTTCAGTCAGCAACACAAACATAAGGTGACTACTTGAAGGGTGCAAGTAGTTTTTTATTACTACTTGAAGGGTATAAGTAGCTTTTTATGACTACTTGAACATTGTTTGCGTAAAAAAAAAAGAGAAAATGAACGTTGAGTACTTGGAGGGTTCTAGCAGCTTTTTATGACTACTTGAATTCTTCACGTACTCGATGTTCCTTTTCTCATATTTTATTGGACGCAAAAAAGGCTTAATAGTCATAGAAAGATACTTGAACCCTTCAAGTAATTATAAAAATCTACTTAAACCCTTCAAGTAGTCACTTGATGTTAGCTTTGCTGACTGACAAAATAGAAAACAATTACTTGAAGGAATCAAGTAGTCATAAACAAATGCTTGAACCCTTCAAGTAGTCGTAAACAACTACTCGAACCCTTCAAGTAATAAAAAATAACTACTTGAACCCTTCAGTAGTCACCTAATGTCCGGGTTGCTGACTGACGAAAAAAGTAACTTCTTGAAGGGTTCAAGTAGTCATAAAAAGCTATTTGAACCCCTCATGTACTCAACATTATTTTTCTCATATTTTTTTGGAAGTAAACAAAGCTCAAGTAGTCATAAAAATTTACAAGAAGGGTTCAAGTAGTCATAAAAAACTACTTGAACTATTCAAGTAGAAGAAAAAAGTTTGTTCAAAAATAAAGAATAAGAAAGAAGTATAAAATATTGTTAAATTGAACTCTTCAAATAGTGACCTGCTGTATGGGTAATTGACTGATAAAAAAACTACTTGAACCCTTCAAGTAGTCACCTGGTGTACGAGTGTTGACCGAAAAAATAATAATTACTTGAACAGTTCAAGTAGTCATAAAAAATTATTCCAACCCTTCAAGTATAAGAAAAAGATTCGTTGAAAAATAAAGAAGAAGAATAATAATAATAATAAAATATTATTAAATTGATTTGACATGTACATTGAGATATAAAAAATGATGAGGAAAAAGAGAGATCGCAAGTGGTGATGTGAAGTTGGTGAGCCAGATTATAAAATTACTTATTTTCAAAAAGGGGTATAAGTTGAAAAAAGTATATTAATCCAAATAATTCTTCAAGGAAATCATTTTTTTAAAGAATAACTTTAAACCGGTCAAATTATAGAGTGATATCTAAATAACTAAGTGATATATCAATTATTTAAAATTAATTTATTATCTCATTTTAATGAGTCACAAACACCAATCTATGATTAATTAACATATAATTTAATTACTTAAAATTTAATCAATAACTTAATCGGCATATAATTAATCTTTTAAAAAAAATTATAATGCCACTAATTTATTTTTCAAAAATATTCTAAGGAAGGTCTTAATTTTAAATTTATTTTAAAAGAATAATTCTTATCTCCTGACTAGATGAAGAAGGGCTACTCATCACGGTTGACGTGGATGAATTAACGTTGGTTACGTGTAAAAGTAATTCTTGGTAGAACCGGAACTGATTACTTAAAGTAATAAGTCTTGCACGTTTTTAAGAATAAATATATTTGAGATTCTTATAGAAGCATAACTGATTTAAATAAATTTAATCACAATACATGATCAAAACTGATTAAAGGAGTTCCTTTGCCTGGTTATTAGACAATTATTATCATCCTTTTTGGGAAATATGCCCGACTGAATATTACATTAACTCACCGTAACTAATGCCTCACATAGACTCATCAATACTGTACCAACCAAATTCTCTCTTTAATTATCTCCTCCATCTTCCCCATTTCTCTCTCATAGTGTCTCTCACATCACATGTACCCTCATTAGTTCACCACCCATCCAGCTACTCTCTAATATGAAATCGCACGACTAAAATGCCTAAACAAAATTGAGGAATTATATATTAAATAAATAATTGATTAAATTTTAAATTAATATGTTATGTAACAATCATTCATTCCTATGTTTATTTATAAAATTATTTTAGTGAGTTATAAATTATAAACCAATAAATAATTGACTATCACTTGATTCCTTAAATTTTAATTAGTTATTTAATCATCTTTAGAATTACTCAAAAATCTTAAGTTTGCTCAGACAACCTCCTACGATTTTTTAATCATAACTTAAACTTTAATCAATTACTTAATCATCCCTAGAATTTATGACTAGTTGGACAACACATTTCAAAGACATGGAGCTTATATATTTGAATATATAGTTCCATACATGAGCTTGTTTTTTTACAAAGTTACATTATAAATTCTAAAGAGAATAAGAGAATATGACTCGAACTCACGATTTTTAAGATATGAGTGTGAGCGTTTAACCAACGTCAATCCAACTTATCACATGAGATTGGGCTTTAACCAGCTCTGAATTCACACTTACTCCATTGATCTCACCCATTTTGTGTTTTCTAAAGCAAAAGGTAGTCTATATAAATAGTAGTGTTTAATCAACTTGCTTGGTTGGCATATCCTTTTGCTTTAAACATGAGTTGGCTTTTATCTGAAACATGAAACTCGTCAACTTTGTTTTTTTGTCTCTCCCTCTTTACTTCGCCGAGAAACCATCAAACGGCATCGAAAGCATTTTTAGGAAAAAGCAAGGGTCTTTTGTAGTTGAAAAAAGATTTTTTAAAAATAAAAATACCAGCAAATTACAATTTCTATAACTCATGTGATATTTGTATCAAGCTTTTTAAATTATTTAGCTGCAAACAATGATGTTATTAAAGAGATCAATTTTTTAAAAATTAACTTTGTCAAATTATTAATTAAACTTTAAATGACTAAATCGTATGTCAATTATTTAAGGTTGATTTGTTAATTCATTTTAATAAGTTATAAAATATCATTCGATTGTTAATTAATATATTATTTAATTACTTAATAATTAATCCACGTGAAATTATTCTTTTTTAAAAAAATTTATAATACAATTAATTTTTTTAGAAATAATCTAAGGAAGGACTTATATTTGGACGGTTTTTGGGAATATGCGCCGGATTGAATATTACATTAACTCACCGCAACTAATGCCTTTCATAGATATACACACATTAATATTGTACCAAGGAAATTCTCTCTCTTTATCGGAAATAGATCCCTCCTGTTGGGATTAACGTGAGGGATTTTGTTTGATAATATTGATGGTCCATTTTTAAATGAACGGTCAATATTATCTTCATACGTCTCATAGTTTTTTATTTTATTTTCTATTTTTTATTTTTCAATTTGTCTTTTAGTGTCATTGCATCTGGGTCGTCCATTTTTGAAATGAATGGTCCAGATGCAACATAATTCTCTCATGTTCCAATGAACAAGAGAGAATTGTAGTCCCTCTTTATCTGCTCCATCTTCCCCCTTTCTCTTTCTCTCTCTCTTAATGTCTCACATCACCCATCCACGTAACTCTCTCTTCAATGGATACGGATCGTCTGTTGTTTTACAAATAGAAGACGGATCTATTCCATTTGGGTCGTCTGTTTTGAAAATTGGCGGCCCAGATTTATTGAAAATTGCCTAATCCCTCTCTAATGTTGAAATACCAAAAAAAATTGAAATGCCAAAAAAGTTGGGTAGTTATATACATAACAACTAATTGATTAAAGTTAAACGACTAATTGATTTAATAATTATTCATGAGTTAATTTATAAAATTATTTTAGTGGGTCATAAAACATCAATTAATTGATCATCACTTATCCCTTAAATTTTAATCAACTTCTTAGCATCCCTAGTGTAAGGGGATTTTTTTCACACCAATAGAATCTAAAGTAATTATCGATAAAAACTTATGGAAGTGTTAGAGAGTGAGAGAGGGAATGATCTTCTTCTCCTCAACCACAAAATAAATAAAGTGGGGAATGATCTTCTTCTCCTCAATGTTTTCGGAGTTTTATCATCTCTATAAGATCTCACTCATACTTATGAAATTTCTTGTCAAGTGTACCCCTCTTTCATTTCATCTACTTCTTTCAGCTGTCTCATCCCTCTGTCTTTTACCTGCCAATTCAGCCTCAGCCACACGACCTCCTCTCGTGATTAAAATCTCATTCTCCCCATTCTCATGCGGTGGAGATCTCATCGCTGCCTCTTGATTAATTCTTTCTAGCCACGTTGCTCAGTGTAGATTTTCTACCTGTTCATTTCCCACCCCTCATTACACTCAATGAATTCCAATTCATTGAGGCTTAATGAGTGCCCTTTACGCGTGTCTACTTTATTGCTCCTGCACATAGAAAGATACATTATTGAATAATAAAAGCATATACCATCATTTACTCATTCCCACTGTTGCTGACGCGTTTCTCGGGAATGGTATCTCGTCACTTGTCTGCGTCGTTCCACCTTCCCCTTCTCAGTTCTTGGCAGTTGTCATCTCATCATTTGCCTGTTGCGGATGACGGCTGGCGCTATCAGAATTAACTGTGTTTTATTTCTTTTTTCAGATCCGTAAATTTCAATGCATTCCTTTTTCGTATTTGTAGCCTACATAAGGCATTTGTCTTCCTCACCTTTTCCTTCACGTTTTCTATGGCCCATGTAAGTCCTCTTCTTCATCTATTTCTACTCAACTTCTTTTGTTTTCTCTTTCTCAATTTTCTTTGTTAATCATGAGGGGAGAGAAGTAGTTTAAGGTCACTGTACCATTAATTAGGAACTAGGATGAGTTCAAATGGGTTATGGATCATCATAAAGATGTATTTGTTGGTCATCACGATGCATGCACAGCAGGAGCGTATGGCGCGGGGCCATTTAAAAATTAAACTTTTAATAAAAATTGAATCATTTAATAAAATAAAACTTGCGCAACGCCATGGTAACCAAATAAATTTTTTTAATTAAAACCTTTTTTCAATCAATTAAGATCTATTATATATTTAGATATTAAATCTACAACATATAAGGTTATGAATCATATACATCTTGTAGTCTTAATCAAGCGTCCTTGTAAAACTGATGGATCATCCATCCCATAAAATTGTTCCAATGATCAGTAGATTCGGAGATCCACACCAAGATTTTCAAGTCAATCCTCAACGCATTAGGACGTATGTGGGCACAGAAAATTACAAGACACTTTTTCTATCTTTAAATGTTCACAACACATGAGATCTAGAGATTTACTGAGATCTAGACACTTTTTCTATCTATAAAAGAATGTGATAATTATTCTTTCATAGATTTGATTAACTATTAATCGTAGAAAAAAATCACTATGATCAATTGTGTTCACAACTCAATTCTCTGATTGATCAACTGATGATCTGATCAACTCATTCATCAACTTCCCATTGCTGACAATTTTATTCATGGTCTATGATTTTGAGCCTCTCGTACTAATACAAGATCACATTCTCATTAATGAATATAAAATTTTCAGATATTCATATAAATTATTCAACAATAACTTAAAAGAAGAATTATTAGAAAAATATAATACCCATTAAATTTCATATCAAAATGTCAATACACATATTTTGAGAGTATAACCCCTAAAATTTTTCACCTAGGATGTTGTTTGCGGCTTTAAGGATGGAATACCCAAGTCTTTCACTTGTCATCCCTCATACCAAATCACCCTAGCCTCCATGTACATAACTTTAGGATTGAAGCTCCATTCCCCCTCTTTCCTTCAAGAGTTTTTTTGGTACATTCTATCTTGTCCATTCTAAATACACTCCCAGCACATACAAGATCCTTTTAAGAATATAAGCTTTAAATAAGAGGCATAACCTCAATATAGGCATTGATGAAAATGATGCACGTCTTAATATTTAGCTCATCATGCTAGTGAGAAATCGGGGGGGGGGGGGGGGGGGGGGGGGGGGGTTGATCACTGATCTCTTAAAAGGACACAAAGGCTGGAAGATGGGACCCATATGATCAGTGGGTAATGGCGTGGTGTTGGCCGTTGGATCGTTCCCATGACCCATTCTTCTCTCTTTTTATATTTTATTTTTTTGGTAGTACTGACCTTTTCTTCCTCTCTTCGTTTGTGCTGATAAGAAATTGAACAAAAGGTTCTCTGCTCCTAGAGACGTAGCTGCGTGACCCTCTGCTGCCTACAACTCCCAGAACGGGACTGGAAGGATCTGCTCGATCCAAGAAGGCAAATCGACATCTCCTACGCTCCCGTTCCCATAGAAAAACCCATCGCTTATTCGTCTCCAACTTCCTTCTATCATGTCATGGTGTCTAGTATTTTTGAGTCTTCTAAGTCTGAGCAGAAGGAAGATGAAGAAGAAAGAGAAAGGGACGTAGAGTGGAAATAGGCTTAAGAGCAAGATGCTTTGTTCCCTTTTTCTCATGAAGAATTAGAGATATTGAAGCACCTTCAGAGCAACTTGTCGGGAAGTGTTGGTGGTGAGAGGAACGTTCATCTCAGAACGGAATCTGCTTACTCTTCCCGTGCATCCTTGACGTTGACATGTCATCGGGTCCCGTTCCCATTCCTACTGCCATTGTTCCACCTCGTCCTACTTCAAATGGTCTTCCTGCCCCCAGAGCTGATGAAATTCTAGTACGGGAAGAATTTTCTCCTTCGCCTCCCCCACCTCGTCCTACTTCTATGAGCTATTTGAAGGATCCCCGTTCTTCACACATCCTTGTAAAGGGGATCAAGTCTGACGTGGACATAGCTACCCTTCGCCAGATGTCCGTTAAAGACAAGGTCATCGGCCTTAGTCACAGCCTGATGCAGGTAATTTTTTTCTCTTTTCCTTGATAATATCTCTTTACGTTTTCCTTTATTCTTTTCCATTTACTAATAATTAGAGGATTTTACAGACTGTGACTTATCACAAGTGTCTCCAGGAGGACATCTACTCAATTGAGCTCCAGATGACTAGCTTTAGGAAGTAGATGTAGGAGATAAACAAGTCTCATGGGGATGTCCTCGCGGAATAGGACCATCTAAGAAAGGTTGAGATGGAGCTATATGGGGTTGTCACCCATCTAACTGAAGAACTAGATGCTGTTACAGCTGAGAAGGCGAGGTTGGAGGAATCCCTAAAAGAGTCAGAGAAGATTACTGAGATCAGTGGGGAAAACTTGTCCATTGTCGAAGGGAAGCTGGCTGAGGCAGAGGGGAAGTTGTTGTCTACGGAGCCAGCTTTAGTTAAGGTTGGTGAGCAGGAATCCAAACTTGAGGCCGAGTACCAGGCCATTGTTGATCATGTTGAGCGTCTGGCCTACAGTGCGAGATACTATGACGTCAAATCCATAAGGCTCCCCACATGGCCATTGTTGACCTTCCTGGATGACTCTGTTGAACCTGAACCGGGCATTTACATTCCTGCTTCTGACCCTCCTGGCCTATGTAATTTTCTTTTTCATGTATTTTTTTTTTACTTTTCTTGTACTTTAACTTTTTGGCAAACCTTCTTGTATTTTTCCAAAGTCAATGAGAAGATCTTTCCCGTTCACTGTTTCTTTTATCAGCTTTTCCTTTTTCAATACTCAAATGATTTGCTACTTTCTTCTATCATTTTTTCAAACACTAGGCAAAAATTTAGTGAAACACTTTCACTTAACAAGAAATTTTCTCATTTGTATGGTTACATGTTTACCTGTACCCGCTCATATTTTTAAGTTGGCTCAAAGAATAAGATTTATTTTGTTTGAAATACAATAGAGCGGGCCCGTTCCTATTTAGTCGAGCCACCCATTTTCACAACTTTTTTGGCCCAATTTATTTGTCGTTCTGTTTCAAAGACACTCATTCTTTTTTTTTTGCTCTTCTTTAAAAGATTTTTTTTTCCTTTTGAGAGTCGACTTATGAAATGCCAATCTCAATGACTGACGTCCTTAATTCCTTTTGAGAGTAGGAGTTTACTGTTCACCCCTCTGAAAGACTTACACCCGTAGTTCATTCTGGAAGTATGACTTATGAACTGTCCCTTCCAAGAACTTATTTATGCCTTTAGTTCCTTCTAGAAGTAGGACTTATGAACTACCCCTTCCAAGGACTTACGCACTTATTTCTGTTGTTGTCATTTAAAGATTAGGAGAGCTGATACCAAGAGTTTTTACGTGAAAAATCCTTGCGGGAACAAACAATGGGAAACTATTTAATATAATGCTCTTTACAACTTTAAACAAAGTATTTTTTTAGGTGGGATACATTCCTCGGTTTTGGCACGTCTGTTCCTTCTTCTGTTTTCAAATGGCTGTAGTCGCTTCCGCCTATCCCACTGATGATATATGGCCCTTCGCATGTTGGCCCAAGTTTTCTCTCTATCTAGAAGATCTTTCTTAGGACTAGGTCTCCCTTTTGAAATTCCCATTTCTGTACCCTCTTTTAGAGGTAAGATCTCATCTTTTGATTGTAATGGGCCATCTTGATCATGGCTGCTTCTCGTCGTTCTTCCAGTTCATCAAGGTTATTTCTGAGGAGTTTTTCATTTTGTTGCTCGTCCAGTCTAGACCTCATAGTTGGGCTTCTAATTTCAATGGGAATCACCACTTCTGATCCATATGTAAGGGACAATGGTGATCACCCATTGCCTCTCTAGGAGTTGTTTAGTATGCCCATATCACTGCTGGCAATTCTTCCACCCACTTCCCATTGGTGGAGTCTAGTCATTTCTTCTTAATGTCGAGTATAATTCGGTTTGCCTTACATCTTGTCTATTCCCTTGTGGATAGTAGGGTGTAGAGAATCGTTGAAGATCTTCAAGTCCTCGTAAAAGGTTTTCACCTTGTTTCCAGTGAACTGAAGTCCGTTGTCAGATATGAGTACCTGGGGAATTGCGTGAAGTCCGCAACGAAGTCTGTTAATGCATGCCCTTTGATGGAGATCTTGGGTTCGTAATGAATGTAATACTTGCTTAGGTCAATTGATCACTTTGCCATTCTCCCACTTACTTATAGAGAGTGTAGGAGACTCTTGACAGGTGAATTCGTCAACACTTTGATGGTATCTGCCTGAAAATAGGATCTTAGTTTTCGTGCGGCGGTCACAATGGCCAGCACCAACTTCTTCATCCATTTATACCTTACCTCAGCTGCTACTAGGATTTAAGTGATGAAGTATAAGGGTTTTTGCTTTCTTTCTTCCTCCTTATTGAGTACGGCGCTGAAGGCGACCGTAGAAACGACAACATACAACAAGAATTATTCACCTAGTATCGGCTTAGAGAGTAGAGGTGGTGTTTTTAAATACTCCATAATTCTACTTAGAGCTTATTCACATTCTTTGTTCCACCCGTTTATAGAATTCTTTCTCAACTTTTGAAAAAATGGTTTACACTTATCCATAGACCTCGAGATGAATCTGTTCAGGGCGGCCAGCCTTCCCATTAATCCTTGTATCTCTTTTCGGCTTCGTGGAGATTTCATCTCCATAATTGCCTTCACTTGGTCCAGGTTTACTTCGATTCCCCGCGGCATCACCAGGTTCCCGAGAAACTTTCCCGCAGCTACCCCCAATGTACATTTTTATGGATTTAGCTTCATGGAGTTTTTTCTTACAACAGTAAAGGCTTTTTCGAGGTCTTGAATATGGTCTTCTTGTTTCCAGCTTTTGACCAGCATTTCATCTACATAGATTTCCATGCTTTACCCGATCTGCTCATAGAAGACTTTGTTCACCGGTCTTTGATATGTAGCACCTGCATTTTTTAATCCAAAAGCATGACTTAATAAGAATAGATACCATACTTGGTAATGAAAAAAGTTTTTTCCTAGTCAAATTAGAACATTTTCACCCGATAGTATCTGGTATGGGTCCATAAAGCCGAGTAGTTCGTGTTCCGAAGTGGTATTAAGCATTTAATCTATCATTGGCATTGGGTATTCATCTTTTGGACATGCTTTGTTCAAATTAGTGAATTCCACACATATTCTCCATTTTTCATTTTTATTCCGTACCATTATCACGTTGGCAAGCCATTTTGGATAGTCCACTTCCCGAAAGAAACCTGCTGCCAAGAGCTCTTCGACATCTTCTTTGAATGCCTGATTCCATTCTAGGGCAAAGCTTCTCTTCCTATTTCTCATTGGCTTCACAGTGGGGTCCGTATTTCACATATGACAGATGATTTTTTCAAAATTGTCTGGCATATCATGTGTTGTAGTTGCGAACACATCATTGTTTTCCCTCAGGAATTTCATTAACTTTTCTTTTCTACATCTTTCGAGACGGGTACCAACATTTTCCATCTTCATAGTTCCTTCATCCAAGAAAACAAGTTCAGTTTCTTCCCCCGCCTCATTCCTCAGGCCATCTTTCGCGTCTTCCTCTAATTGCTATAAATCTGTGGGTCGTTTGCCTTCAGCCTTTTCTGTAGCCTTCTTCTTGACAGATTTCAAAGCAATCACGGAGTAGATATGGTTAACGTTTTGATCGCCTGTTATCATTTTAACTCCCTCTGGTGACGGGTATTTCAGTACTTGGTAGAAGGTTGAACAGACAACTTTCATTTTGTGGAGCCAAGTTCTCCCAAGGATAGCATTGTACGGGGATGATGTCTTCAGTATCATGAACTCATTCATATAGTTGAAGGGGTCTACATTCACACGAAGAACTAGGGTTCCCTTTGAGTAGCCGATGGCCCCGTTAAAACCTATCAATGGCTGTGAAGTTCCTTACAACTCATGATCTCCCATTGACATTTTCTCTATGGTTGCCCGATATAGAATGTTCACTACACTCCAGTCATCAACCAAGACCCTCCTCAGTAAGCAGTTGTCGAATTGTATTGAAATGATAAGAACATCGTTGTGATGCCTGTCATGCTTAAAATGTAGATCATCGAACACCAGCCGCGGATTCCCGCTGACACATGGGGATCTTTCTAGGCACTTTTCCATCATCAGCTTTTTGTAATATATCTTCCTTTCCTTCCTCGAGGTCCATCTATAAGTGTAATAACTCTGTTGATGATCTAGAGAGGTTGTTTCCCATAATCGCGCTTGTCTTCCCTGTGATTTTCCTTTTCAACTTCTCGTTTCTGCTCTTATTTCTTCACGAATTGACAGAGGTAGCCGTCTTTTATCAGTTGCTCGATATAGTCTTTAAATTAGAAACAGTCCCTTGTGTAATTCCCTCTACTCCATTGAAAGGAGCAGTACCTATCTTTATCCTTGTAGTTTGGTTCTTTTATGAGCGGGGCTAGCCTTTTCAGGCAAGATTTATCTTTGATCATGTCCAGGACTTGGTTTACTGCTATGGTCAATAGCGTGTAAACCTTGTCCTTTATGTGTACCCTGTCTGAGTGCCGCCTTCGGTACTCCGTTCCTTCCTACTTGCCATTTCCTCAGTCTTCTCTTTCCATTTCGTCAGACTTTCTTCTTTCAAGTCTCGAACTTCTTTCCCATTTTCTTGACTCCTCAGTTTTGCGTTCTACCACTTTCAGCAAGCTTGTTTTCTCCTCTTTTGGAGTGATGTAGGCTTGCGCCTGTTGAAAGGTTTCTGCCATGGACAACGGTTATACCTTGGATAGATCTTTAAACAGGGGTGAGTTTGGGTCTAATCCCCGCTTGAAGGCTAGTCTGGCAACTCGAACATCATAATTTTTTACTTTTGTCATCTTGTCCTTAAAATTATGGGTGTGTACTCGTAATGACCGCTCGACAGGTAGAGTATTGTTCTAGGAAGACATATGACATAACAACAAAATTAGTAATTGAATGCACAGGGAGGGAATGATTCCATTTCGTAGCTGCTCAGTCCAGGCTAGTGGGGAACATCCTGCACATCAGTTTGTCATCATGCTGATATAGTGCCATTATTTGTCCCCTCGTAAAATTTAAATTTGGGGGTCACAAACTTTTTATGTACGGGTGAAGGATCGAGATCGGTATTGCCCATACTTCTGAGGTTTCTCATCTCCATCATATTCTGCTCTAGTAATTCTTCCACCGCTTCTTTCGTTATGAACCACGACTAACGAGCTTCTCCCATAGCCTCTTTCACGTAATTTTGGGATTGGACTTCTACTTCCTCCTTTTGTACGTTTCAGTTGTTCTTGTGGTTCTCCTGCCTTACGCATTCTGTTGCCCCCCGAGTGAATTTCTCGTTCCCTTTTATTCTTAATTGACTTCGACAGGTGTCCTTGTCAGTTCTTGATGAAGCGTGTTGATTTGGTCCTACACAGTCCACCATGCACTACGCAATGCCTTCATGTTCCTTCAGGACTGTGTTGATCCACATGATCGACTCCATTTCTGGTCTTGTTGCCCTCATGCAAGGCTGCGTTCAATCTGGTTCTAGACATATTTGATGTTCCTAGGGTGGATTTCTCGAGCTTTTCTCTTAGCTCTCCATGAAAACACAAAAAATTTAAAGGAATTTTTCCCACACCAATAGAATCGACAGTAATTACAAATAAAAAAAATGATGGAAGTGTTATAGAGTGAGATAGGGAGTGTAGTAAGTGCTCTGAGTATCACTTCTTTTGTATTGCCAAAAAATTATACCATTTTCACCCATTACGCGAGCCTTATATAGACCTCAATTTAACAATAAAATAATAAAAGGAGGGGAATGATCCCCCTCTCCTCAATGTTTTTTAGGGTTTCATCATGCCTATAGGATCTCGCCGATACTTATGGGATTTCTTGTCAGGTGCGCCCCCTTCATTTCATCTACTCTATTCAATTGTCTCATCCCTCTGTATTTCAGTTGCCAATTTAGCCGCAGCCACGCAACTTTCTCTCGTGATTAAAATACCCTTATCCCCGTTCTCGTGTGGTGGAGATCTTCTCGTTGCCTCTTGATCGATCATTTCCGTCCACATGGCTCAGTGTAGATTTTCTACATGTTCACCTAGAATTACTTAAAAATCCTAGGTTTGCTTCGACAACCTCCTCCGGAGATGTCTCCATCGCTCATCCGTCTCCTACTCTGGCGAGGATGTGATACCAAAATCTAGTTTGGAGCTATAATTTTAGAGAGAGTTTTTATATTGTTTTTGTTATATTCTAATTTAAATAAAATTGCTAGCTTGTATTGGTAGTTAGAAGCAGAAATTAACCAATGTAATAAATGTATAACATCAAGTATGTGATATGGCTAATCCAACAAATGAGAGACGTACGTGACGAGAGGAGTCGTTTGATTGCTTTACTTTGTTGTTGTTGATTAGTTGACTAGATCATTAGGTTACTTATTCCCTAATTTAGGCAGATCTAGAGTAAATTAGTTGGTAGAACTAAGTAATCACTAGCTAAGCCATGTTCTTAGTTGTATTTGATGGGTTTGTTTACGAATGAAATAATAATTTTTGGTTTATCTCGAAAAACTAAGGACATGTTTACTGATTAAGTATTTAGATTAAAGATTTAAATTAAAGATTTAAATTTAAGATTTAGATATAAGATTTGGATTTATAATTTATAATATTGTGATAAGTCTCACATAATTTTTTTATTTTAATTTTAATAAATACTAGATTTAAATTATAAATTTAAATATTTAAGATTTGTAATATAAATATACAAAGTAAACATGTGCTAAATTATCTTTTGGGTAACATGATCTGCTACTCTCACGAAAATTAATAAGATAAATATCACGAACGTCCCCATACAATTCGTATTTCCAAATTTATTTTGAAGTTTGTTGCATTATTAAAAAGATGGGCCGTCCTTCAAATGTGTGATGAAGCTTTTTTTCATCTATATGATAGACTTTTTTGGAAGATATGATAGAGACTTAAAATATCATGAAAACCACAAACAAAAATAAAAAAAGTACCCACATCGCAGTCCCTCCTTCCTATCATCACGTGTCACCTAACCTCATCAACACACCACTTGCCTACCTTTCTCACTCACAGTGATGTGGAACTACCCGACTTCCCCTCGATTGAATCCGGCTGAAATGCCCTCAAAACTTAGGTGACTTCGACAACCTTCTCCGGCAATTCCTCCATTGATTGTTCCTCCGTCTACCTCTCCCCCGGTGAGGATGCTAGTCTACACGAAAAATAGAAACATAAATATCAAGAAGGTCCCCCAACAGAATCCGTACTTATAATATTTTTTAGAAATGTTCAATTGTCTTGAAAAACCCGTCTCGTTCCGAACCGAGCGGCACGGGATGGGATAAATTTTTTTTATAAATAACCTAATATTTTTATTTTTTAAAATTTGAGCCTTAAGTTTTTTTAATTTTACCTTTAATTTTTATTTTTTAACTTTTTAATCATTTATACTTTAAATCAATTTTTATTTTTAACTTTTAAATTTTTACCTAAAAGACCCGTCCCGACCCTCGCCCCATCTCGTTTAGGATTTCCTCTCCACACGGGACGGGACGAGACAAAAAGACTAAAAAACTGTTTTATCTCATCCCGTACAAACCCCTATATTATTTCGTACTGTCACAATATCATGAGGAGTTTTAGTACATGAGTAAAGACATATATGGGTCATCTTGCAAATTTGAAATGACCGTAGTTGCTTGTCATCTAATATTTTGCTAGAGACTTCAAATATCATGAACACCACATAAACAAATAAAGCATCCACAAAGAGATTTTGATTGTCATAATCTATTAGACAGCTGAAAAAATAGTCCCACGTTGCAGATTTTTGCCATCCAACAGTCTCCCTCAACCTCACATTTTCCAAAAAAACAGATAGTTAGGATAAATAAGGGCGTAGCTAGCATATTGGGTACGTGCTTCCGACCTAACGGTTCCTTCTTATTCTCGCATCCCACTGTAAAGGAGAAAGGAGTTCTAACTAACTCTCCTAATGAAGCTTCTTCTAATAATAGTAAAAAGGGAAGTTAAAGAAGAAGTTAGAGTTGCTTACCCTAACAACAAGCCTAGCTCGAAACACACAAGTGGCTAGCTGTTATATAGTCTTTGAACAGGCAAAAATCTCAGAAAAGCTACGTAGGCAGGCGAGACCAATCAAGAAGGGATGTACGGATTGCCACTGTTACGAAATGGGAAGAGCCTGTTTGAACCGTCGATCTCATTATGTCCCATCAAGCGAATCAAGTGACTCAAGCTTAATCAATACGATAAAGGTAAGTTAGACTTGATTAATTGTTGGTGTAGGTAAATTAAATATGATATGATAAGCTTTATCTTGGAGGAATATTCTGTTTATTCTCTGTATTTTAAGGTTATAGATAAAGGTCAATTGTAAACTCAAAAATTCAATGCAAATCGAGTAATTACCCAAATATTCTTGAGAACTCTCTCTCTCTCTCTCTCTCTCTCTCTCACCTTTTATTATTCAGTTAATGTTTTTAGTGTGAGGAATTTTTCCCTTACATTTTGGTGCTTTCATTGAGAGCTGAGAGTTACACTCGAGATTATAACCAAAGATGTCTTTCACGAAATCACATGTTTTACGTGAAGCGAGAATCGACACTAATGCATTCGTCAACCCCTCAAATCGACTAGCACAACTGACGGGAGTGCATGATATGATCCAAACCATGTTGACTGGAATGCAATGTATGGAGAGTCGAATGCATGGAAAACCATGCATGAACAAGATAACGGAGATAAGAGAAGAAGTGCGCCAAAGGACCGTGATACGAGAATGAGATGTGAAAAAGAAGAATGAGGAACAGAGAGAATGGGCACACCAACAACCGAAGCTGGTAGCTAGCCACAACGCCCGTCATGAGGGAACGGAAGTCACTTCACATGATAAAGGAAAAGGAGTTGGTGATGAGAACGGGCCCCTAGAGCCAAAGGCAGCGCGTGCAGTAGAAAAGATGTTGGAACGAAAAATGCTTGAGATGAGAAAGTTTGGAGCAGGCAGAGTTTAAGACCTGGTGGCTTTAACCCGCTCCCCCATATGTCCGGAAGTTTTAGCCGCTCCTGTGCCAAAAACATTCGTGGCCGTTAAGTTCATGTATTATGAAGGAAAATGAAATCTTGTAGACCATCTCTGACATTTCAAGAAAATGATGGTACTTCATCAACAAGAGGATGAACTGATGTGTCGGATGTTCCCAACTAGTCTGGACGGGAACGTGAAAAGTCGTATCATTCTCTACCCCCTTACTCAATTGATAGTTTTGCAAGAATGTCTTCTGTTTTCTTGGAACAGTATTCCACTTACCGGATAATGATGGAAGATGCAATATACCTTTTGATGATCGCGATTAAAAAAGGAGAATCGTTACGAGATTACACCCATCGCTTCAAGGATGAAATGGTGAAAGTGGAAAATTTTGATGATCATGTGGCCAGACGGGCATTTAGATGCGGTTTAGATCTCGACTCCTAACTGTTTGAGGATCTATCCAAGAATAAACCTCTCACGATGGCAGAAACTTTCCTCAAGCCACAAACATGTATAGCCATGGAGTAAGAGGGAAAAAGTTTTCAGAATTTGATTGAGATGTGGAATTCAGTAAAACATAAGGATGATGGTAGCATTGGAACGGGAAAGTGCAGAGCTGAATGTTCAAAAGAAGATGGAAGAGAAGCGTGGAAACTTCAAAAAAAGGCTAAGACTAGCTGGAGGATTCTATCCTAGAGACAAGGTATACACCCCATTTACCATCCCAGTAAATCAGATTCTCGAGGTTATCAAGGATGAACCATGGCTAAGACGGCCCCATCCGATTATGAAGGAGCCAAGTCAGAGAGAAGGAAAAGTATTGTCATTATCATCTGGCATCAAACAATGAAGCAGAGTACGATGCACTGTTAGTTAGACTACACCTAACGGATGAATTCAAGGTAATAAATATAAAAATATTCTACGATTTGATGACAGTTGCAAACCAAATCGCAGGAAAATACAATGCAAAGGATAGCAGAGTGGCATAGTATTTACAGAGTGCCAATACATGTTATAGTTGTTCAAAAGCTGTGAGATAACGCAAGTTCCCAGTACAGAGAACTGGAGAGCAGATGCTCTGGAAAATTTTTGGTAATCAACCCAATTCCCGTTCAAAAGAACAGTTACCATAAAATATCTGAGCGGGCCAAGTACAAAGACACACTTACAAGCGAAAGTCACGGTGGGGAATGGTGAACATGACTGGCGAAAGAGCATTGAACAATACCTCGTCTACTAGGAGCTCCCATCTAATAAAATGGAATCCAGGAAGCTCCAGCAACGGAGTGGGGAGCTATATAGAAGGTCATTCTCGGACATGTATCTTAAATCCCATTTCCCAACAGAGGCCAAGTATGTAATGGCCAAAGTACACCAAGGAATCTGCGGGAACCATTCAGGCGGGAGATCTCTGGCCAACAAGTTATTGAATGAAGGGTACTACTTGCCAAAAATGAAAGAGGCAAAGTCTTTTGTAAATAAGTGTGACAAGTGCCAACTGTATGCTCTCGTTTTGAAGATGGCTCCCGAAGAATTACAAACGCTGGTGAGCCCTTGGTCGTTCATACAATGGGGAATCGATGTAATTGGGCCACTACCGATGGATCCCGATTAGAAGAAGTTCTTACTGGTCACGACTGACTACTTTACAAAGTGGATAGAAGCGGAAGCGTTAGCAAGTGTAGGAGAAGAGGAGGTAAATAAGTGTAAAATTTTCGTTTGCAGGTTTGAGATCCTCAATGTGCTTGTTTTTTATAACGGACTTCAGTTCACTAGTAGTCAAGCAAAAAGCTTTTGTGATGACCTTCGGATAAAGAATATACTGTCAACTCCTTACTACCCTCAAGGCAACGGGCAAGTAGAAAGTCAATCAGAATAATACTGGAAAGTCTAAAGAAATGGTTGGAAATTGTCAAAGGGAAGTCGGTTGAGGAATTGTCATCAGTTCTCTTAGCGTACCAAACAACTCCACGAGAACCAACTAAATAAACACATTTTGCCCTAATATTTGGGGTAGAAGTTATTATACCAGTCGCTATCGGATGCCCCACACTGAAAGCAGGAATAGATGAAGTCACAAACCCAAAACGAATGACTGGAAGTTTAACCTTTTTAGAGGAAAAGAGAGAGTTAGCTCTATTTAGAATGACCAATTATAACCAAAAAAGAAGAAAGTAATTCCAAAAGAGAGCCAAAGGATGACAGATTCAAATGGGAGATCTTGTGATGAAAATAATTTTTCAATCAAATGAAGGCAAATTGGAACCAAATTAGGAAGTAGCATTCATAGTCAAAGCAGCTGGAGGAAACAGATCTAACTACTTAATGATTAACGAGGGAAGTGAATAATCCAAGCCTTGGAATGCTTTATATTTGCACATGGAAGCGTGATAGGTTGTCGTATACCCTGACAAAATCATATGATTGCCTAGTATTCCATGCAAGTTCGAGATTGGGAAGATGAATCGGCTAAAAAATGGAAATGGCGGCATAAATAAATGCACCAGAATACGTGTACTGATGTAAAATATGAGGAACGATGATGTGTAATGATGGCAATCCATTTTCCAAGAAACACTTTTGTATTGCATATTAATTTTGCTATGTAATATTAAATGCAATAAAGGCAAATGAACAGGTAAAAATCTTTGTAAAGTTACGTATGCAGATGGGACCAATCAGGAAGAGATGTACGGATTGCAACCATGGCAAAGTGGGAAGATCCAATTTGAACCGTCGATCTCATTATGCCCTATTAAGCAATTTAGACTTAATCAGTTGATGATAAAGATGAGTTAGACTCGATTAGTTGTTAGTGTAGATAAATTAAATCTGATATGATAAGCTCTATCTTGGAGGAATAGTCCATTTATTCTCTATATTTTAGGGAATGTAGTTGAAATTGAAGAGACCATAAATAAATGCCAATTATAAACTAAAACATTCAGTGCAAATCGAGTAATTATCCAAATATTCTTCAGCATTCTCTCTCTCACCTTATATTGTTCAGTTTATTTTTTTAGTGTGAGAAATTTTTCCCTTACGGTCTTTATTTTAGTCTCTTCTCTTCTGCTCTTTATCTGTATAAATGGTCTTTCTCAGTTTTTTCATTAGCATGGATGCTTAGATAGATAAACGATTGATAAAGAAGTTTCAATACAAAAGATTAAAGAAGTTCTCAAATAACTCTTTCATGGGATCTGAGCCATCTAGAGACAAACGTCCATGGTTGATCATGCATGTTGGTAATTAAAATGAGTAATTTATTTTGGGAGTTATGAAATTAGTTTTCATATTTTAATACAATAATTAAAATCTTTTGATTTTTACATGAAAAAATTGATTTCATTCTCTTAACATGCAGTTACAAAATCTTTTAATAATATATTAATATTAAATTTATTGCATATTAAGGTTACATTTTATTTAAATCTACATATAGAGCTTTTTGTTTTACACGTTGAGTATGCATTTGAAAATTTAGTTTACAAAGTATGACTTTTCTCAAATCATTTTTATTCCCCAATGTTAGATATGGTGAATGATTTCAGTGGTTCTTCTATTACGAGTGAATATGTAGAAGAATATAGCTTTGGCTGTTGAAACTAGGAGATCGGACGCGTAGAGAACATTCATGCACCATGATACATTTCATAACGGTGGGGGATCGATTTTAAGGAGAATGGTAATAGCTTTCCGGGTAATATCTTTCTCTGATTCACAATAACCTATATAATTTTTCTAACATTCTTAAAGTCGATTTCATTATTGTTAACCTGTCTTTCTTTTATCACATAATATTTCATTACTCAAATGTTAAAACCATTCCTATAAAAATGGCAAGATATTCAAATTATGATGTCGTGAAACAATGCTATTTGGGCGTGATGATATATTTTAACTAAAAACTTGATGAGTGTAAATTCCATGAGTAATATGGAAATTTTTAGCCTTTTGTGTGTACTCATGCCCGTTGTAACTTGTATCACAAACTCTACATTTGAAAATACTTGAAATAATTTAGAGAATTATAATCCAGAGTATTTTCAAAGACTTTTGGGTATTGTTATTGAACAAGGAAAACCCGTATAAGACACGTGTACAAAAATGATCAACCAAAGGAAGCCACGTAAACTGCTAATGTGGCAAAATGGAAGAGCAAGCGCGAAGAAGGGAGTCACGAAGGCCGTCGACGTGGTAGGGAAGAAGCGTTGAAAGGAAGGAAAGAAGACCCATTTAAGGGTGGTTTAGCCGTTACAGCTGAATTCTCCCAAATCTGGGGGGTATTCTGGTAATTTGTTAATTATGCTTGTAAATCTCCCAAATCAAGTTGCAATCACTTAATTATGGTTGAATCCCCCTAAAATACGGTGGAAATTCCATTCTTAGGAGAAAATTCCCATTTTAAGAGATGTACAAGATCATATGACACGCTTATAAATAGAGGCTAATTTTAAATCAAGAAAGTGTGTGACAACCTACGATAAAACCATTTTTCTTTGAGCATTATCTCTCTCTCTCTCATTTAATTTTCTTTTTGAGTGAAAGTAAAAAAACTTCTTTACATTTTCGTTCTTTCATTGAGAGTGAGTAGAAACCTCAGAGAATCTTTCCAAAAAATTAAACAATGCCTCGAACTAGATCAAACACTACCCTCAATGAAGGAAACGAGAATAGGGATGAGCAAACCAATCAACCCACTCCCCCGAGTGAGATTATTTAGGCTATCCTGAGCCAAATACAGGAGATGGAGCAACAAAATGCCAAAACGCTGCACAACATATGGCAGATGATGCAGGAACATATTGTTGCTCAGCAGCGGGATCTTACATAGACGCGTGCGAAAGTCAGTCAACACACTAACCGTGAGGAACGAGAAAATCATCAAGGAGGCAGAAGCGAAGCCATGCAGGAAGATAATGAAAATAGCAGGAATGTGCAGAATGAAGATGTGGTGGTACAATCCCAAAACCATGAAAAAGAGATAGGTGGAGAAGTTCGTCCGCCAAAATTTAAAATCGAAGCAGCGATGGAGAAGTTTATGGAGAGAAAAATGATGGAGAAATATCTGACCCTATGGACCATCTTAGGCAGTATAAGAAAGTTATGGTGTTGTACCAACATATGGACGCGTTGATGTGCATGATATTTACCACGAGCCTAGACGGAACTGCACTTAAATGGTATCATTCCTTTCTCGTTTAATTAATTACTAATTTTACTATCATGTCTACTGTCTTTTTAGAGCAGTACTCTACATATCGTGCGGTGATGGAAGATTCAGAGTACCTCCCTACAATATCTACCCAAAAAGGTGAAACACAATATGAGTAGACCCACAGGTTCAAAGAGGAGGTGGCTAAGGTGGAAAGTTGTGATGATAAAGTGGCCAGGCTGGCCTTTAGACGGGGGATGAGTCCAGAATCCACCCTCTTTAAGGATTTAACGAAAGTTAAACCTTTAACCATGGCGGAAACCTTTCAGCAGGCACAAGCTTACATCACTTTAGAAGAAGGAAATAATACTCTGTTAGAACAGACAGAATGATGAGCCCAAGAAAGAAGAACGGAGTATAAGGGCCGATAGAAAGTGAAATCATAGGACAAGAAAAGAAAGTGAGCGGGGAGATTGTAAAAGGGATACAATTGACAACTGCAGAAGACATTCTAATGACATCCACCCTAGGGATAAGATCTACACATTGCTGATTATATCGATAAACCAAGTCCTAGATATGATATAAGATAAGCCTTGGTTGAAGAGGTCAACCCTGCTCATAAAGGAGCCATACTACAAGGATAAGGACAAGTATTGCTCATTCCACAAGAGCAATGAAAATTATACAAAATATTGTTACAGTTGAAAGACTATGTAGAAAAATTGGTAAAAGATGGATACCTCAATCAGTTTGTGGAGTCGAAACTGGAAAATGAAAAGGAAACCCGGGATGGAGAAAAACGGGACAACGGAAAGTAACCTCTTCGGATAGTTGACACCGTCATTGTGTTGACTAAACAAGAGGGAACTACGAGAAAAAGGAAAGAAAAGTGTACAACAAGAAACCATTGCTGGAAGGAAATTATGAACTTGAGGTTCTTCTAGTGATAGCGAAAATTCCTTACTTATATTTGATGATATGGATTTGGAGTATGAAGGATGCAATAATGAGGCCTTGTCATCTAAATACAAGCGGGAAACTGTTTGCTAAGAAGGTAGCTGATCTATGACTGGAGGGCCGTCAACTTTCTCCATTGATCAAAACTCGACAAATGTCTATGGGAGAACGTCAGTTGCGAAGGTCCGTCATAGCCCTTGATAGGATTCAACATAACCGTGAGCTACTCAGAAGGGATGATTGCCCTCCTTATCAGTGCAGAACCATTCAACTACCTCACAGAGTTCGAGTGTTGGACACATCATCTCCCTATAATGCCATTCTGGGAAGAACCTGCCTGCACAAAATTAAAGTCGTACCATCCACATGTTACCAAGTAATGAAGTACCCATCTCCTGATGGGATCAAGACCATAAGAGGAGATCCATCTGTTGCCCGAATCTGTGCCATAACCGCACTTGAGTCAGCAAGAAAAAAAATGGAAAAGAAGAAAGAGGAGAAGGTGGTTGCTAATGAACAATAGCAATCACAGGAGGACGCGCAGGTGGGCTAGAGGTATAAAGTGGGAGAATAAATTGAACCCATCTACTTAGATGAAGAAACACAGAAGACAACTAGCATTGGGGCCCACCTTAAGTAAACGGAAAAAGAGAGAGGAGTTTCACGCCAGAAAGGAATATGGCCAGAAATGTCAGGTATACCAAAAAATATAATATGTCATATGTTGAATATTGACCCTACTGTCAAGCCAGTAAAGCAACGAGAGAGGAGTTTCACGCCATAAAGGAATATGGCCATCAAAGAAGTAGTTGACAAATTGTTAAAACTAGGCTTCATCAGGGAGGTAGATTATCTAGAATGGCTTGTAAACGTTGTCATGGTAAAAAAAAGAATGAAAAATGGAGAGTGTGTGTAGACTTCACAGACCTAAATAGAGCCTACCCCAAAGATGAATATCCGCTGCCAAGAATAGATCAGATGGTAGATGCCACCTCCGGACACGAGCTTCTAAACTTCATGGATGCCTTTTCGAGATACAACCAGGTGAAAATGTTCTAACCTGATCAAGAAAAGAGATCATTCATAACTGAACATGGTACTTTCTGTTACAAAATAATGCCTTTCATTTTGAAAAATGCAGGTGCTACCTACCAGAGGTTGGTAAACTAAATCAAGAAAAACATGGAGGTCTATGTGGATGATATGCTAGTGAAGAGCATGAAGATCACATCAAAGACCTCACTAGAACCTTTTCCATCTTAAGGAAGAGCCCATTGAAACTGAATATCGAGAAATGCATCTTCGAAGTGCGCGGTGGGGAAATTCTTAGGTCACTTGGTCACGTAACAGGGAATGGAAGTCAGTCCAGATCAAGTAAAAGCCATAATGGAAATGAGATCCCCTTGAAACTGGAAGGAAATACAAGCTTTAACGGGAAGATTGGCGGCATTAAACAGATTCCATTCGAGATCAACCGACAAATGTAAGCCTTTCTTTGCAAAACTAAGAAAGAACTTCGCCGACGGAAGGGACGAGGAGTGTGAAGAAGCACTCAATAAAATGAAGGGGTATTTAAAACCATTGTTGTCAAAATCGAAACCACGAGAACCCTTGTACTTATATGTAGCCATGTCGCAAATAGCCATTAGCGTCGTTCTTATCAGAGAAGATGGAAGAAAGTAAAAGCTGGTGTACATCGTTAGTAAAAGCTTGGTGACAGCTAAAACCCGTTACAAGAGAATGAAAAATTTAATACTGGACATTGTGGTAGCTGCAAGGAAGCTGAGGCCCTACTTTCAAGGGCACAGTATAAATGTGTTGACAGACTCACGATTCAGAACCCTTCTGCACTCACCATAGGTCAGCGGAATAATGGCAAAGTGGACAATTGAGTTAAGTCAATATGAAATCCATTATGAGCGAAGGACATCAATTAAACTGCAAGTCCTGGCTGACTTCGTAGCAGACTTCACTATCGACGATGGGGAAGAAACGGAAAATAGATCACAAACAGTGTTTGAAAGGTAAACAATAGAAGTTATTAAAGGAGGAAAGCCTTAAGTCCTAAATTGCTTGTTAAAAAAGAGATATTTACTAAGTGTTAAACTATTAAGGAAAAGAACTAAAGTATTAAACTACTTGTTGGTTTTCTTTGCTATGTGCTAAGAAATTAACAAAGGTAACGATAAAGGATGTTGAGGGAAAGAAATCATGTCATTGATGATCTGGAAAATTGGAAATGATTCAAAGTACAAGGAAAAGAAAATACAAGTACATAAAATGTAAATTGTAGAGAAATTTCAAAAGTTCATGCTTCATCAACAGGGATGACTTCAAGGTGGGCACAGAGGAGTCAGCAGTGGCATCCTCAACAGTGGAACACCCTCGGGAGAAGCATCCGTTTTGGCCTCTACATCATGCTCGAGAAAGACCTGGGGATGGCTATTCTCCTTCCCATCCTTGTATCCAGCAAGATAAGGCTTTCTTCTAAGCCTTGTCAAACAAGGTTTGGAAGACATCTTCATTCTCTCTCTTTCTCTACTCAGCTTCATTCCAAGCTAGCTTTACGGCAGCCAACTTCTCCTCAACAATCTTCAAGTTTCCATAGGAAGTAGGTTGGCACATCTCAGATTCCTCAAAAGTTTCCTTTGCGGCCTTTAGAGAATCCTCTAACTTCTGCCACAAATACCACCACTCATTAGGCAAAATCCTCCAGTGTGCCCTGAAGTTCATCCTCCCTCTTCGTCAGCTACTCAATCTCGACCTGGTGACGCTTGAGAATGGAATGGGGGGAAGTGTTCTTTATAGGAAGTGTTCATTTTTACAATGAGACATACTTTGCCCATTGGCAAGGAAATGTTCTTAAAGGATGTTGTGGAAATGATGGCCTGCAATACACATAGAAAGGAAATTTAAGATGTTGATAAAGCTAAATAAAGTAATGGAAATAAAAGGAAACAGTTGAATAGAATGCCTTCATTAAACCATGGCTGAGATAGAAGAGTTGGTTCCCAACCGTCATGTTGCGGGCAATGGCATGTTCACACCAGATTGGACAACATGAAGGACGATGTGTGCTGAACAGAGGTTATTCGAGAAGTTGACAATAGAAGGACTAGAAGGGACTCCATGGAAATGTCTCCACCTCCACACTAAAGGGAATTCACCCCCTCCTTGAGAGCTCGAAGAGTGAGCAGGCTGCAAAGGAGCGGGGAGAGGTTGAGTGCTGCTGAGAACCTTCCCTGGGGGCCACACGAGCAGGAGGAATGACCAGAGAATGATCTCTTAGGGCTGCGGGAACATCAACAGGAGCGGGAGGAGGACTCGAAGTTTCTCTAGAGAAGCTTGGGGCTTCACGCCTTGGACGAACATTCCTTTCTTCTGCAACGTCCCCAACAATCATGCTCTGTAAATGCCTTGACATAAATACACTTATAGTAAAATTTTGAAGGAGACGTTCTCATTATGTGTCCTTGTGTTCAGAGCTAGATGAGATAGAAGTACTTCAAATGGAAACACCAGAAATGGAACGAAAGTTAGAAACGAGAATACCTCTCAGGAGCTCAGGAGAAGACGGTTGAGCAGATGAAAATGGTTGAGCAGAAGAGGAAGTGGCTTGAGCCACGTCAGGAACAAAATCAACGTTGATTTCTCATCGCGGATCAAGAAGGTCATCCCAGTCCCATCCGTGAATGTTGAAAGCAATGATAATCTTCTCCTTGGCCTCCCTGTAAAGGAATGATGGCCTATTCCTTTTGTTATCTACATTAAAAAAATAATAAGATAATATGTGTGTATATATATAATAATCAACAGAAAGTGGGAAAGTAATTAAAGATGGGAACCAGAGCTCCGACGACTTACCGAAGACTCCCCATTTACGGGGGATTGTCCAGCGGCCATCACTGCCCCAGTTCTCTCCAATTTGAATAACATCTCGTTCCTAGCCTTTATCCCCTTTTGGGATTGCCAGTATGATATTCCTCTTTTCATAATCGAGACGAGGTGCGAGATAATAGCACTAGGATTCATTATGATATTTGATTATTTAACAGGCTGAAGCTCATCGATACCTAAATCTAAGCTGTCTTCTGTTTAAGGCTTCGAATCTTAGAAGTATCCTATAGAAACTAGGGATGAACTGGGAGGGAGCCAGCCTTACTATGTAGAAAAATTCTTGACGGAAATTAGAGAAAGGAAGTTTGAGCCCTAGAGCTATATGCATTAGGCTGAGGATAATTTGGTATGGAGGCCTACATTCTACACCAGGGTAACCACTATCTCCCAAACCACTGACAACGTTGGATGGAAAGGCATCACTATGGGAAGATATAAAATGATCAAGCTCAGTTTGGGTTCTAACTAAAGTAACAGGGGGCTTAAACCTATCAGTACGGCGACGTGCCATGTTAGAAGAGTTTTAGGTTAAAGGAATGCTAAGAGAATATTGTAGAGAAGAAGAATAAGAATAAGAATAAGGCTTACCACAAAGAATGAGGGTAGGGAAGAAATGAACAGAGAAAATCCCTTAAATAGACTGTGGATTTGAAAGTAAAATGAAACACACCTTACAAATTTTGAAAACGCGATTTAGAAGAGATGTTTTTACGAAGAGACGTGACTGACAAGACAAAACTATCGCTTGCATTGGCGAATGACACGGTGAAAATTGGAAAATAAAATGAAATAAAATGCACACTTTGTAGAGGGAAAAAAGGGAAGCTGAAAAGACAAAAAGAAATGATAAAAAGCCATTTTGCAGAGGGAACGTCAGCGAAAGCGGGAAATGAAGCGACAACTCAAGTAAGGCACGGGTCTCTCTCTTCTATTTAATTAATATTACATATTCGTTATTTCCAAGACTTGTAGGTTCCCGATGGATGATGTAAAAAGAGGAAGTGATTGAATAAGTCCTTCATAAACACACATGAAAATTGAGGTTCCTTATCATTACACATCAATAAATAAGACTTTATTGAGTGTAATCGGAGGCAAATGGACAGGCAAAATCCACCTAAGACACATGTACAAAAAGGACCAACCAAAGGAAGTCGCGTAGACTGTCGATGTGGCAAAACGGAAGAGCAAGCGGAAAAGCTTAGTGCGAAGAAGGAAGTCACGAAGGCCATCGACATGGTAGGGCAAGATCATTGAAAGGAAGGAAATAAGACCCATTTAAGGGTGGTTTAGCCGTTACAGCTGAATTCCCCCAAATATGGGAGAATATTCTGGTCATTTGTTAATTATGCTTGTAAATCTTTCAAATCAAGTTGTCATCTCTTAATTATGGTTGAATTCTCCTAGAATATGATGAATATTCCATTCTTAGGAGAAAATTCACGTTTTAATAAATGTAGCAAGATCATATGAACAGCCTATAAATAGAGGCTAATTGTAAATCAAGAAAGTGTGTGACAACTTACGATAAAATCATTTTTCTTTGAGTATTATCTCTCTCATTTAATTTGCTTTTTGGGTGAATATAAAAAAAATTCCTTTACCGTTTTCTTCTAATTGTTCATCCCCGTATGTATTAATATGTTCATAACCGTTTTGAAAACTTGTAAAACATCACATTACATGAGCTGTATTCTTTATGTTATATGACAAGAATAAATTACGAGTATGCGTTGCTAACATAATTTTCTTGACGTAGCAGCATTTTTTATAAATTAAGAGGCAGCATTTAGCGTGATATAAAATGTGATGGAGATTTAAACTAAACGATATTTAAGTTGGATACAATTGTGTATGGTTTTTTTAATCATTAAGTAAGGAAGGACTGATGACAAGTATTGTTTTTGTAAGTGATATCTTATGCAAGTCTTTATTAGCCTCAGTAAATGTGCTTTTTGACTGGCCGTTTAAGCTATTTATTAGTTCATTATAGCAATTGTTGGTAGAATTCATTGTAGCTCTGCCAAAGTGATTGTGAAACGATAAGTCGTTTATGAGTTATTAAGCCTCTTAACTTGAATTGTGGAGCATGTCACAAGCATATTGAGTTATAATGCATTGCACAGATGAGTTTTTATATGGAGTCTCATGATATTTGAGCATTTGTGGCTATGAGTTAATTCATATTAATTAAATACGTGTAATTATAAAGTTAAATTTGATGAATAGACATGCTTGTTTTCTTGTTAATCAAGTTTCTTTAAATTACTCAAGTTTCGTAAAATTACTCAAGTTTCGTAAATTTTGAGCATCATGAGATTTTCTCTCTAAATTTGAGCGTTTAAGAATCAATGTGGTAAATCTTATATGAATATGAGAATGACAATGTTATTGCATGAATATGGGTGTTGGAGATATTGTCATTGCATGTATACTTCTAGCTCCATAAAACTTTGATCAGCACTAGAAATTTGTGACGTATGTTATGGTGGAAATTTATTTGATATACATGTCTGCCTAATTTAGTGTATGGGCTAAGCTTACTGTGCTAAATTTAACAATAATGGCACACATCAATTTCCTGCCATATCTGATGCTGTAAAATAGTTAGAGAAACTGACTCTTCTATATGCGGTAATTGCTTAAGCATTTTTATTGTTTTTATGACGGTGCTATTATTTGCATCATTGATTTATATGTGCGTAGGCATTTGATGTCAAAGGGGATTGTAATATTTTAATAATGATGCTATACTGAGTTAGCATTCCTATTGTACATAAGGTACAATGGTGCTAGATATGTTGGAGTATGATATAAATGATATGGATTTTCACATTGACAAAATGATATCATCCAATTTGGAAAAAAAGAGATGAGTATAATTATTATGGAGCCAATAAAAAATTTGTGTGGCACTATATATGTGCAAATATTTTTTTTATATAATTGAAAATGTGAGGTTTTCATGATAAGTGTAAATTGTCATGATGATTTTATTGTGATATCCAAAGTATTGATATATTTGAGAAATGAAAAAATTAGTGTTCATTTAGTTATCAAACTTTGATGGAGAAAAAATATTATCTGTGAAATTGCCATGACAAAGTTTATCATGATGATTATAATGTGATCCAGAGTTATGATTTTTAAGAGATAAACATGAAAGTCAATGTTCAATTGATTATCAAACTTTGATAAAAAATGTTATATGTGAATTTGCTTTTAGCAAAGGCAAATGGAGAAGCTCCAAGCTTCAAGTGGATGAATTTTGCGTGAGATTTATTTCACTGATTTATTTGTGAATGTTTAACGGCAAAAGCTCAAGCTATATAATAAAGTCTACACTTGATGGAGTTGATCTACATGAGTGTGAAAGTGAGGTCTTTTTCTATGAGAGGTTAGGTTTATTCTCTAGAGCACTCATGAGATCAAGGTATGCCGCATGGGCTATTCGTGTCATCTCAGTTTGAAAGCAAAAGCTATGGAATTGAATGTGTGTGCAAATATGATAAGTTCTACATAAATGTTTTTGATTCAAGACTTTAGTTCACCAAATTTCTGTAGATCGCATCTTGCATACACAAGATGTAGATCCAAGTCTTCAAGACATCTACACTTATACATTCATTTTTTAAAAATATCCAGCATGATGTTCTTATTAATTTGTAACACGCGTGGGGGATTGTTAATAATTATTTAATTGTGTGTTACTAATTAATTAAAAGGAGTAACTTATATTGGGAATTATGAAATTAGTTTTCATATTTTAATACAATAATTAAAATCATTTGATATCTACATGAAAGAATTGATTTCATCCTCTTAGCAGTTAAAAAAGCTTTTATTAATATATTAATATTACGTTTATTGCACCAATAATTACATATTAAGGTTACATTTTATTTACATCTATATATAGAGCTTTTCTTCCAAACGTTCATTATGCATTTGAAAATTTATATTTGAAAATTTATATTACAAAGTGTGACTTTTCTCAAGTCATTTTCCCCTATGCTAGATATGGTGAATGGTTTTGGTGATTCTTCTATTACGAGTATACATGTAGAAGAACATAGCTTAGGTTGTTGAATCCTGAGGTCGGACGCTTATAAAATCTTGATGCACCTATATACTTTCCACAAGGGCACGGAATCAGCTTTAAGGACAGTGGCTCACCAAACCTCAGTTTAAGATATTTTTGCAGCAATGATTTATTCTTTCCAGGTAATATCTTTCTCTGATTCACAATAACCTATATATTTTTTCTAACAATGCAAACAAATGTGACAAGAGCAATGGAGGTGGCAGTAGCACCTCAAGTCTGTGAAGCTCGAGAGAAATAACTACATTCTCTAACACAATGAGCAGTTCACTTTGTGAAGCTCGAGAGAAATAACTACATCCTATAGGAGTCACAAGTACTTCCACCCTTGATAGGTAATAGGTTAGAGGATGAAAATTATAAATTATCAACCAAACCATGTAAATTATAAATTATCAACCAAACCTACAAGAAACACTAAATCAGGGCAAGTGAATCCGAAATACACTTCTTGGATTAGAAGAGATCAACTCTTATTGAGTTGGCTTAGGTCTTCAACGAGTGAAAACATTCTTAGCATTGTCACTCAATAGAACAATGCACATGAAGTAAAGAAGAGATCGTTATAGAGAAACTCTGCTAGTCAATCAAGGGAAAAGCTTATGCAATTTAAAAATGCAACTCAAAATTATAGAAGAGTTTGTCAGAAAACCCCCTCTATCTTTCACTTTAATTAATAGAAAAAAATTCCATTCATTCATTAAATTCAATAATACAAAATGCCTGAGAAATAAATAAATACTCACAAATTGTTATTACACATTACTTTATGGATATAATTCCAACAATCCTCCACTTGGAATAAAGTAGGCGTATACAATCTTGTATCCACATGCCCTCAAGATGACCATCAAAGACTTTACTAACTGAAGTCTTCATGAATGGATCTACCAGGTTCTTGTTCGTCAGTATGTGTGTTATTACAATATATCCACGGTGAACCATCTCTCTAATCAGTTGGACTTACGCTCTATATGTTTGGATCTTTTGTGGCTCCTTGGTTCCTTCGAATTCGCTAAAGCCCCACTATTATTGTAATAAAGTGTCATGGGCTTGTCAACTTCTGGAACAACTTCCTAAGTCTTTAAGAACTTTCAAAGCAATACAGCTTCCTTTGAAGCTTTACAAGCTGCCACATACTCAGCTTTCATGGTAGAATTAACAATGTAAGATTGCTTGATACTTTGCTATACAACTGTTCCACCGTTCAGGATGAACATCGATTCTGAGGTGGACCTCCCAGAATCCTTATCTGCTTGGAAATTAGAATAAGTATATCTCGTCGATATGTGTTTTATTACACATTTCTACACCCTACTTTATGGTCATAATTCCAACAATCTCACACTTGGACTAAAGTAGGCGTGTAGCATCTCGTATCCACATTCCCTCCAGATGACCATCAAAGACTAGACTACTTAAAGTCTTCATGATAGATCTGATAGGTTGTTGACCGCCGATATGTGTGTTACTACAACATCTTCACACAGAAAAATCTCTCTAATCAAATGATACTTACGCTCTATGTGTTTGGATCTTTTGTGACTCCTTTTACAGCCCCACTATTATCGCAATAAAGTGTCATTGGCTTGTCAGGTTCAAGAACAACTTCTAGACTCTTCAAGAACTTTCTAAGCCATATAGCCTCCTTAGTAAAACTAAAGTTCTTGACAGTGTCATCGAATCTAATATTCCACGATCGAGACGCTTGCTTAAGTCCATAAAATAGACTTTAGCAGTTCGCAAACTTTGCCCTCTTGGCCTTTCTCCATGAACTCATTTGGTTGAGCCATATAAATGCGCTCTTCAAGATTGTCATTCAGAAAATCAGTCTTGACATTCATCTGCCAAATTTCATAATCGAGGGCAGCCACTATGGACATGAGGATTTATATGGATTTAAGCATGGCCATCAGTGAGTAGGTATTATCATAGTCAATACATTCTTTTTGGGTATAGCCCTTGGCTTCTAGCCTAGCTTTGAATGTCTTCATATTCCCATCCAGACCTCTCTTTGTCTTATAAATCCATTTACACCCTACGAGTTTTACCAATTCAGGAGGATCTATAAGTTTCCAGACTCTCTTCGAGTACATCGATTGTATCTCAACATTCATAACTTCTTGCCATAGATTTGCTTCAGGACCATCCATGGCCTATGAGTAGGAGAGAAGTTCATCATGATCCTTATCTGAGACTGTTGTTAAGGCATCTCTGTAAGACGTGTACATGTCATGTTATCTCACAACTCTCCCACTACGTCGAGGCTCCATAGGCTCTGGCTCCTGTTGTGGTTCTTCCATTATTGAATCAGAAATAGTTCCTGATTGGGGAGTCGGTGTCCTTCCACTCAATAATTCATCTAGCACAAAAGTACTTCTGAGCATCACACTTCTTATATAGTCTTCTTCATGAAAACGTGTATCACTTCGTTTCCTTGGGATATCCTACAAACAGGTATAATTGTGATGGATTGGCCAACTTACCAATCTTCGATTTCAGAACATGTGTTGGGCGTCCTCATATCCTAAGGTGGTTTACGGACGACTTTCATCCATTCCATCTTTCATATGGCGTACCAGGCACCGTCTCTAATGGAACTTGATTTAGAATGTATGTTGTTGTTTCCAAGGCATATCCCTAGAATGAATCTGAGAGGGATGAGTAACGCAGCATATATCTAACCATATCCAACAGAGTTCGATTCCTTCTCTAACACACCATTCTGTTCGGGAGTAACAGGTGTTGTAAGCTGAGAAATAATACATTCTTCCTTAAGAAAGTCTTCAAACTCTCCTAGTAAGTACTCTTCACCACGATCAGATCATAGCGTTTTGATTTGTTTCTCTAATTACTTTTCGACCATAGCCTTGTACTCGATGAACTTTTCAAAGGTTTTAGACTTTTGTGCATTAGATAAACATGTCCAAAACATGAGTAGTCGTCATTGAAGGTTACAAAATATTCATAACCTTATCTTGCTTGGATATTCAATGGCCCACATACATCACTATGTACGAGTTTGAGGCATTGAGTGCCTCTTTCACCCTTCGCTGAAAAGCGTCTCTCAATCATTTTACCTACTATATAGGATTCTATGTGCGTAGTGATCTCACACTTAAAGTTTTTAATGGATCATTTCTTGCAAGTCTTTTAATCTTGTCCAGGCTAATGTGGCCAAGATGTAAGTACCACAAATCGGTTAGATCGGTTGAGTCAGACTTCAATATTTTACTATCCTTTTGTAAATCAATATTTATTTCAGTGGCACATATCATTGGAACTATAATTTTTATGTAGAATAGTTTATTTATCAAACGTGCAGTAGTAATTAAGCAATCATTTATAAAAATACAATTATCTTTATCAATGAAATTCAAACTTAATCCTTGTTTAATTAAACTAGCTACTGAAATAAGGTTCTTCCCCAAAACCAGCATATAATAAAAATCATGTAAAATCATAAAACTGTTATCGAATTACAATTTAATAGTTCCAACAGATACGACCGATACTAGTACTCCATTTGCCCAACAGAAGCCGAACTCGCACTTGTCAAGCCATCTAATTGCCCTCAACGCCTGCAGAAAACAACATACATGGTTAGTGGCTGCAGAGTCTACAATCCACGAAAAAGTAGAGTCAGCCACATAACAGGCTTCAATAATAAGTACTATACCTTTAGATCTCAACTTCTTGAGATAGTCTGGGAAGTTGCATTTCCAATGGCCAGTGGCTGCACAATGATAACAGTTGTCTTTCGACTTGTCCACTTTTACAGTGCCCTTACCTTTCATAGCTTTTGAATTCTGCTTCTTAGCCTTCTTCAGATCTCTCTTGTGTTTATTTTTGGCACCAGAGGTGGAAGGCTTGCTTTCAAAAAAGTTTTCCTCTCCATTCTTCCTCTTGACCTTAAGAAACAATTTCTCAGCAGCTTGCAATTCCTTCATCAGCTCGGGAAGTGAGTACCTCAACTTATTCATCGAATAATTAAGTTTGAAGTTCTCAGAGTGTTAATGATTATATCAACTTGTGTCTCGCCATCTACCTCAACACCCATGATCTTCATCTCATTCAGATAACTAATGATCAGCATCATATGTTCTTTGACAAGAGTTCCAGGTTTCATCCTACAGTTCATGAAGTTTGCACAGTAGCCTGTTTGGCTTGGCGACCCTGATCTCTAATAATTTTGGTGGTGTTCAACATCATATCAGCGGCAACTTCCATGTTCAGATGCTATTGTTGTAACACATTGCTAACAAAAGCCAAGATATAACACCTGACGATCTCATCAGAACGCAACCAAGAATCATAAGCATCATTTTCCTCTTGAGTCGATTTAGCAATAAGTTCAAGGAGACAAGGGGTGGTGAGCACTAACTTTTGATTTTCTACCATCAGCACGATATCAAGATTGCGTTTTCAATCCACGTAATTTTCACTAGTAAGTTTATTCACATTTAAGATAGTTTAGAGTGGGGATAGCGACATAATTACTGAAAAGAATAAATACAGCGATGTAAATAAATACTCAATCAATTTGGAAAGTATGATGCACGATGTAAATACTTCAATATTTAAAAATTCAATAAAAATACTTCTTCCATGATGTAGCGATCAACAATGATCGTTTGTCTCATCTAAGGACAACGTCCAAGCTACCTTCTATCTCATCGAGACTCCTCTCGTTTAATTAACGCTTCTCAAGATGTCACTTCATCTATTTTAACCAATCACCAATTGTTTTGGTCACCTTAACCCCATTGACTAACTCCTATGAGAGATTCCAATGTGCTTCGATCTAAGCATTTAACCAACGCATCGGCTTTAAAGGTTGCCATGAACTAACAGTTCATATAGGAACGGTCATGCCTCAACACTTCCTTTACAAGTTTTAGCTTCTTAAGAAACTCGATTACTCAAAATGACACGATTCTCCAGTTTCTCCCACTGAAGAGAGGACCGCTAGGGCGGCTCGAAACCATTCCTCGTGTCATTATCAAGTTTGCGTTAGAGACCTTGGTAACATTTCAACATAAAAGACCATCCCACTTAGTTTTTGAAAATATGGATTTTTCATTGTTTTTTAAAAAATCATAATTCTTTATTAATTTGGAAAAAACAAGTTTCAAAAATTATAAAATTTTAATTCCAATTTAAAATTTATAACTTTTATAAAATTCACATTATATTTAAAGTTGTAACACATTATAAATTTAAACTACAATGATGCATGTACATGCTAAATGACATTTTAATATTGGCATATATCTATTTCTATACGGCATATTATATGATGATGTGAGATTAATAATAAATCATTATTTCAAAATTAACCTCCCTATCGGCTCATTTCTAATTACAATCCATATAAAAGAATAATAAATAAATTACAATAACTTAAATACTAGTCTTCATAGCGTCTGTAATTGTCTCATTGTCCTTTAGAAAATCCCACCAATTTTGTAACTCTTTACAGCAATGTAGTCACATTTTCAAGCTTTGACCAAAACCCTTTAATTAAGGAATGAACCTCTAAACCCACAAGCCGAGCCTGAGACGGTGCAATCCGGACTGACTATCAGGTCGTTCTCAATTAAATAATCAGACCGACCCGTTTTCCTTTCCTTTAATGTGTTATAATTCTAAAAAATGCAGATAGGGAGAGTTAAACCTTAGTGATGAATAAATGAAATATAGGGATTGCCAATAGAATATATGAAAATCATGTTACTTTCATTTGATTATCTTCTTTTATTACTTCAAATCTCAAGAGAAAAACTTATTATAATAAGTAAAATAATTATTTTATTTATTAAATTCATAAAACTTGTGATATTCATATTCAGGATAAATTTAAAAATATAGTAAATAGTTAATAACTAATTTACAATTCATGTTCATTATCAAAACAAAAAATATTCATAATATTAAGCCAATATTTTTTTTGCCTCTATTTTTTATTGAATAAAATATTAATTTAGACAAAAAAAATATAATTTTTATTTAATTAAATATGTTTATCTCAAAAATATATTATATGAAGAATTGATAAAATGTGTTGAAAGACAATATTAATATATAAACAATATGTTAATAAGGATTATTTTTTGTCTATTGGTAAGGAGTGTGATTTGTAAGAAGGACGTAAAAGGTTCAAACTTCAATACATACAATTGGTTAATTTTTTAGATTAAGAGTGAATGTCACGGTCGGGACAATTCAGGCCAGCCAGGCCACAAGGACCAGGCCTCACGGGCCAGTCTGGTCTGAGCCGATTTAGGCTCGCCAGGCCTCACGGGTCAGTCTATCAGCAATTTCTCTTTGAAATTTATTTCTAAACTTGTACGAGCATAACTTCTTATGGCTCTCAAAATCACTTTTGAGAAAATTTCCTACGCTTCAATATACCACCATTGATTCAATTTCTTATGTCTCTTAAATACACTTTCGAACCTGTATGAAAATCACTACTTCATCATAGTCATCTTTCTATATTGGAAAATGTTATTTCTTAACTATTATCTAAAGAAATTAGATTTGGGACTATCACGTTTGTTCCCACAGAATCAGTTTTGGTTTTTTCGTCTTCTCATAGTAATTCTTCATCATAAAGAGTCTACAAGTACTGTCATCATACATGTCTTGAAAGACTGCCCCATCGATTTTACAGAATCTATCACAAGCCCAGTCATCTGTTAGATCAATGTTTGACTAATTCTAACAAGTAGTCCCGTAAAAAATCTCGAGGAGTATCATCAAAGCCCAATCATCAATCTAGATATGTTCCTAATACTAGTTCTACAGCTGCTGCCACATATAGCTCTCCTTCCGATTCACCTAGCATATTAGTGACTGTCAGTAACCTTGAATCAATTCCTAAGAAGGTTCTCTCTAACTATGGTACTTCAACTCTCTGTCCACCATATCATGTAACTCATCATGGTTTTTTGACTCTACCTATTACAATCATATGACCTCTGATTCAAACCTCTTTAGTTCAAAAGAAACTACATCTCACACTCCTATCTATATTGTTGATGATTCTTTAATGGCTATAAGTCATCTAGGTCACATATCCCCTCCAAATTTGTCTACTTCTTATACATATTTAATTCCTAAATTAAGTCGAAATCTACTATCTGTTGTTCAAATATGTGGGCTTGGTGTTGATGTTATTTTTTGTAGTTCTAGCTGTCGTGTATAATACCCAAAGACATGAGAAGTACTTGGGAAAATTCGTAAGACTGGATGACTGTATGAGCTCATCCATCTTCATCTTTCGTGATCTAGTCATATTTCGGTATCCATCCTATCTACTTCTACCCTCAGTCTCTGGCTCTCCAATTGAGTCACGTGTTCGTTCAATTGATTGCATAATTTAATTTCTAGCGGTAACTTAGGTTCTGTCATTAATGATCATTTTGAATGTTTATCTTGTCAACTTGCAAAACATTACACTCTTCCTTTCAATAATAGTAATTCTATTTCCTTAGCACCATTTGATTTAATTCATTTTTATATAAAGGGACCTTCATCTAATGACGCTATGGGGGGTTTGAAATACTTTTTCATTTTTGTAGATGATTATTCTCGATATACCTAGCTTAATCTCATGCGCAATAGATCTAATTTGCATAAAATTTATTGTGAGTTGGCTAATATGGTAAAAAGTCAATGTTCTCGTTCCATAAATGTTTTTTGTACAAATAATGCCATGGAATATAAAGATGCTAAATTTCAAAAATTTCTCCAGTCACATGGTACCCTCATTCATTGTTCCTATCCCGGGACCTCCCAACAAAATAGACATGCTGAAAGAAAACATAGACATGTGGTTGAAACTAGTTAGACTTTACTTATTTTAGCATCATGCCCTAAGCATTTCTGGGTGGAATCCGCATTAACTGTAGTCTATTCTATTAATCGTGCTCCATTTACCATCATCAATAACCAGACTACTTACGAATGCCTTTATGGCACTTAAACAAACTACAACTCTCCAAAAGTTTTTGGGTGTGCATGCTTCGTTCTTCTTCAATCATATGAATGCACAAAACTTGAACCTCGCGATCGCCTATGTTGTCTCTTGGGATATAGGATTAAACATAAAGGATAGTTGGGATCCTAATTCTAATTGTCTCTGTGTCTGACATCGCGTCATCTTTTAGGAATATAAAATGTTCTCTTCTATGTCAAAGTTCAAATCATCAACCTCATATGTTACTCCATATTTCATAAATCCTCCATTGACTTATTTCATGAAGAACTACGCACCACTGCTCCTTAGCTTCATACAGATAGCCCATCTTCTCTAGCCTCATATAAAGTATTTGAACCATCGGAGAATCCTGAAGTCATTCCATATAAGTCTCCATCTTCAGACACACCAACATCTTCAGTAATGTCCCAACCTCTTTCTCGATCCAATAGGGTAAGAGAACAACTTGTTAATCTTTGTGATTTTCATTGTTTTTCAACTAGTCTTTCTTTATATTAGCCCTCAATCGTATCAAGATGCTAGGTATAGGCAGGGCCTACCATGCAAAGCTTTCTTGAAGAGGTTGGGTTGCTTCTTTTTCGACGCCCGCCTTTTTTTAATTTAGATGTTCGGGCAAGGCAAGCCCCAAGAAAGTACAGGCCAACTTCTAGCTACATCTAGGCTAAGTCTAACCTTGTTTGACAACAAATAATGAAAGAAGAGCTACAAGCACTAGAAAGTACTCATACTTTGGACTTGGTTGATCGTCCTCCTAAAAAAACAATTGTTGGTTGTAAGTGGGTTTATAGATTAAGACGTGTTCTGATGGATCTATTGATAGTTATAAATCATGACTAGTAGCCAAAGGGTACACATAGGAGTATAGAACTGATTACAAGGAAACATTTACTCCAGTAACATGTCTTACCTCAAACTCTTCTTCTTTTTCTCTATGTTCATGAATATTATTAGGATGTTTTCTTTTTTTAGTATGTTTTAATTTTCCTATCTAGGGCTATTACGTAGTCAAACCATGATTGTTCTTTAATTTTAATTCTCAAATTAATCAACGTTTTATTCATTATTGTTGAGTGATATAATGAGTTCTTAATGCTTGTGATTTTCTGAGAAACTATTGCATGATTTTGGATTTAATTCTGAGACTGATAAGTGATGATTAAATTTTCACTTTGTTTATAACACCATTAGAATTTTATAAGTTAGAAATAATTATGAAACTAGTGTAGCAATTGTAATTTATTGTGCTTAATGAGTTTCGACATATTGGATCTTGACAAAGATGTGAAATTAGTAGTTTTCATTCATTGCTATTGATACTTGAGAAAGTTTGATAATTACATTCGAGAAATTTACTGTCAATAATATAATAAACATTGATTATTTGAGATTTAGAATTAAGAGCATGTTTGGTTTGGTAAAATCAGAATTCATAGATTTTATATTTATTCAAATTTAAATTATTTATGTTTATCAAATATTAATCATTTTAGTTTCATTAGAATTTTAGTTTAATTAAACTCCATACTTTTTTATATTCTAAATTAAAATTAGGTTTTGGTTGATTTCAATAATTAATATTAATCAATTATGTCGACGATACTCTATTGTCATAAAATTTTATTACTTGATAACGATAGTGTACACTTGCACTTTAGAAAAATCGTATCAGAGATGTTATCATATTAATCTAGACTAGTGCTCTGTTTTCGTTCATCTTAAACAATACTATACTTCATATTTTACCACTTTATATTGCACGCTTTCTTGAGCCTATACCGAGATTACTCTAGTTAACAAAGAGCTGAAAAAATAAACCTCAATAGAGCTAGCCAACGATCTGCTATTTTGAGAAAAAATTTTAATTAACACTTAATAGGGATTTAACAAGTAAATCTATCCTCTAATCATTCTCAAAAGATAAATGAGAAGTTAATTAATGGGCATACTCATTAAGCCTATAATGTATAAGACTCAACACATTATGCCATGCTAGGCATCTAAAGATATTAGCCATGTGACTCAATCTTAGAAACCTAACAAGTGTGACGACTATTTTGAGTAGGGGAGAGCCCACCTGTAGATGAAGAGGGGCAATTGTACCCTCTATATAAAATGTGTAATAATCAATCATAGAAGGTGTCTGAAAAAGGAAGCTGACGTTGTTCACTTCACGTGACATAGCTACGCTAAGGTTTTACTAACTTCGCCTTGAGTTCACTTCAGTGAAATCTTGTTAAAGAAAACCAATGGTTGGTTGAACCTTAGGACAGTAGCGAAAGGAACGTTCTAGCTAACCGGGTCAATTCAAACTCACTAAAATTACCTATCAATATGCTATTTGCCCCCATATTAAATTATTAAAATTATAAATTCTTATAATATTTATCCATTCAAATTTAGAAAATTACAATTTTATATATTAGTTGTCCCATTTAAATTTGTAAAATTACCTAATAATATACTATTTATCTTATTCAATTTTTTAAGATTATCAGATTGTATAAGTATTTTTATTTACTATTATGTAAAATAGCATGAGGTTTGAAAAAAAATTGCCCCCTTCTATAAACTTATGACCTCACCCTTGATTATGAGGGCTCGAAATCTTTGTCGTAGTAGTCCAATACAATTACAAATTGACACCTTAAGTTTCCAATAGTAAATGTTGATGCGAAAAATATGCCAGCATTGGCTGTCAAGGGGTCTATCACGCATTACTCGGTGATTCGTTCAGGGTTCTTTAAAAATTAAGAACGATCGTGAAAGTAGTAGACAGGGCACCGAGGATGCCCCCTAATGCACTCTGATGATCAACTTGATAGAGTGTTTAGAGAAAAGTAGAAGTGTAGAGAATTGCTTACCCTTAAATGAGGATCATCGTATATTTATAATGATTTTCTGTATCAGTCAAACATTCCGATTCAATGTCTCTTCTTCCTTGATCTGATAAGGAATGAAGATATTTAAGGAGAATATTCCCCAAATAAAGATATTTTTGTTATCATCTTATCCTTTTTAACAACCCTTGAGATTCTCACATAGAGGTGTGGTGTGCTTATTCTTTGCTTGTATGACTGATTATCGTATTTTTGTGGTGTTGGGATAATGATCTTGGCTATCTTACCCGCGATCATAAGTATGAAAGGATCTCGGTCATCCATGTGACCTCAGTGGTGTAAGCAAAGGTGGGCTCATGTCTATCATCCTAGTCGTGGAGGGTTCCTCGATCATCATGGTGAATTCGGTCATGGAGGAGTCATCGGTTTGGCCTTAATGCGGACCCTCCCTTGGAATAAGAGTATTAGGCCTTGCCGAAAATATTATTGAGTAGGCCTCATCCTAGGTGTTTTTCTCCCCTATAGTTTGCCCCCACTTCTTGACTCTGGAGCATAGTGATAGAGTCGGAAAGTATGTTATGGAGGGAGTCATGAGCTTTTATCCAAGACTCTATCTGTGCATTTAGAGTGTCAATCATATGTTATGGTGTTATGGTCACCAAGTAGTAGAGCTTGTTCCCAAATGTCTAAGTATTTTATGCGAGTTCATGATGGCATCTCAAAGCATCTTGTGTTTGAGGTGGGTTATCTTCATATTTGTCAATTTATTCTTGGTAAAAAGGTTGTCATCTTGATCAATATTGAACTTCTTCATGTAACAATGTACATGACCGTGTTGCTCTGAGTAATCATCGAGATCGAGTCTCTATGATTTTCATATGGTAGTCAAGGGGCTTGAGTTTGATCGGTGGTCATCACCACAAAACTTTTACACCTTCGTCTAAACATAACGTGAGGAGTTTATGTTAGGATTGAATTTCTTTGATTTGATATAGGCGATAAGATGGTCAGACCATTGAGATTGCTTCACTATGAAATTGACTCGACGCTGTGACATTATAGGGTCTTTTCAGGATATGATTTTTTCTGAAATCCTACGCTATAGTCTCGTGTCAATCCATGCTTGATCATGTATCTGGTACATCACTTTGGCATCTCGTGGCTCATGGAAGAAGATGGAGTTATTACACTCGATGGCGTGTATCGTGAGGGTTCTTCTTGCCATCCAGAGTTACATTTTCAGAAACTAAGTCGTGGCTGAGAACCGAAGGTTTTGATGCTTTGGTTGTTGGCTCTTTCTCATAACTAATTGTTTGAGGTTTTTTTGTCTTTCTAAGTCATATAGCAATTCGGTTGTCTGAATCGTCCATTGCTTTGTCTGAAATTTATAGTGATTTTGTAACATAGATTGGTACAACAAGTGTCTTTGAGCTAGCTTTAATGAAAATCTAGTGGTTCTTCTCTTGGAGAACAAAGGACTTTGAGTATCTATAAGGTAATTTTCCCATCATCATGCCCTGAGTTTGGCAATATTCTTGAGTTATTGAAGGTCCTTGTCTTTTATATCCCAGGGATATTGACTAAATGTATCTCATTGAGCAGTGAGTTTATATTCAGTCTTGTAGTTGGCATCATTAATTTGAAATAAAATGCTTGCTCTGTTGAGCTCTTCGTCGCATTTTTATGTATTGACATGTCTGTGGACGTAATTGTGATTCTGGGTACCGTAGTTATCTGGTAACTTCGGGTATTGTAACTATACATGTGATGCAAGGTACTATAGTTATCTAGGTTTGGGTACTATAGTCTTTTGGATATCTTTAGGTATCTTAGCCAACAACGTGACTTGGGGTGTCATAGTCATCTGTATGACTTCGAGTTCCATAGTCATCCGGGTGACGTCGGGTCTCATAGTCATATGGGTGACGTCACGGGTTATAGTCATTAGCGTGACTTTCATAGTCATCTGGGTGATAGCTATAATCATCTATCTGCAACTTCGGATCTCATAATAATAAGAGCGACAATCGTAGTCATCTCCATGACTTTAGATCTCATACTCATCTGAGTGAAGGTCGTAGTCATTTGTGTGACTTCAGATCTCATAGTTATCTGAGGGAAGGTCGTCGTGATCTCTGTGACTTCAGATCTCATAATCATTTGAGTGAAGATCATAGTCATCTATGTGACTTCGGATCTCATAATCATCTGAGTGACGGTCGTAGTCATCTATGTGGGTTCGGATCTCATTGTCATCTGTGTGACTTTAGATCCTATAATCATCTAAGTGATGGCCAAGTCATCTACGTCGCGTACCATGGAATACTACCACGGTCCTTTTTATCCTATGTATGACCTTTTCTTCTAGTCATCTTAGATAAGTAGGCCAAGTCATCTACTGTGACCATTATCAAAGTACTTCGTCCGAGCATCTCCTGTACATAGGTGCCACGAAATATTATCGTGGTCTTTTGCCCTAAGTAGGGTTATTTCCAAATCATCTTACGTGATAAGGATGATGTGTTAGGCCGTCGCCTTGGGTGAGGTCTTTTTTCCCTACGCAGGGTCTTTTTGCCCTACGCAGGGTCTTTTCTCCTAGTCATCTTAGGTCAGCAGGAGGCCTCAGCGGCCATGGCATTTATCGAGGTCTTTCATCCGGGCATCTCGTGTACTCAGGTGGTCCTTTTTTGGTCTTGAAGAATATAAGTCCCCGGTCTAATGATTCGTGCAATGATGTAAGGGTCTTCCCAATCCTGTCCATGATTACCCACTCTGTACTCTTGGGTATTTTGATGTACCTCTCGGAAGACGTGGTCCCTTACAGTGAATCTTTCAAAGCATCTAGTGCTTGAGTCATTTCTTTTCCATTATTGTCTTCTTCCATGAGTTGTGCCCTGATATGTAACGAATGAGGGGGTTCATCCAACTACGCTCGGTCGTTTGAGGTACCGTCAAATGTGGGTCCATGCTATTAATATTTGCCACTTATCGATCTATGTCCGATTCTAGAAGGAACCCGACCGTGATAGTCCTCCTGATATTTGCTTCAATTGCCAAGGCTAGAGTTGTCAGGGCATCCACATGATTATTCTCTGCTTGAGGTAGCTGCTCGGTGGAGCATTCTTTGAATTCTAACTTCAATTCTAGAACATTGCTCTGATCTGCCCCCATCCTTGTGTCTAGCTTGAAAATCTTCATTGACTTCATTAACTATCAACTGAGAGTCACTGAATACCCTCAGATGATCTGCCCCCAAGTCCTTAGCTAGCCTCATACATGTGACCAAAGCTTCATACTTGGCTTCATTGTTCGATGTCTTGAAGGAGAAGCATATCACCCTTTTGGTTATGTTCTCCTTTGTTGTTTGCTGAGCCATCCACGTAGAGTGCTCGTTCCATGTCTGAAGGTTATTTCCTCATGCTTCTACCCATCGTGTAATCTTGTGTGACATCTTTTGTATGGCTTGACTCCTCATTCTATTGGGCTAACGTTGTTTCTATCACAAAGTCAGCAAGTGCTTGAGCTAGGATTGCGGTCCAAGGTTCGTATCTTATGTCCAAGTCTCCCCACTGTACAATGCACTTCATCAATCTACCAAATGTCTCCAACTTGTACAAAATGGATCTCAGTGGATGTAAGGTATATGTCGCTTCCACCGTCTTCCCCAAGTACTCCTGGAATGTCTTGTTGACTAAATGTTGATAGGTGGTTCTTGCGTACTTCAGTCTGAACAACATAACTTTGTAGCACTAAGTCCTCTTCAGATTGAAAAATTATATCTTTTCTTCGTTTGAGTAAGGCATGGGTATCTGATTGTACCTGAAGTAGGTGTCCATGGGTATTAATTGATTAATTTTTTAAAGAGGAAAGTTGTCGTTCATTCATGCTTTGTTTAGATTAATGAAGTCTATACAGATCCTCCACTTTACATTCTTCTTCTTTACCACCCCCACATTGTCCATCCAGTTAAGGCATTGGACCTCTCGTGTCTTGATAATTATGTTTCCTCTCTCGTGGGAGCATTTGTATAATTTATGACATCTTGACTCTTGACAATCATGCTTGCCCTCTCATGGGAGCATTTACATCATGCGTGACCTCTCGGGTCTTGACAATCATACTTGCTCTCTCGTGGAAGCATTTGTATAATATGTGACATCTCGAATCTTTGATAATCATGTTTGCTCTCTCGTGGGAATATTTTTTATGTGTTAACTGCACTTATATATTCCTAAGGGATCTACACTATATTTTTAATTTTTTTATTTCTTATTCTGTATAGAGCACGCCCAAGCGATCCATAGACTTCGTATTGAGGTGTCGTGATGATATAATTCAGAGATTTTTTTGGGCTTTATATTATCTCCCAGGATCTCTTCACTTATAATGGGCTCGTGTTTAATATTATACTGAATTAAAAATGCATTTAAAAATATTATTTAAAAGAATAGTAAATTAAGCATGAAAAATAAATAATGTACTTCAAAATTTTAATGGAGACCATCGATGTGACTCTTGATTTTGTGAGGGTAAAAATTCAAAATAATGCAGATCCAAGCTATGCGGTCTACGTTCGAATCTGAAACTTGCTCTTGTCCAAGATGCTAAACAATTGCATTTTCTCCCCAAAATTTAATGGAGGTCATCGATGTGACTCTCGACTTTAAGAGAATAATAAATTTGGAATAATGCAGATCCGAGCTGTGTGGTCCAAGTCTGAATCGTGAAACTCGCTCATGCCTGATATGTTAAATAATATTTATGCAAATAATTACATTATTCTCCTGACATTAAGAGCACATTTAACAGTATAAATTAATTAGTGAGAATTTTTGAAAATTAGTTACATTAAGTAATAATAACACAAATAAATCTTCCCTCAAATATCGTATCACTATTGTGCATTTGCTCTGCCATTTTTTGTTCGTTTAGAACTTGGAAAATATTTTCTTTGCGTAGCTGATGTGGGCCATCTGGAAAAGGGAACACGGGGGGTGCCCATCGACTATCGAGGGGTTCATCACGCGTTGCTCGATGATTCATTCAGGGGTTTATAAAATTCAAGAACGGTCGTGAAAGTAGTAGGCGGGGCATCGAGGGTGCCCCGCCTAATGCACGATGACAATCAAGTCTGTAGAATATTTAGAGAAAAGTAGCAGTGTAGAGAATTGCTTACCATTAAATGAGAATCATCATATATTTATAATGATTTTCTGTATCAGTCAAACGTTTATGTTCAATGTCTCTTCTTCCTTGATCTAATAAGGAATGAATATATTTAAGGAAAATATTACCCAAATCAGGATATTTTGATTATCATATTATACTCTTTAACAACCCTTGAGATTAATTCATAGAAGTGTTGTGTGCTTATCATTTTCTTGTATGATTGATTATCATATTTTCGTTGTGTCGGGATAATGATCTCGGCTATCTCGAGTAGCTGTGATCCAAGGAATGAAAGGACCTCAGTCATCTACGTGACCTTAGTAGCGTAAGCATAGGTGAGGTCGTATCCATCGCCCTAGTCATGGAGGGTGTCTCGATCATCATGGTGACTTCGTTCATGGAGGGGTACTCGCTTTGAACTTAATGTGGGTCTTTTCTTGAAATAAGAGTAGTGCGCCTTACTCGAAAATATAAGTGAGTGAGCTTTAACCTAAGTTGTTTTTCTTTCCTACAGTAAACACAAAATAAAAAAATGCACTAGGCATGCAAGTGAATTATACCAACATTTGGTCTATATAATACAGAACCGCAGTTGCAATATTGAATCCAAAGACATCTAAACAAATTTGAGTTCACACAAACAAAAATACAAATATTAGCCCCGTTGACATTGTTAAGGATACACCTCAACAAGAGATCTAACACCCAACTTAGATACAATCTTGTAGCCACTGAACCCAGCTGCCAGGAACAACTTTTTCCATTCATCTTCAGTTCTCTGTTTACCATTGAGATTCACCATCATCAACATATCAAGGTACAGTTGTGTCTCAAAGAACATATTGTCTTCCTTTTGTTTTTCAATGACTGTTTCTACTATTATCACTTTTCCTCCCTCTGCCTTGTTCGGTATTGCTTTTCTACACTGTTTCAGTATCTCAAGACTTTTCTCGTCATCCCAATTATGCAATATCCACTGTTTTTTACAACAATTGAAAGTAGGTTAATTAGGTAGGAATAAAAGCAAAACAGTCCAAAAAACAATAATTGTATATATTCAGCTAAAAGGAGCAGTGGTTATTATTTCATAGACATGTCTTTTTTCCCTTTTTAGATCTGGGAATCTTTTTGGTCTTAGAAGATTAAAGATAATTCTGACTTATAAATAAACTATGTCAGTTCTGGGGAATACAGATACTATATTAATCTATGTATAAAACTAACAATAGTCAATGCTTTGTAAGACTAATTATCTATGAAAATAAATCTGACATTTTCGTACCACATGCGTCTTGCATTTTGTTTTTTTCCCCAATTTATCTAAATTTCCTTTGTTTTCTTGTGTATTACTGTAAGTTATGTGTATGAGTTTTCATGTGTACATGTATTATGAATAATAATTGTTTTTCGTGGGGGTCCAAAATTCTTTCTAATATCAATCTATTCTAGGAATTTTAGTCTTTATCATCTACCACCTAGGTAATAATGACTTTACAAAATAGTGACTTCGGATGACTTGACATATTAAATATTTTAAACATTTGATTAGTAAGGTAGCAAGTCATTGTATATCTGTATCGAATATCATTATAATTTTGATAACGTTCCACTTATGAAAGCCTATCTGCAAAAAGAAAATTTGAGTTCAGAAAATCAACTTTAAAGAAAATGGGATTAGGGACCAAAATTAAAATAGAGTAATAGTTCAAGGAATACATGTAAATAATAAATTACCTTGAGTAAAACAGCATTTGCAGGAGGGATTGATTGAAACATGTTTCCTCCAACAAAGTTCAAGTTGTCAGCCCCCTGCAAATGATCAACTACAAGTGGGAGATCAAAAACAGTGCAGTTTATATGTGGAAAAGCCTCCGATATGGCCTTAGCCATAGTTCCTGTGCCACCACCAACATCAACAAGCGAACTCAGTCCCTCAAACACCTCTCTACAGTCATTAATCAGTAAATTTGCAACAAATTTGGAATCGGCGAGCATGGCTTGGTGAAACAGGCTTTTAAACTTTGGTTCTTCACCCATAAGAGCAAAAATTGGCTTTTCATTGGCTAACTCAAATGTGGTTGAAATAGATTGGTCAGCTTTGAACCAAATGCTAAGGAAATCCCATGGTTTTATCATAATTGGTTCAAGTTGGAATAAAAGTGGTATTACACTAAATGGCTCACTTTTCAAGAGAAGCTTAGAGCTGAGTGTGAGAGTATACTCATTTTCTAGCTCATTTTCACTTGTATGGATCTGAGTAAAGAAGCCAGAGTGCACGAGAAGGCGCATAAGGCGGCCGATAGATTGTGCTTTGGAGGGGTGGACATGGAGAGCTGAGACTAAATCAGAAAGTGACATAGATTGGCCATGGTTATGGATAATATCCGGTATGCCTAATTGGACAGCACATTTCAAAGACATGGAGCTAATATATTTGAATATATGGTTCCATACATGAGCTTGGGCTTCAAGCAGCTCTGAATTCGCACATACTCCATTGATCTCACCCATTTTCTGTTTTCTAAAGCGTGACTTTCCCAGCAAAAATGAGCCTCTATAAATAGTGTTGGAAGCTTGCAAATTTTTTCGGTTTCCTCTAGGAACAGAAATAAGAATTATTGGTTTATCTCAAAAAATTAATGGCATGTTTACTAAATTATGGATTAAAGATTTGGATTGAAAATTGAATTAAGGATATGAATTTAGATTTGAATTAAAAATTTAGATTTAACATTTGTAATATTATGATAGGTCTAACATAAATTTTTTATTCTTATTTTGGTAAACACTGAGTTTTGATTATAAATTCAAAATTTTAAGATTTATAATCCAAATCTACAAAATAAACATAACCTAAGTTATCTTTTGGGTAACAGTATATTGCTACTCCATACTAAATTAGTAAGATAAATATCACGAAGGTCCCCATACAATCCGTATTCCCAATCTTATTTTGTCGCATTAATATTTTTGAAGTTTGTTCCATTATTAGAAAGATGGGTTGTCCTTCAAATGTGTGATGAAGCTTTTTCATCATCTAAATGATAGACTTCAAATTTACTGAAAATCGGATGAATAGAAATAAAAAAGTCCCCACCTTGCAGAGTCTTCTGCAATCCAAATCTTGCTCAGCCTCTCATTTCACTTTCCTTGAAAATGATAAAGATAAGCATAAAAAAGGGCGGATGGAGCATATAAACACGTGCTCTCGACCTACCAGTCCCCCTCTAAGTCCCCATCCCAAGTCTCTCATATGGGGAGGATTTGGATCTCACCTGTTATAAAAACAGGAGACATATATATGTATCTGATACGTCGGATCTAGAAACATACGTCGTCTAACTAATTCCCTTTTACTCTTTATTTTTCTCTTTTTACTGATCTCACTTTTCAACAGTAACTATTTTATCAATGATATCAAATTCAAAATCAAGTATTTGGTGTAAACGTACAAAAACTGGAAGGAAGCATATCATTTTCCAATGTAAAAAATGGAAATTTACAGGACCACTATCACATGAATAACTAATAAACAGTTCACAAGTACAGCTGTGGATAAAATGGCAAGCTATGTTAAGCAAGTCTTTTACAACCCTCTCTCCACCTAACCCAATCACCTACTTCAACAATTTGCTCTTTTGCATTCCTTCCAGCAAAATTGTCTCTCTCATAGATGCTTAAAAGACGTTAAATGTTTATGCAATGTCAATTACTTTTTTATCTCCTATGTTTTTATTATCAAACCCTAGTATATAAAGAAAATAATTTTGGTCTTTTGTGGACTTTTTGGACGTGGAAGGCAAATGAGAAAGCTTTTTAGAGATGAAATGAAGACAAATTCAACTGGGAAACGGATCTGGTCAACTATTGTATGATTTCAGATTTAATTCTGAGACAAAGAAGTAATGATTGAATTTGCTCTTTGTTTATAACACCATTAGAGTTTCATAAGTTATAGATAATTATGAATCTAGTGTACATTCATTATTATCAATGCTTGACAAAGATTGATAATTATATTAGAAAAATTCGCTATCAATATTTTGAATAAACGTTAATTAATTGAGAATTGAAATTTAGAGCATATTTGGTTTGGTAAAATCAAAAACTCTAGAGTTTTTAACTATTCAAATTCTATCTTTATCAAATCTTTATCATTTTAGTTTAATTAAAAATCCCAATTTTTCATCACTCTCAATTAGAATTAAGGTTTAGTTAATTTCAATTATTAAAATCAATAAATCATGTGGACGATACTCTATTTTATATAAATTTATTATTTGATGCCGATGGTGTACACTAAAACTATAAAAAATTCGTAACAAGTTTTTGGCGCCATTGTTGGGGATTGATTTTGTTTATTAATATTGGAATTATGTATCCTTAATGTTACTTCGAGTCTTACTTTTTTTATTTACGGTTGTTTTCTTTTTTCAATTTTTAGGCATTTTCTAAGGTGTCTGAGAAAATTTAGAAGTTTCTTAACAACCTTAAGAAACCATGGAAGATGCTATAGAAAATCCTGAAATTGTGAACAACCAAAATAACCATGCAATTCGGGATTTATGCCAATGGTAAATGAGGTCGCGTCTGCTATTCAATGCCCTGTTATTAATGCCAACAATTTTGAGATTAAGCCGGCTATCATTCATATGGTGCAAGCAAATCAGTTCAGCGGCATGCCTAATGATGATCCAAATGTTCACATAGCCATTTTCCTTAAAATTTGTGAAACATTCAAGCACAACAATGTCTCAACTGATGTAATTAGGCTGAGATTATTCTCATTTTCATTTCGAGATAAGGCTAAGAGTTGGTTGAACTATTTACCCACTGGATCAATCACCACTTAGAATGGACTTTTTGAGAATTTTTTTTACTAAATTCTTTTGACCAACTAAAATAGTCAAGATGAGAAATGAGATCATTACTTTTGTCCAATATGATATGAAGTTTCTTTATAAAATTTGGGAGAGGTTTAAATAGATGTTGAGAAGATGCCCACAACATGGACTCCCTAGATGGCTACGAGTCCAAACTTTCTATAATGGTTTGAGAAATTCAACGAGGACATTAGTGGATGGAGCAGCAGAAGGAGCTTTAATGGGCAAAACACATTAGGAGGCTTCTGCTTTGCTTAAAGAAATGGCTGATAATGCCTATCAATGACCAACTGAGCATAACGTACCGAGAAAGATTCATGGAGTTCATGATGTCGATGCTCTTACCTCTCTTACTACTCAAGTTGCCACACTGTCCAAGCAATTGAGCTCTTTCACCACCAATGCTAGTGTTATTCATGTTTCACGGCAAGTTTGTAATTTGTGCAATGGACCTCATCTTACTACTAAAATGTCAAGCCGGTACTCCTTTCACTCTTTCTCAATCAGAACATGTTAATTTTATTGAGAATTACAGTAGGTCGAATAACCCATTGTCAAACACTTATAACCAAGGGTGGTGAAATCACCCAAATTTCTCTTGGAAGAATAGTCAGAATGTGATGAATACACTAGTTGCTATTCAGCCACAGTTTCAGCCTCAACAGTCTAAATTTTCTCTGGAAGATGTTATTGTCCAGCTCACAGTTAATAAAACTCAATCTATAGCAAGAACGAATACTACACTTAAGATGCAAGAAACAAGTATTCAAAGGCAAGAAACAAGTATTCAGAGTCAAGCTTTGTCGATCAGGAATTTGGAGCTTCAAATGGGTCAACTTTCAGAAATACTCCCACAAAGACCACGAGGTTCTCTACCGAGAAACATCGAGAGGAATCTAAAAGAACAAGTAAACTCCATTACTCTTCGCAGTGGCAAGGAGTTAGTAGAACCTCAAATAGCCACTGTTGAAAATTCTCAGTCAATTGAAACAGAAGTTGAGACAGTGGGTGATCTTGCCAAGAGCTCAGAAAAAAAAAGGCAAGCCTAAGTCAAAGATATTTCCTAATAATCCTCCACCATATGCTACATCTATTCCATATCCTCAGTAGTTCTAAGTAGAATTTGAGCAAGCAATTTACTAAATTTCTTGATGTATTTAGAAAATTACATATAAACATCCTTTTTGCTGATGATTTGTAACAAATGCCGAGCTATGTCAAATTCATGAAGGATATTCTCTCAAACAAGAGAAAGCTAGAGGAGTATGAGACAGTTACGCTCATTGAGGAATGTAGCACTATCTTGTAGAACTACACTCTTTCTCAATCAGAACATGTTAATTTTATTGAGAATTACAGTTGGCCGAATAACCCATTTTCCAACACTTATAACCAAGGGTGGTGAAATCACCCAAATTTCTCTTGGAAGAATAGTCAGAATGTGATGAATACACTAGTTGCTACTCAGCCACAATTTCAGCCTCAACAGTCTAAATTTTCTCTGGAAGATGTTATTGTCCTGCTCACAGTTAATACTACTCAATTTATGGCAATAATAGATGCTACAGTTCAGATGCAAGAAACAAGTATTCAAAGGCAAGAAATTGATATTCAGAGTCAAGCTTTGTCGATGAGGACTTTGGAGCTTCAACTGGGTCAACTTTTAGAAATACTCACATAAAGACCATGAGATTCTCTACCGAGCAACACCGAGAGAAATCTAAAGAACAAGTAAACGCCATTACTCTTTGCAGTGGCAAGGAGTTAGTAAAACCTCAAATAACCACTGTTGAAAATTCTCAGTCAATTGAAGCAGAAGTTGAGACAGTGGGTAATGATCTTGCTAAGAGCTTAGGAAAAAAAAAGGCAAGCCTAACTCAAAGATATTTCTTGATAATCCTCCACCATATGCTACACCTATTCCATACCCTCAGCGGTTCCAAAAGTAGAATTTGAACAAACAGTTTACTAAGTTTCTTGATGTATTTAGAAAATTACATATAAACATCCTTTTTGCTGATGATTTGTAACAAATGCCGAGCAATGTCAAATTCATGAAGGATGTTCTCTCAAACAAGAGAAAGCTAGAGGAGTATGAGACAGTTAGACTTATTGAGGAGTGTAGTGCTATCTTATAGAACTACACTCTTTCTCAATCAGAACATGTTAATTTTATTGAGAATTACAGTAGGCCGAATAACCCATTGTCCAACACTTACAACCAAGGGTGGTGAAATCACCCAAATTTCTTTTGGAAGAATAGTCAGAATCTACACTAGTTGCTACTCAGCCACAGTTTCAGCCTCAACAGTCTAACTTTTCTCTGGAAGATGTTATTGTCCAGCTCACAGTTAATACTACTCAATTTTTGAAAAGAACAGATGCTACATTTCAGATGCAAGAAACAAGTATTCAAAGGCAAGAAACCAGTATTCAGAGTCAAGCTTTGTCGATCAGGAATTTAGAGCTTCAAATGGGTCAATACTCTACCATATGCTACCGAGCAATACCAAGAGGAATCTAAAATAACAAGTAAACGCCATTACTCTTCGCACTGGCAAGGAGTTAGTAGAACCTCAAATAGCCACTGTTGAAACTTCTCAGTCAATTGAAGCAAAAGTTGAGACAGTGGGTGATGATATTGCCAAGAGCTCAGAAAAAAAAAAAGGCAAGCCTAAGTCAAAGATATTTCCTGATAATCCTCTACCATATGCTACGCCTATTCCATACCCTCAGCGGTTCCAAAATTAGAATTTGAACAAGCAGTTTACTAAGTTTATTGATGTATTTAGAAAATTACATATAAACATCCTTTTTGCTGATGATTTGTAACAAATGCTGAGCTATGTCAAATTCATGAAAGATATTCTCTCAAATAAGAGAAAGCTAGAGGAGTATGAGACAGTTACAGTGATTGAGGAGTTTAGTGCTTGTAGAATAAATTACCTCCAAAGTTAAAAGACCCTAGGAGTTTTACTATTCCTTGCACCATTGGAAATCCATATTTTGAAAAGACTTTATGCGATCTTGGGGCTGATATTAATTTGATGCCATATTCAGTTAACAAGAAGCTAGGTCTTGGAGAAGCTAAGCCCATGACAGTATCCTTACAGTTAGTTGATTGGTCTATTAGATATCAATTGGAGATTATTGAGAATGTTTTGATAAATGTGGATAAATTTATCTTTCTAGCTAATTTTATTGCTCTTGACATGGAAGAAAACCAAGAAATTCCAATTATTCTTGGTAGATCATTTTTAGCTGCAGGAAGAACTCTGATTAATGTGCAGAAATTGGAACTTATTCTGTGAATGCAAGATGATCAGGTAATTTTTAATGTCTTCAAAGCAATCAAACATTCAAATGATATGAATAGTTATTTTTTGGTGGATAGTGCAGAATTTGGAGAAGGTAAACATAGACATGACCTACTATTTATTGAAAAACCATCATCAGTGTTAGACCTCCACCTCGGTACACCTTTATGGGAGAAGTATCCATTTTGCCTGTCATTATCTCTGCCTCGTTAAATGGTAAACAAGAAGACAAACTGTTGAGGGTTTTGAGAGAGTAACAAATGGTCTTAGGTTAGTCAATTTCTAACACAAAGGGAATTCTAAAGTCAGTGGACAACATGTGAAGCCTGGATTATCATTATGTCTTGCTAAAGACATTAAAGCAGGCGCTACCGGGAGGCAACACGATTATATTTCTGTTATTTAATTTTTTTTAGTTTTTTTTAATTTTCTTTTGCTTATTTTATTATTATTTTTCTTCAGGTTTTTATAAAAAAATAGTGGATGAATTTGGCTCATGTACCACTTTTCTCTCAGTTGGAGACAACAAGAAAAATGTAGAGACTAACAAGGATGTTAGCTCATCATTATTCAGGGAAGTCTTCTCTACTTAATCCTTTTATATATTTTCTTTTCATTGAGGATAATGAAAGTTTTTAGTTTAATTATTTAATTATTATTTTTTGGCTTTAATTTAATTATTTTTTTTTGGCGTTCTATTATTGACAATACTAAGACCTATGATGAGATTGGTTTTGAATTATTTATAGCTTTGGAAAAAATGTTGAATTTATGTATCGGTGTGTGTTTGAACCAAGTATTAATTTGCGTTACATTAGAGAATCCTGAAATATTGAACATCTAGCCTTGAGCATTTGATTATATTTTATTTTTTGCTTAAAGAAGGTTTATGAGACTTAATAAATCATTATGATCTCATAAGAACTCTAGAACCAATTTGATTATTGTTCGAGATGAAATTCTAGGCTACACTTTACTTAGGACAAGATTTAGGGCATCTTTGGACTGTTTGAGCTTTTTAAGCCAACATGTGCACAATTGTTTTTCTAGCCATCCATGTTGAGCCTAAATAGTCATTTTTTATCACCCATGACAATTTCACAATCTTAAAAACAATTTCCCTAGTAACTCTTTTTACTCATAGTATTTGAATGTTCTGAAAAAATATTTGGAGTTATGACAATCTGGGTGGATGAGAGGAGTTTCGATATAAAAAAATTGTGAATAAATTGGATTTCGTAGCCTCTTGGACTTGAGTGACTAAGCTCGAAGGGGTGTCTTAAAACCTAATACCCAAAGACCAACTGGTTTAGGAGCTACTAGATGAAAGCTCGTTAAGGAAAAGAGAAGCTTGAGGAAATCAAATTAAAAAAACAGAGAATGGTTTAGCATGATTGATTATTCAAGAGCTGAAATGACAAGTTTAGGGGTGTTTCAAGATAAGTTGAGTTAACTCGTTGATTCCTAGAATACATGTGTGACTATGTGTAAAGATTGAGCCAAAATAATATCATTTAGCCTACCCTAAACCCTAGTCATACATTACAAGCCTATGAAAGTCCTACTGATTCTCAGTGATGTGGTTTGCCTACATTAGTGGAGAGTGTTATGAAAAAATGGTTATGAAGTTCTAATCTATTTATAGATGATTAGATCCACTTTTACAAGACTTGATTGCATAAACTTATCTGGGTTTAAGAGATTGGATGACTTAAGATGGCGCACACACACACACTTGGGACTTTTCAAGTTGTAATGTAAGTTGGTAATTGCGTTAAAGCTATACATGATCATAATTCAGAAATTTTTCTTGGGTTATCGCTATTTTGAAATCTCTGAGACAAGTTTAGTTAGTCAAAAATATTAGGTCACTCTTTCTTTAGCTTTTCAGAATTAGTGTTTATTGTTTTTCTTGTTTGATTTATTTTGTTTTGTTTTGTTTTGCTCGAGGACTAGCAAAAAGTTAAGTTCAGGGGTATTTGATGAGTGTATTTTACATTCATATTTTAAATAATCTTAACTTTATTTTGTTAGTTATTTTAGATTTATTGATTGATTTTTGTATATTTTTGTTTCTATCTCGTAGGTATGATTTTCAATTGCATTTTTGGATTGATTTGGAAAGATTTGGAAGTCAAAAATTTAGAAAAATTGTAAAAAGAACAGAACTGGGCAGGAGGGCCAGCGGCACGATGCTGGCTTCCCAGTGTCGTCACGCTGACAGTAAAGAATGCCAATGCCGCGGCGTTAACTTTCCAGCATCACGACACTGGCACGACGTATGGATAGACAGAACGCCAGCTCTGCGATGCTGGCGTGATAATGTTTTTCACATTTTTCTCGCTTATTTTTTCCTTATCAAACCTTAGTGTATAAAAGGAATATTGTAGGTCTTCTGTGGACTTTTTGGACTGGGAGGCAGAGGAGAAAGCTTTTTGGGGAGGAAACGAAGACAAATCCAACAGGGAAACGGATCTCAACTTCTATTCATCCTCAAATCTAGTTTTTTCTTCTCTTTTCCTCTATGTTTATGAATATTATTAGGATATCTTCTTATTCTAGTATGTTCTAAATTTCTTATCTATGGGTACAACGTAACCAAACCATGACTGTTCATAAATTTTAATTTTTAATTTAATAGATGTTTATTCAGTATTATTGAGTGTTATAATTCATTCTTAATGCTTGTGATTGTCTGACCAACTATTTCATGATTTTAGATTTAATTTTGAGACTGAGAAGTGATGATTGAATTTGCTCTTTGTTTATAACACCATTAGAATTTCATAAGTTGGCGATAATTATGAATCTAGTGTAGCAACTATAATTTCTTTTGCTTAATGAGTTTTATTATATTGAATCTTGACAGAGATATATGATTCATATTTTTGATTCATTATTATCGATGCTTGAGAAAGATTGAGAATTATATTAGAGAATTTTGCTATCAATATTATGAATAAACGTTAATTGATTGAGAATTAGAATCTAGAGACATGTTTGGTTTAGTGAAATCGAAAATCTTAGAGCTTTTAACTATTTAAATTTTATCTTTATCAAATTTTTATCATTCTAGTTTAATTAGAATTTTAGTTTAATTAAAAATCTCAATTTTTCTTCATTCTCAATTATAATTAAGGTTTAGTTAATTTTAATTATTAAACTCAATCAATCAAGTGGACGATACTCTATTTTTATAGAAATTTATTACTTGACGATGATATTGTACACTTGCATTATAAAAAGTTTGCGACAAAGTGAAGAAAAGAATATTCATTATTACAATGATACTCTTAAAACACACTTAAATTTCATTTTATGATCATTGCATATTTCTATCTCCTAACCAAATTTTATCAAGATTTGACCAAAATAACCAAATTTCATCAAGATCGTTATGAAAATTTAAAATATTTTAATAATAAACTTTTTTATAAGTTTAAAAATTTTAGGCTTTAACTAATTGTCATGTGTCAAACAAGATGATGGAGGGTAATAAAGGAGTAACCACAATAAACTCTGGATAAAAATGTACAAGAAAAAACATTTCAAACCGTTGTTTTTTTGTTAAATTTGGCCGGTCGGGACAAAATAATTTTCAATTACATGGGTGAAAGATTTACTTAATAGATCTATATAGTAATGGCGATCTGATTGTTTGATATTTGACATTTTAATAAAGAATAATTCTAGAGTTTAAGAAATTGATAAAATTTTAAGTGATCGAGTGATGTGATAATTATTTATAAATAATTATTTTATGACTATTTAAAATAATTTGACAAGTTAAATTATGAATTATTGATACATTACTTATTACTTAAAATTTGATTAATTTTTTAATCGATTTAAAATTATTCTTTAGTAAACACTAGTGGGATTTATATCATAGTGTTTATATTCAAGAACTTTTGACTTTTCATTACTATGATAATCAAAACAACATCGACATTATGGATATATTATCTGGATATTACATGAATTTTGAGGTTGTTCTTCTAAATTGTATTATCATGTCATATATATCTTTGTTGTAAATTTTTCACGTTATATAGCTAACTACTTAATTAAATAATAATTGATGTCCAATAAAAGTTAATTCCATCAACCGTGATGATAAAATTATGGTTTTTCCTTTTAAGACGGTATTCCTAAATTAATCATTTTTCCCATGCAAGAATAATAACTTATAGAAAAGATATTAAATCCATGATGACAAACCAAACATCAGAATGAGGTCAATAATGGAATCATAATTCCACTCATAACAAACATTATAATTGGTTTTCCTTATAATTGATTTCATTTTTTTCTCATTCTATTCCATTCATGTTACTATTCATATTTCATTAAATTATATCAAACCAAACACAGCCCAAGTTACACAATTAGAAGTCATTTTCAAACTAACGCCACATTGTACTTTGACACAAAGGCTGTTCGTTTTTAAGAAATATTAGTGGTCATTTTTAAACAACAAATATATTTCTAAATCTAAAAAGTTCAGTGTGTTTTTACACTTAACACTAATATTAAATACTATTCTTTTTTATTATTTCTTTTTCTTAGTATCATATATATATATATAAGAACCTTACATTTTTTCACTATATAATACAAGTTCATTTCATACAATAAAATAATGCAAGTGGACAATCAGAACATAAATAATATAGCAGGCAGATTTATCAACCTAACTATATATGTTCGTATCACATGGGCATGTTTAATTTATTTACCCGAATCTTCTCAACTAGGACATTTTTAAAATTTCTCTCTTTTGATCACAAAGAATTTATGATTTTTATTTAGATTGGCAATTGAATAAACTATAGAATCGAAATATGAGACAAAATATACCCAACCACTCCTATTTCTTAGCTTAAAAATATGTCAATTTAGTAGAGTTTAAAAATGTTAGTAATTTTCAACCTTCCGTTATTAATCTAAATATAATTCGAAAATCGCGTTAACTACTTTTCAAATGTCATGATTATAATGTTTTTAAACTTGTGCATTCCAGCTTGGTGATTCAATCTTGACTATTTTTTATCATCAAAATTAAAACTTATCTATTTTTTAAAAAATTTGCAAGCTTCCAACACTATTTATAGAGGCTCATTTTTGCTGGGAAAGTCACGCTTTAGAAAACAGAAAATGGGTGAGATCAATGGAGTATGTGCGAATTCAGAGCTGCTTGAAGCCCAAGCTCATGTATGGAACCATATATTCAAATATATTAGCTCCATGTCTTTGAAATGTGCTGTCCAATTAGGCATACCGGATATTATCCATAACCATGGCCAATCTATGTCACTTTCTGATTTAGTCTCAGCTCTCCATGTCCACCCCTCCAAAGCACAATCTATCGGCCGCCTTATGCGCCTTCTCGTGCACTCTGGCTTCTTTACTCAGATCCATACAAGTGAAAATGAGCTAGAAAATGAGTATACTCTCACACTCAGCTCTAAGCTTCTCTTGAAGAGTGAGCCACTTAGTGTAATACCACTTCTATTCCAACTTGAACCACTTATGACAAAACCATGGGATTTCCTTAGCAGTTGGTTCAAAGCTGACATATCAATTTCAACCACATTTGAGTTAGCCAATGAAAAGCCAATTTTTGCTCTTATGGGTGAAGAGCCAAAGTTTAAAAGCCTGTTTCACCAAGCCATGCTCGCAGATTCCAAATTTGTTGCAAATTTACTGGTTAATGACCATAGACAAGTGTTTGAGGGACTGAGTTCGCTTGTTGATGTTGGTGGTGGCACAGGAACTATGGCTAAGGTCATATCAGAGGCTTTTCCACATATAAACTGTACTGTTTTTGATCTCCCACTTGTAGTTGATCATTTGCAGGGGACTAACAACTTGAACTTTGTTGGAGGAAACATGTTTCAATCAATCCCTCCTGCAAATGCTGTTTTACTCAAGGTAATTTAATACTTATTCTTAAGTTTGATCCCTAAATCTCTCTTTAGAGTTGATTTTTGAACTTCTAATTTGATTTCACTCAAGTTCTTTTTGTCCCTTCCGTAAGTGAAACATTATCAAAATAATGACATTTGATACAAATATGAATGACTTGGTAATCAAGTATTTAATATATCAAGTCATATCATTTATGTCTCACATATTATTATTTTTGTAATATATTTCACCTATGTAGTAGGTGATAAAGATTTAATTGAAATCAAGTTAAAAGTTCTAAGAATAACTAATATTAAAAAACTTTAGGGATCACCATGAAAAGAGTCATAATTTACCGCAATACACAACATAAAACAAAGTTTCTTTTAAATAAGTGGAACATAAATAATAATGCATGATGCAGTATAAAAAAGTTAATGATCATATTTAGGCTTATCTCTATGTAATTTAAAGTTTAATTTCTACTAATTTTTCAATCTCTTAAAACAAAAACAAAAAGTCCCATATCTGAAAGAACGGAGAAAACAAATAAAAGAAGCACATGGCCACTAGTTGACCAATTTACTTTAGTTTAATATGTACAATAATTGTTGGCTTTTGGACTCTCTTAGATTTTGTCCTACATGATTAACCTACTTTCAATCATTGTAATAAAAAACAGTGGATATTGCATAACTGGGATGACGAGAAAAGCCTTGAGATACTGAAGCGATGTAGAAAAGCAATACCAAACAAGGCCGAGGGAGGAAAAGTTATCATAATAGAAACAGTCATTGAAAAACAAAAGGAAGACAGTATGTTCTTTGAGACACAATTGTACCTTGATATGTTGATGATGGTGAATCTCAATGGTAAACAAAGAACTGAAGATGAATGGAAAAAGTTGTTCTTAGCAGCTGGGTTCAGTGGCTACAAGATTGTGTCTAAGTTGGGTGTTAGATCTCTCGTGGAAATTTACCCTTAACAACGTCAGCATAGATTTTGTCTTTTTTCTGAGTTGTGAACTCAAATTTGTCTGGATGCCTTTCGATTCAATAATAATGCAATTGCGTTTCTATGTCATATTGACTAAATCTTGGTATATATAATTCACCTGCATGCATCTTACATTTTGTTTTGCTACTGGAAGTTTTCACTAAACTAGCCAATTGTGTTCTGTTGAGCCACGATGAAACAATGATTTTGGGCCTACACAATTGTCATCACACTCTTTAGGTTTGCTAACTGACACAACACCTAACATCTTTAGAGGCCAGGCAAGGCACCACGTGTCAGCTAGGGGCGTGGCCGCATGGCCTCTAGTGGGATCATGTGACCCTTTGACAATTTTTACCTTACTTTTAGTTACAATTTCTAATTTAAATGTATTTTTTATTTCACTGAAATTTTAGAAGTGACCGACACACTAGTTTTTAAATATTAGTCATTGTTACAATCAGTTTTAGTCTTAAACCTTTTAACTTAAAGTCTTTAATTACAATCTCCTCACCCTCTTCTACATTCTATCCTAAATATATCCCCTAAATCTCAAACTTTCATCTCTTCCACCTTCACGGTCAGGCCTTATTCTGCAATGAAATTCATAAACATCGATTATGCAATCCGATGGGGATCAACGAATGAATGATTGTATGATTATTTACATTAAACAAAATATGTTCAAACTTATTGAGAAAGAAGCAATTATACAAATTTTTTAAAATATTTGAAGTTGTAGAGTATAATTGTAACTTTTAATGAATGCATTTTTTATTTCACTGAAATTTTAAAAGTGACCGACCACACTAGTTTTTAAAGTTTACTCATTTTTACAATCAATTTTAGTCTTAAACCTTTTAACTTACAGTCTTTAATCACAATCTCCTCACCCTCTTCTACATTCTATCCTAAATATATCTCCTAAATCTCTAACTTTCATCTTTTCCACCTTCACGGCCAGGCCTTATTCTGCAATGAAATTCATAAACATCGATTATGCAATCGGATGGGGATCAACGAATGAATGATTGTATGATTATTTATATTAAACAAAATATGCTCAAACTTATTGAGAAAGAAGCAATTGTACAAAAAATTTAAAATATTTGAAGTTGTAGAGCATAATTGTAACTTTTAATGAATGTAATTTTTATTTCACTGAAATTTTAAAAGTGACCGACCACACTAGCTTTTAAATTTTAGTCATTTTTACAATCAGTTTTAGTCTTAAACCTTTTAACTTAAAGTCTTTAATTCTAATCTCCTCACCCTCTTCTACATTCTATCCAAAATATATCCCCTAAATCTCTAACTTTCATCTCTTCCACCTTCACGGACAGGCCTTATTCTGCAATGAAATTCATAAACATCGATTATGCAATCCGATGGGGATCAACGAATGAATGATTGTATGATTATTTACATTAAACAAAATATGTTCAAAATTATTGAGAAAGAAGCAATTATACAAATTTTTAAAAATATTTGAAGTTGTAGAGTATAATTGTAACTTTTTAATGAATGCATTTTTAATTTCACTGAAATTTTAAAAGTGATCGACCACACTAGTTTTTAAATTTTAGTCATTTTTAATATCAGTTTTAGTCTTAAACTTTTTAACTTAAAGTCTTTAATTCCAATCTCCTCACCCTCTTCTACATTCTATCCTAAATATATCCCCTAGATCTCTAACTTTCATCTCTTCTGCCTTCACGGGGAGGCCTTATTCTGTAAAGAAATTCATAAACATCGATTATGCAATCGGATGGGGATCAACGGATGAATAGTTGTATGATTATTTAATTAAATAAAATATGTTCGAAAGAAGCAATTGTACAAAAATTTTAAAATATTTGAAGTTGTAGAGCATAATTGTAACTTTTAATGAACGCATTTTTTATTTCACTGAAATTTTAAAAGTGCCTGACCACACTAGTTTTTAAATTTTAGTCATTTTTACAATCAGTTTTAGCCTTAAACTTTTTAACTTAAAGTCTTTAATTCCAATCTCCTCACCCTCTTCTACATTCTATCCTAAATATATCCCCTAAATCTCTAACTTTCATCTCTTCCACCTTCACGGCCAGGTCTTATTCTGCAATGTAATTCATAAAAATTGATTATGCAATCGGATGGGGATCAATGAATGAATGATTGGATGATTATTTACATTAAATAAAATATATTCAAACTTATTGAGAAAGAAGCAATTATACAAAACTTTTAAAATATTTGATGTGGTAGAGTATAATTGTAACTTTTAATGAATGCATCTTTTATTTCACTGAAATTTTAAAAGTGACCGACCACACTAGTTTTTAAACTTTAGTCATTTTTACAATCAGTTTTAGTCTTAAACTTTTTAACTTAAACTCTTTAATTCCAATCTCCTCACCCTCTTCTACATTTTATCCTAAATATATCCCCTAAATCTCTAACTTTCATCTCTTCCACCATCACGGCCAGGCTTATTCAGAAATGAAATTCATAAACATCGATTTTGCAATCGGATGGAGATCAACGAATGAACGATTGTATGATTATTTACATTAAAGAAAACATGTTCAAACTTATTTAGAAAGCCTCAATTATACAAAAAAATTAAAATATATGAAGTTGTAGAGCATAATTGTAACTTTTAATGAATGTATTTTTTATTTCACTGAAATTTTAAAAGTGACCGACCACAATAGTTTTTAAATTTTAGTCATTTTTAGAATCAGTTTTAGTCTTAAACTTTTTAACTTAAAGTCTTTAATTCCAATCTCCTCGCCCTCTTCTATATTCTATCCTAAATATATCCCCTAAATCTCTAACATTCATCTCTTCCACCTTCACGGCCAAGCCTTATTCTGCAATGAAATTTATAAACATCGATTATGCAATCGGATGGGGATCGATGAATGAATGATTGTATGATTATTTAAATTAAACAAAATATGTTCAAACTTATTGAGAAAGTAGCAATTGTACAAAAATTTTAAAATATTTGAAGTTGTAGAGCATAATTGTAACTTTTAATGAATGCATTTTTTATTTCACTGAAATTTTAAAAATGACCGACCACACAAGTTTTTAAATTTTAGTCATTTTTACAATCAATTTTAGTCTTAAACCTTTTAACTTAAAGTCTTTAATTCTAATCTCCTCACCCTCTTCTACATTCTATCCTTAATATATCCCCTAAATCTCTAACTTTCATCTCTCCCAGAGGGCAGAGGTAAAACCAAGGGAAGGTTTCAATCTAAGGGAAAGAAAACAAAAAAGAAATGGTTCTTATGTGGCATAGAAGGAAACTTGAAGAGGTTCTGCTATGAATGGAAAAAACAATCAGAAAGAGAAAGGTGTCAATATGGAGGATGTTCAATAATAAGTGACAATATGGTGATGATAAGGTGTCAATATGGAGGATGTTCAATAATAAGTGACAATATGGTGATGGTAAGGTATTTACAGTCTCAACTGAAGGACATGACACTGAATGGATAATGGACTCTTGATACACATATCACGTGACTCCAAGGAGAGACTGGTTTGCTACCTTTGAGAAAAAAAAGGAGGAAAGTTCTTGATGGGGAATGATCTCGTATGTGATTTTTGTGGCATAGGGATTATATCTATTAAAAGGCATGATCGCATTATAAGAACAATCACTAAAGTTAGGTATGTACCTGAGCAGCACAATGCCAAATTTGATAACTGGTGCAAAGAAGAATGAATAAAAGGCATAAGATTGTGTGACACACACCCCTAAAAATAGGGTTGCTGAGAGAATGAACATGACACTCTTTGTTAAAGTAAGATGTATGTTGGTTAGCACTAGGCTGAACAATAAGTTCTGGGATGAGAGAGTCACAACTACCACTTATCTTATCAATAGAAGGCCACCAAGTTTAGTAGAACACAAAACACCATGGAAAGGTGGAATGGAAAACCACCCAACATGGATCACTTGAGATTGTTTGGATGTGAAGCTTAGGCACATTAGAGTATAGGAAAGTTAGAGCATAGGAAAGTTGGAACTAAGGACAATCAATTGTGTCTTCTTAGGTTACTAAGAAGGAGTTAAAGATTACAGAGTATGGGCAAGACAGCTTGGTGGGATGAACAGCAACGGAACAGATAAACTAGAAAGAATTTTGGTTTGAGGTGGAGATTTAACCACCAGAAGAAAACTCAAGGGAGAAATCTAGGGGCAACAGTGATTAGTTACATGATCAACATGAAGATTTAAGAGTGAAGGAAACACCAACTGAGGAAGCTGAAGCAGGCATTGTGAATGAATATCTTAGGGATTATCAACTTGCAAGAGAAAGAGAAAGAAGGCCAAATCCAAGGTATTCACATATAGACATTATTGCCTTTTGCTATTTTCTCAAGAAAATTAATTGAAGATAGGGAACCAAAGACCATCAAAGAAGCTTCAGAAATCAAGGAATCTAGATAGTGGCAACAAGCTATACATGAGGAGATGAACTCTCTCTGTGAAAATGAGACATGGAAGTTGGTGCCAAAACCGGATAACCAGAAGATAATTTACTGTAAGTGGCTGTTTAAAGTGAAGAGGGAGCAACAAATTCAGAACCAATGAGGTTTAAGGCAAGGCTTGTTTGTAAATAGATATACTTAGAGGGAAATGATAGACCTCAAGAGATATTCTCTCATGTGGTGAAATATAAGTCTATAAGGATCATTCTAGCTCTAGAACTCAACACAATTGGGAGGTTCAGTAGATGGATGTAAGAATAAAATTCTTACATGGAGAACTAGAGGAAACGATATACATGAAACAACCTGAGCACTTTGAAGAGAAAGGCAAGGAGCACCAAGTCTGTCTTCTATGGAAATCTATGTATGAACTAAAACAGTCCCCTAGACAGTGGTATAAGAGGTTTGATAGTTTCATGGATGAGATATGGTTCTAAAGAAGCAATTTTGACAACTGTCTCTACTTTGACAAATTAGAAGATGAAGAGAGAGCTTTCTACCTCCTGATCTATGTGATGACATGCTTCTAGCATGTCAAAGTATAGAAAAGATTCTAAGGGTCAAGGGTCTACTTAATGCAAAGTTTGATACGAAGGACTTGGGAGAAGCAAGAAGGATCTTAGGCACTGGAATATGCAGTGACATAAAAGAATGGTCCTCTTAAGTTGTCACAAGCTGCATATCTTCAAAAATTGGTGCAAAAGTTCTTTATAGATGCTGCTAAACCTATTTCTCTACCTTTAGCAGCACACTTTCAATTTTCTGCATAAATGTGCCCTAAGGATGACTTTGAGAAGAGAAGAATTGATAAATTACCTTACTCTATAGTTCTAGGATCATTCATGTATACTATGATAAGTACATACCAGATTTAGCGCATTCAATTAGTGTACTCATCAGGTACATGGCTAATCCAGGTGAATGGCATTGAAGAGCCATGAAATGGCTTCTAAGATACATCAAATGAACCTGTGATATGGGTTTAATCTATAAGAAAGAGGGCCCAATATATGTTTGAAGGGATACGCTGACTTTAATTATGCATGGGATAGAGATAAAAGAAGGTCCACTACTATATACATGTTTACTCTTAATGACAACTGCATAAGTTGGAAGACACAAAACTGCAGAGCACGGTGGCTCTATCAACTCCTGAGGTAGAGTATATAGCTATAAGATCACTCATGTACACTATGATAAGTACTAGACCAAATGTGCCCTAAGGATGACTTTGAGAAGAGAAGAATGGATAATGTACCTTACTTCATAGCTGTAGGAACAGTCATGTACACTATTGTAAGTACCAAACCAGATTTAGCACATTCAATTAGTGTACCCAACAGGTACATGGCTAATATAGGTGAAGGGCATTGGAGAACCATGAAATGGCTTCTACGATACATCAAATGAACCTGGGATATGGGTTTAAGCTACAAGAAAGAGGGAACAAGATATGTTTGAAGGGATATGTTGACTTTAATTATGCATGGGATAGAGATAAAAGAAGGTCCACTACTGCATACATGTTTACTCTTAATGACAGTTGCATAAGTTGGAAAACATAACTTTAGAGCAAGTGGCTCTATCAACAACCGAGGCAGAGTATATAACTACAACTGGAGTAGTAAAAGAAGCAATTTAGCTTTAAGAGATGCTAAAGGAGATTGGGTTATACAATGGAATTGCAATCTTATACTCGAATAATTAGTCTTCCATTCACTTATGCAAGAATCTCGTATTTCATGAGAGGACAAAGCATGTGGAGGTAGTGTGAAGAGAAGAAATCAAACTGGAAAAGGTTTGGATAGAAGATAATCCACCAGACATGGGAAGAAAGGTTATAAGTGTGAAGTAGTTCAAGCACTGTTTGAAGCTTCTCAGAATTGACACAGGTTAGAAAGTGTTGATGAAGAGCTTTCCAACCAAGTATATCAGATCACTCACTATTTTTTTTCTCAAGCTAAAGGGCTAAAGATGGAGTATGTTAAGTAAATAACCCCTTGTAGCTTGAGGTTTAGTTGGTTGCAGTGTGTATAAGATGTTAAGAGGCTAAAACACCAAATAAGCGAGATGACATTGTTTCATTTAGTAACTACTTTAACAGGATTTAACTCATAGCCACCTTGACGCACGCGATTCAGCATGCTTATTCACTCGAGCAATCAACCTCCTTTTATATAAGGAGAAAGAGAGCTTACTAGCAGGGAGTTAGTTCATAGTTTTCTACTTGATTTTCTTGTATTGAGAGAGAGATCGAAGAGAGAGAAGCTTCAGGGTGAACTTTCTTGTTTTCCTCTTGTTTGTGAGGATGAGAGGGTGAAATGTGTTGTGTTGATGTGTGAGAAACTTGCACATTTTAATCTTCGAGTTTGAGTGATGGAGTTCTAGGTTGGGGCTCTAAACTGGATGTAGGCATCTTTGTCAAACCAGTATAAATTGTTGTGTCTCTTTTCTTCTTCCCTTTTCCTATTTTTAAGTTTTATCTAGTTTTTGTTCTGGTGAGTTTGATTAAAAGTCTTCTTGGAAAGGTTCCTCTCAAAGGGGTTTGAGCTAAGTAAAGATTGAGTTGAGTTAGGATAAAAAATCACAAAAAATAGTATCTTTGTGAAATTGTGTGGAGCTTAAGAGTATATTTATGCATTAACAAATTCTATTCTACTTCTCAATGATTACACAATAATAAAAAGGAAAAATTTCACTAACACCTCTGTAATTTCATTAAATGACACACATCTCTTCTAAGTTTAAAAATATCACTCAAATCTCCTATAATTTTGTCGTTATGGCAGTCACACCCCATAAAAGTCAATCACTGTTAATGAATGCAATTTTTAATGAAGTTGTAGAGCATAATTGTAACTTTTAATGAATGCAATTTTTATTTCACTAAAATTTTAAAAGTGACCGACCACACTAGTTTTTAAATTTTAGTCATTTTTACAATCAATTTTAGTCTTAAACCTTTTAACTTAAAGTCTTTAATTCTAATCTCCTCACCCTCTTCTACCTTCTATCCAAAATATATCCCCTAAATCTCTAACTTTCATCTGTTCCACCATCAGAGACATGCCTTATTCTGCAATTAAATTCATAAACATCGATTATGCAATCGGATGGGGATCAACGAATGAATGATTGTATGATTATTTACATTAAACAAAATATGTTCAAACTTATTGAGAAAGAAGCAATTATACAAATTTTTTAAAATATTTGAAGTTGTAGAGTATAATTGTAACTTCTAATGAATGCATTTTTTATTTCACTGAAATTTTAAAAGTGACCGACACACTAGTTTTTAAATATTAGTCATCTTTACAATCAGTTTTAGTCTTAAACATTTTAACTTAAATTCTTTAATTCCAATCTCCTCACCCTCTTCTACATTCTATCCTAAATATATCCCATAAATCTCTAACTTTCATCTCTTCCACCTTCACGGCGAGGCCTTATTCTGCAATGAAATTCATAAACATCGATTATGCAATCGGATGGGGATCAACGAATGAATGATTGTATGATTATTTACATTAAACAAAATATATTCAAACTTATTGAGAAAGAAGCAATTGTACAAAAATTTTAAAATATTTGAAGTTGTAGAGCATAATTGTAACTTTTAATGAATGCATTTTTTATTTCATTGAAATTTTAAAAGTGACGGACCACACTAGTTTTTAAATTTTAGTCATTTTTACAATCAATTTTAGTCTTAAACCTTTTAACTTAAAGTCTTTAATTCTAATCTCCTCACCCTCTTCTACCTTCTATCCAAAATATATCCCCTAAATCTCTAACTTTCATCTGTTCCACCATCAGAGACATGCCTTATTCTGCAATTAAATTCATAAACATCGATTATGCAATCGGATGGGGATCAACGAATGAATGATTGTATGATTATTTACATTAAACAAAATATGTTCAAACTTATTGAGAAAGAAGCAATTATACAAATTTTTTAAAATATTTGAAGTTGTAGAGTATAATTGTAACTTTTAATGAATGCATTTTTTATTTCACTGAAATTTTAAAAGTGACCGACCACACTAGTTTTTAAAGTTTACTCATTTTTACAATCAATTTTAGTCTTAAACCTTTTAACTTACAGTCTTTAATCACAATCTCCTCACCCTCTTCTACATTCTATCCTAAGTATATCCCCTAAATCTCTAACTTTCATCTCTTCCACCGTCACGACCAGGCCTTATTCTGCAATGAAATTCATAAACATCGATTATGCAATCGGATGGAGATCAACGAATGAAAGATTGTATGATTATTTACATTAAACAAAATATGTTCAAACTTATTGAGAAAGAAGCAAATGTACAAAAATTTTAAAATATTTGAAGTTGTAGAGCATAATTGTAACTTTTAATGAATGCATTTTTTATTTCATTGAAATTTTAAAAGTGACGGACCACACTAGTTTTTAAATTTTAGTCATTTTTACAATCAATTTTAGTCTTAAACCTTTTAACTTAAAGTCTTTAATTCTAATCTCCTCACCCTCTTCTACATTCTATCCTAAATATATCCCCAAAATCTCTAACTTTCATCTCTTCCACCTTCACGGACAGGCCTTATTCTGTAATTAAATTCATAAACATCGATTACGCAATCAGATGGGGATCAACGAATGAATGATTGTATGATTATTTACATTAAACAAAATATGTTAAAACTTATTGAAAAAGAAGCAATTATACAAATTTTTTAAAATATTTGAAGTTGTAAAGCATAATTTTAACTTTTAATGAATGCATTTTTTATTTCACTGAAATTTTAAAAGTGACCGACCACACTAGTTTCTAAAGTTTAGTCATTTTTACAATCAATTTTAGTCTTAAACCTTTTAACTTAAAGTCTTTAATTCCAATCTCCTCACCCTCTTCAACATTCTATCCTAAATATATCCACTAAATCTCTAACTTTCAAATCTTCCACCTTCACGGCCAGGCCTTATTCGGCAATGAAATTCATAAACATCGATTATGCAATCGGATGGGGATCAACGAATGAATGATTGTATGATTATTTACATTAAAAGATATATTCAAACTTATTGAAAAAGAAGCAATTATAAAAAAAATTAAAATATTTGAAGTTCTAAAGCATAATTTTAACTTTTAATGAATGCATTTTTTATTTCACTGAAATTTTAAAAGTGACCGACCACACTAGTTTCTAAAGTTTACTCATTTTTACAATCAGTTTTAGTCTTAAACCTTTTAATTTAAAGTCTTTAATTCCAATCTCCTCACCCTCTTCTACATTCTATCCTAAATATATCCCCAAAATCTCTAACTTTCATCTCTTCCACCTTCACGGCAGGCCTTATTCTGTAATTAAATTCATAAACATCGATTATGCAATCGGATGGGGATCAACGAATGAAAGATTGTATGATTATTTACATTAAACAAAATATGTTAAAACTTATTGAAAAAGAAGCAATTATAAAAAAAAATTAAAATATTTGAAGTTCTAAAGCATAATTTTAACTTTTAATGAATGCATTTTTTATTTCACTGAAATTTTAAAAGTGACCGACCACACTAGTTTCTAAAGTTTACTCATTTTTACAATCAGTTTTAGTCTTAAAACTTTTAACTTAAAGTCTTTAATTCCAATCTCCTCACCCGCTTCTACATTCTATCCTAAATATATCCCCTAAATCTCTAACTTTCATCTCTTCCACCTTCACGGCCAGGCCTTATTCTTCAATGAAATTCATAAACATCGATTATGCAATCGGATGGGGATCAACAAATGAAAGATTGTATGATTATTTACATTAAACAAAATATGTTCAAACTTATTGAGAAAGAAGCAATTGTACAAAAATTTTAAAATATTTGAACTTGTAGAGCATAATTGTAATTTTTAATGAATGCAATTTTTATTTCATCGAAATTTTAAAAGTGACGGACCACACTAGTTTTTAAATTTTAGTGATTTTTACAATCAATTTTAGTCTTAAACGTTTTAACTTAAAGTCTTAAATTCCAATCTCCTCACCCTCTTCTATATTCTATCCTAAATATATCCCATAAATCTCTAACTTTCATCTCTTTCACCTTCACGGTCAGGCCTTATTCTGCAATGAAATTCATTAACATCGATTATGCAATCGGATGGAGATCAACGAATAAATGATTGTATGATTATTTACATTAATCAAAATATGTTCAAACTTATTGAGAAAGAAGCAAATGTACAAAAATTTTAATATATTTGAAGTTGTAGAACATAATTGTAACTTTTAATGAATGCAATTTTTATTTCATTGAAATTTTAAAGGTGACCGACAACACTAGTTTTTAAATTTTAGTCATTTTTACAATCAATTTTAGTCTTAAACCTTTTAACTTAAAGTTTTTAATTCCAATCTCCTCACCCTCTTCAACATTCTATCCTAAATATATCCCCTAAATCTCTAACTTTCATCTCTTCCACCTTCACGGTCAGGCCTTATTCTGCAATGAAATTCATAAACATCGATTATGCAATCGGATGGGGATCAACGAATGAATGATTGTATGATTATTTACATTAAACAAAATATATTCAAACTTATTGAGAAAGAAGTAAATGTACAAAAATTTAAAATATTTGAAGTTGTAGAGCATAATTGTATCTTTTAATGAATGCAATTGTTATTTCATTAAAATTTTAAAGGTGACCGACCACACTAGTTTTTAAATTTTAGTCAATTTTACAATCAATTTTAGTCTTAAACCTTTTAACTTAAAGTCTTTAGTTCTAATCTCCTCACCCTCTTCTACATTCTATCCTAAATATATCCCCTAAATCTCTAACTTTCAACTCTTCCAACTTCACGGACAGGCCTTATTCTGCAATTAAATTCATAAACATCGATTATGCAATCGGATTGAGATCAACGAATGAATGATTGTATGATTATTTACATTAAACAAAATATGTTCAAACTTATTGAGAAAGAAGCAAATGTACAAAAATTTTAAAATATTTGAAGTTGTAGAACATAATTGTAACTTTAAATGAATGCAATTTTTATTTCATTAAAATTTTAAAGGTGACCGACCACACTAGTTTTTAAATTTTAGTCATTTTTACAATCAATTTTAGTCATAAACCTTTTAACTTAAAGTCTTTAATTCTAATCTCCTCACCCTCTTCTAAATTCTATCTTAAATATATCCCCTAAATCTCTAACTTTCAACTCTTCCACCTTCACGGACAGGCCTTATTCTGCAATTAAATTCATAAGCATCGATTTTGCAATCGGATGGGGATCAACGAATGAATGATTGTATGATTACTTACATTAAACAAAAAATGTCAAAACTTATTGAAAAAGAAGCAATTATACAAATTTTTTAAAATATTTGAAGTTGTAAAGCATAATTTTAACTTTTAATGAATGCATTTTTTATTTCACTGAAATTTTAAAAGTGACAGACCACACTAGTTTTTAGAGTTTACTCATTTTTACAATCAGTTTTACTCTTAACCTTTTAACTTACATTCTTTAATTCCAATCTCCTCACCCTCTTCTACATTCAACCTAAATATATCTCCTAAATCTCTAACTTTCATCTCTTCCACCTTCACGGCCAGGCCTTATTCTGCAATGAAATTCATAAAAATCGATTATGCAATCGGATGGGGATCAACGAATGAAAGATTGTATGATTATTTACATTAAAAAAATATGTTCAAACTTATTGAGAAAGAAGCAATTGTACAAAAATTTTAAAATATTTGAAGTTGTAGAGCAAATTGTAATTTTTAATGAATGCAATTTTTATTTCATTGAAATTTTAAAAGTGACGGACAACACTAGTTTTTAGAGTTTACTCATTTTTACAATCAGTTTTAGTCTTAAACCTTTTAACTTACAGTCTTTAATTCCAATCTCCTCACCCTCTTCTACATTCAACCTAAATATATCTCCTAAATCTCTAACTTTCATCTCTTCCACCTTCACGGCCAGGCCTTATTCTGCAATGAAATTCATAAACATCGATTATGCAATCGGATGGGGATCAATGAATGAATAATTGTATGATTATTTACATTAAACAAACTATTTTCAAAATTATTGAAAAAGAAGCAATTGTACAAAAATTTTAAAATATTTGAAGTTGTAGAGCATAATTGTAACTTTTAATGAATGCAATTTTTATTTCACTGAAATTTTAAAAGTGACCGACCACACTAGTTTTTAAATTTTAGTCATTTTTACAACTAGTTTTAGTCTTAAACCTTTTAACTTAAAGTCTTTAATTCTAATCTCCTCACCCTCTTCTACATTCTAACCTAAATATATCCCTCTCTAACTTTCATCTCATCCACCTTCACGGCCAGGCCTTATTCTGTAATGAAATTCATAAACATCGATTATGAAATTCATAAACATCGTATGGGGATCAATGAATGAATGATAATATGATTATTTACATTAAAAAAAATATATTCAAACTTATTGAGAAAGAAGAAATTGTACAAAAATTTTAAAATATTTGAAGTTGTAGAGCATAATTGTAACTTTTAATGAATGCAATTTTTATTTCATTAAAATTTTAAAGGTGACCGACCACACTAGTTTTTAAATTTTAGTCATTTTTACAATCAATTTTAGTCTTAAACCTTTTAACTTAAAGTCTTTAGTTCTAATCTCCTCACCCTCTTCTACATTCTATCCTAAATATATCCCCTAAATCACTAACTTTCAACTCTTCCACCTTCACGGACAGGCCTTATTCTGCAATTAAATTCATAAACATCGATTATGCAATCAGATGGAGATCAACGAATGAATGATTGTATGAATATTTACATTAAACGAAATATGTTCAAACTTATTGAGAAAGAAGCAAATGTACAAAAATTTTAAAATATTTGAAGTTGTAGAACATAATTGTAACTTTAAATGAATGCAATTTTTATTTCATTAAAATTTTAATGGTGACCGACCACACTAGTTTTTAAATTTTAGTCATTTTTACAATCAATTTTAGTCTTAAACCTTTTAACTTAAAGTCTTTAATTCTAATCTCCTCACCCTCTTCTACATTCTATCCTAAATATATCCCATAAATCTCTAACTTTCATCTCTTCCACCTTCACGGCCAGGCCTTATTCTGCAATGAAATTCATAAACATTGATTATGCAATCGGATGGGGATCAACGAATGAATGATTGTATGATTACTTACATTAAACAAAATATATTCAAACTTATTGAGAAAGAAGCAATTATTCAAAAATTTAAAATATTTGATGTTGTAAAGCATAATTGTAACTTTTAATGAATGCATTTTTTATTTCACTGAAATTTTAAAGTGACTGACCACACTAGTTTTTAAACTTTAATCATTTTTACAATCAGTATTAGTCTTAAACTTTTTAACTTAAAGTCTTTAATTCCAAACTCCTCACCTTCTTCTACATTTTATCCTAAATGTATCCCATAAATCTCTAACTTTCCTCTCTTCCACCTCACGGCCAGGCCTTATTCAAAAATGAAATTCATAAACATCGATTTTGCAATCGGATGGGGATCAACGGATGAATGATTGTATGATTATTTACATTAAACAAAATATGTTCAAACATGTGGAGAAAGAAGCAATTGTACAAAAATTTAAAAATATTTGAAGTTGTAGAGCATAATTGAACTTTTATTGAATGCAATTTTTATTTCATTGAAATTTTAAAGGTGACCGACCACACTAGTTTTTAAATTTTAGTCATTTTTACAATTACTTTTAGTCTTAAATCTTTTAACTTAAAGTCCATAATTCTAATCTCCTCACCCTCTTCGACATTCTATCCTAAATATATCCCCTAAATCTCTAACTTTCATCTCTTCCACCTTCACGGACAGGCCTTATTCTGCAATTAAATTCATAAACATCGATTATGCAATCGGATGGGGATCAACGAATGAATGATTGTATGATTATTTACATTAAACAAAATATGTTCAAACTTATTGAAAAAGAAGCAATTATACAAAATTTTTTAAATATTTGAAGTTGTAAAGCATAATTTTAACTTTTAATGAATGCATTTTTTATTTCACTGAAATTTTGAAAGTGACCGACCACACTAGATTTTAAAGTTTACTCATTTTTACAATCAGTTTTAGTCTTAAATCTTTTAACTTACAGTCTTTAATTCCAATCTCCTCACCCTCTTCTACAGTCAACCTAAATAAATCTCCTAAATATCTAACTTTCATCTCTTCCACCTTCACGGCCAGGCCTTATTTTGCAATGTAATTCATAAACATCGATTATGCAATCGGATGGGGATCAATGAATGAATGATTGTATGATTATTTACATTAAACAAAATATATTCAAATTTATTGAGAAAGAAGCAATTATACAAAAATTTTAAAATATTTGATGTTGTAGAGCATAATTGTAACTTTTAATGAATGCATTTTTTATTTCACTGAAATTTTAAAAGTGACCGACCACACTTGTTTTTAAACTTTAGTCATTTTTACAATCAGTTTTAGTCTTAAACTTTTTAACTTAAAGTCTTTAATTCCAAACTCCTCACCCTCTTCTACATTTTATCCTAAATATATCCCCTAAATCTCTGACTTTCCTCTCTTCCACCTTCACGGCCAGGCCTTATTCATAAATGAAATTCATAAACATCGATTTTGCAATCGGATGGGGATCAACAGATGAATGATTGTATGATTATTTACATTAAACAAAATATTTTCAACGTTATTGAGAAAGAAGCAATTGTACAAAAATTTTAAAATATTTGAAGTTGTAGATCATAACTGTAACTTTTAATGAATGCATTTTTTATTTCACTGAAATTTTCAAATTGACCGACCACACTAGTTTTTAAATTCTAGTCATTTTTACAATCCATTTTAGTCCTAAACCTTTTAACTTAAAGTCTTTAATTCCAATCTCCTCGCCCTCTTTTACATTCTATCATAAATATATCCCCTAAATCTCTAACTTTCATCTCTTCCACCATCACGGCCAGGCCTTATTCTACAATTAAATTCATAAACATCGATTATGCAACCGGATGGGGATCGACGAATGAATGGTTGTATGATTATTTACATTAAACAAAATATGTTCAAACTTATTGAGAAAGAAGCACTTGTACAAAAATTTTAAAATATTTGAAGTTGTAGAGCATAATTGTAACTTTTAATGAATGCATTTTTTATTTCACTGAAACTTTAAAAGTGGCCGACCACACTAGTTTTTAAATTTTAGTCATTTTTACAATCAGTTTTAGTCTTAAACCTTTTAACTTAAAGTCCTTAATTCCAATCTCCTCGCCCTCTTCTACATTCTATCCTAAATATATCCCCTAAATCTCTAACTTTCATCTCTTCCACCTTCACGGCCAGGCCTTATTCTACAATTAAATTCATAAGCATCACTTATGCAATCGGATGGGGATCGACGTATGAATGATTGTATGATTATTTACCTTAAAAAAATATGTTCAAACTTATTGAGAAAGAAGAAATTGTACAAAAAAATTTAAAATATTTGAAGTTGTAGAGCATAATTGTAACTTTTAATGAATGCATTTTTTATTTCACTGAAATTTTAGAAGTGACTGACCACACTAGTTTTTAAATTTTAGTCATTTTTACAATCAATTTTAGTCTAAACCTTTTAACTTATAGTCTTTAAGTCTAATCTCCTAACCCTCTTCTACATTCTATCCTAAATATATCCCTTAAATCTCTAACTTTCATCTCTCCTAGAGGGCAGAGGTAAAACCAAGGGAAGGTTTCAATCTAAGGGAAAGATAACAAAAAATAATTGGTTCTTATGTTGTATAGAAGGACGCTTGAAGAGGTTCTGCTATGAATGGAAAAAACAATCAGAAAAAGAAAGGTGCCAATATGGAGGATGTTTAATAATAAGTGACAATATAGTGATGGTAAGGTCTTTACAGTTCAACCTGAAGGACATGACACTGAATGGATAATGGACTCTTGATACACATATCACATGACTCCAAGGAGAGACTGGTTTGCTACCTTTGAGAAAAAAAGGAGGAAAGGTCTTGATGGTGAGTGATCTCGTATGTTATTTTTGTGGTATAGGGATTATATCTATTAAAATGCATGATGGCATTATAAGAACAATGACTGAAGTTAGGTATGTACCTTAGCTTAAAAGGAATCTCATATCTTTAGGAGTGCTTAATGAAGTTGGTTTTACCTACAATCATTGAAGAGAATTTTAAAGGTTACCAAAGGTTCACTGGTATGCATGAAAGGTGTGAAAAGGAATGGATTGTATGTTATGATAGGACATACTGTGATAGGCAATGCTTCAGTAGCAAGCAACTCAAATCTGGGAGATGTTGTGCTTTGGCATAGAAGGTTAGGACATATGAGTGATAAAGTTATTTTAATACTCAACAAACAGGGACTCTTGGGCAAAAAGAGTTTGTCAAAATTGAATTCTATGAACAATGCATCTTAGGTAAACATCATGAATTGAAGTTCAGCACCTCTCCACAACACTCAACTAAACCTACGGAGTATGCTCATGCAGATTTATGGGGTCCATCTCCAATAGAGACTCATGGAGGTAATCTCTATTTTATGTCTATAGTAGATGATTACACTAGAAGAGTCTGGACCTATCTGTTAAAAATAAAGGATGAGGCTGTTGACAGATTTAAGCAATGGAAAGTCTTAACTGAAATTCAATCTAAGAAAAGGCTTAGGACACTGAGAACTGACAATGGGTTGGAGTTTTGTAATGCCAAATTTGATAACTGGTGCAAAGAAGAAGGAATAGAAAGGCCTAAGATTGTATGACACACACCTCTAAAAATAGGGTTGCTGAGAGAATGAACATGACACTCTTTGTTAAAGTAAGATGTATGTTGGTTAGCACTACGCTGAACAAGAAGTTCTGGGATGAGAGAGTCACACCTTCCACTTATCTTATCAATAGAAGTCCATCAAGTTTATTAGAACTCAAAACACCATGGAAAGGTGGAATGGCAAACTACCCAACATGGATCACTTGAGAGTGTTTGGATGTGAAGCTTAGGCACATTAGAGTATAGGAAAGTTAGAGTATAGGAAAGTTGGAACCAAGGACAATCAAGTGTGTCTTCTTAGGTTACCAAGAAGGAGTTAAAGATTACAGACTATGGGCAAGAGAGCTTAGTGGGATGAAAATTATTATTAGCAAGGATGTGATTTTCAATGAACTTAGTATGCGATGCTTGGAGACTATATCTACTTCAACAGAGGTGAACAGCAAAGGAACAGATAAACCAGAAAGAATTTGGTTTGAGGTGGAGATTTATACACCAGAAGAAAACTCAAAGGAGAAATTTAGGGGCAACAGTGATGAGTTACATGATCAACATGAAGATTTAAGAGTGAAGGAAACACCAACTAAGGAAGTTGAAGCAGACATTGTGAATGAATATCTTAGGGATTATTAACTTACAAGAGATACAGAAAGAAGTCCAAATCCAAGGTATTCACATGTAGACCTTATTGCCTTTGCTATTTTCTCAGGGAAATTAATTAAAGATAGGAAACCAAAGACTATCAAAGAAGCTTTAGAAATCAAGGAATCTAGATAGTGGCAACAAGCTATACAGGAGGAGATGAACTCTCTTTATGACAATGAGACATGGAAGTTGGTGCCAAAATCGGATAACCAGAAGATAATTTACTGTAAGTGGTTGTTTAAAGTGAAGAGAGAGCAACAAATTCAGAACCAATGAGGTTTAAGGCAAGGCTTGTTTGTAAATAGATATACTTAGAGGGAAACGATAGACTTCAAGAGATATTCTCTCATGTGGTGAAATATAAGTCTATAAGGATCATTCTAGCTCTAGAACTCAACACAATTGGGAGGTTGAGTAGATGGATGTAAGAATAAATTTTTACATGGAGAACTAGAGGAAACGATATACATGAAACAACCTTAGCACTTTGAAGAAAAAGGCAAGGAGCACCAAGTCTGTCTTCTATGGAAATCTATGTATGGACTAAAATAGTCCCCTAGACAGTGGTATAAGAGGTTTGATAGTTTCATGGATGAGATAGGGTTCTAAAAAAGCAGTTTTGACAACTGTCTCTACTTTGACAAATCAGAAGATGGAGAGAGAGCTTTCTACCTCCTGATCTATGTGGATGACCCGCTTCTAGCATGTCAAAGTATAGAAAAGATTCTAAGGGTCAAGGGTCTACTTAATGTAAAGTTTTATACGAAGGACCTGGGAGAAGCAAGAATGATCTTAGGCATTGATATATGCAGTGACATAAAGAATGGTCCTCTTAATGGATACTGCTAAACCTATTTATCTACCTTTAGTAGCACACTTTCAATTTTTTGCATAAATCTGCCCTAAGGATGACTTTGAGAAGAGAAGAATGGAGAAATTACCTTACTCTATAGTTGTAGGATCAGTCATGTATACTATGATAAGTACATACCAGATTTAGCGCATTCAATTAGTGTACTCAGCAGGTACATGGCTAATCCAGGTGAATGGAATTGAAGAGCCATGAAATGGCTTCTAAGATACATCAAATGAACCTGTGATATGGGTTTAATCTATAAGAAAGAGGGCCCAATATATGTTTGAAGGGATACATTGACTTTAATTATGCATGGGATAGAGATAAAAGAAGGTCCACTACTGTATACATGTTTACTCTTGATGACAACTACATAAGTTGGAAGACACAACTGCAGAGCACGGTGGCTCTATCAAATCCCGAGGTAGAGTATATAGCTATAGGATCACTCATGTACACTATGATAAGTAATAGACCAAATGTGCCCTAAGGATGACTTTGAGAAGAGAAGAATGGAGAATGTACCTTACTCCATAGCTGTAGGAACAGTCATGTACACTATGATAAGTACCACACCAAATTTAGCACATTCAATTAGTGTACTCAATAGGTACATGGCTAATCTAGGTGAAGTGCATTGGAGAACCATGAAATGGCTTCTACGATACATCAAATGAACCTGGGATATGGTTTAAGCAACAAGAAAGAGGGAACAAGATATGTTTGAAGGGATATGTTGACTTTAATTATGCATGGGATAGAGATAAAAGAAGGTCCACTACTGCATACATGTTTACTCTTAATGACAGTTGCATGAGTTGGAAGACACAACTTTAGAGCAAGTGGCTCTATCAACAACCAAGGCAGAGTATATAGCTACAACTGGAGTAGTAAAGAAGCAATTTGGCTTTAAGGGCTGCTAAAGGAGATTGGGTTATACAATGGAGTTGCAATCTTATACTCGAATAATTAGTCTTCCATTCACTTATGCAAAAATATTGTATTTCATGAGAGGACAAAGCATGTGGAGGTAGTGGGAAAGAAGAAATCAAACAGGAAAAGGTTTGGATAGAAGATAATCCACCAGACATGGGAAGAAAGGTTATAAGTGTGAAGTAGTTCAAGCACTGTTGATGAAGAGCTTTCCAACCGAGTATATCATATCACTCACTATTTTTTTTCTCAAGCTAAAGGGCTCAAGGTGGAGTATGTTAAGTAAATGACCCCTTGTACCTTGAGGTTTAGTTGGTTGCATTGTGTATAAGATGTTAAGAGACTAAAACACCAAATAAGCGAGATGACATTGTTTCATTTAGTAACTACGTTAACAGGATTTAACTCGTAGTGACCTTGACGCACGCGATTCAGCATGCTTATTCACTCAAGCAATCAACCTCCTTTTACATAAGGAGAAAGAGAGCTTACTAGCAGGGAGTTAGTTCTTAGTTTTCTATTTGATTTTCTTGTATTGAGAGAGAGATCGAAGAGAGAGAAGCTTCAGGGTGAGCTTTCTTGTTTTCCTCTTGTTTGTGAGGATGAGAGGGTGAAATGTGTTGTGTTGATGTGTGAGAAACTTGTACATTTTAATCTTCAAGTTTGATTGATGGAGTTCTAGGTTGGGGCTCTAAACTGGATGTAGGCATCTTTGTCAAACCAGTATAAATTGTTGTGTCTCTTTTCTTCTTCCCTTTTCCTATTTTTACATTTTATCTAGTTTTTGTTCTGGTGAGTTTGATTAAAAGTCTTCTTGGAGAGGTTCCTCTCAAAGGGGTTTGAACTAAGTAAAGATTGAGTTGAGTTAGGATAAAAATCCCCAAAAAAATAGTATTTTTGTGAAATTGTGTGAAGCTTAAGAGTATATTTATGCATTAAAAATTCTATTCCACTTCTCAATGATTACACAATAACAAAAAGGAAAAATTTCACTAACACCTCTGTAATTTCATTAAATGACAATCACATCTCTTCTAAGTTTAAAAATATCACTCAGATCTCCTATAATTTTTATCGTTATGGCAGTCATACCCCATAAAAGTCAATCACTGTTAACTCTACACTTTTTGTCGTTGTTGTTTTTCAATTCTCTCACTATTGTTTCTATGTCACAGCCATCATCTCTGGCTAGTATTTAGCCATTCATTTGGGCCCTAGATATTGTTGGGCCACTCCCTATGGCACTTGCCTAGAAGCATTTTTATTGGTATTAACAAATTATTTTAGTAAGTGGATTGAGGTTGAAGCCTTTGCCAGAATCTGTGAGGAATAAGTAAAAGGGTTCCTATGAAAAAACTTGGTGTGCAGGCATGGGATCCCCCAGATCTTGGTATCTGACATCGCACTTTAGTTCACTGAAAACTTAGTAAAACATTTTATGAAGATCTAAAGATCACGAATCGCTTCTCCACGCCTTACTACCCACAGGGGATCGGGCAAGCCGAAAGATTAAACCGGGTCATACTTGCAACCTCAAGAAATGGCTGGAATTCACCAAAGGAAAATGGGTAGAAGATCTACTCGCAGTCTTATGGGCATACAGAATGACCTTGAGAGAGACAATGGGAGAAACCCCATTTTCGTTAGCTTACATAGCAGAAGCAGTCAGTCTCGTAAAAATTGGAAGTCCTACCATCATATTTGAGCTAAGTGGACAAAAAAATGGAGAACTCCTAAGAAATGATCTTGATGAACTACAGGGACGAAGGGAAGCGGCTGTGATCAAAATGGCCCGTTACAATCAGAAAATGAGATCTTATTTCCTTAAGAAGGTGAGAAAATGGGAATTCCAAACAGGAGACCCGATCCTAAAAAAATCTTCCAAATGGAAGGGAAACTCATACCAGTCTGGCTTCACTTAGAAACTGAAGAGGGAATGAAATTATAGAAACCATGGAATGCGATTCATTTAAAAAATATTTTGTGTAAAGAATGTAAGAAATCCATTATAATGAGACATATTTCCCGTGGATTTTTCCTGCAAGTGTTTTCCACATAAAAATAGTGGCGCCAATCCTGTTCACATGACTTAGCCAAGGTGTCCTCGGCTCAGCTAACTTTGCCTCAGTAACGAATAGGTTCTCCCCGCTTATCTTGACAATTGTCTCTATCTCCCATAAAGGCCGCTCAAGGTTTGACTTTTTATCCATATTTGTATCGAGTTAGGAAGTCAAACGGGTAACAACCCGTTTAAGATCAGCCTCCTCCTTCTTAAGATCATCCCATTGTGAGGGAGGAAGGGGAGACTGACTTCTTAGCGGGCGAGGGAGGAAGCATTGTAGTCCTCTCTAGAACAGGGGAAACCTTATCAACGGGGGCAAGGATTTCAGCAACGGGAGCAGGGAGATCATAGATGAGGGGGAATAACATCCCCTAAAGTCACATCTGATGAGCTGGCAGTCCCCGTCTTTTGGCACTTTGACTTCCAGAGAGAGTTTCTGTGATCTGCAAGATAATGGGTAAAAGAGTTTTTTTACCTTTTAAAAGCCAAGAAACGATGAAACAAGACTCGGGGGCTTTATTTCATCATTTGTCTTCACGGGGGCCTTCACATGGAAGTTTCTCGAAGATGAAATCAAAGCCTTGTTGTTTTAGGAAAAAGCTTCGGATGGAAATGATGCTCTTGAAGGGAAAAAGGGAAAAGTGTAGAGTAGTTAACCGAGATTGACGGCAATGTATGAGTGTTCTAACTTAAAAATTATATGGGATGTGAGTGATATTTTTAAATTTAGAAAAAATATGAATGTTAGTTACTAAAATTATAATAGGTGTCAGTGAAATTTTCTGTATAAAAATACTATGGATAAAACATTAAAAAAATGTATCAAATGTAATTATTTTTTAGTTAACATACCATTAATAGAATATAATTTGAGAAACCATGCACATTAGTTAAAACATAAAATCTATTAGTTTTTCTAATTTACGTACAACTGATACTTTATATCATTTTTTCTGCATATCATTAGTCACTATACGTTAAATGCTTTTTAATCTTTTAGAGTAATACTCTAATTGTATTTTTATGATTTAGTTTATCATGTGCCACACAATTCACAAAAATTAGTATATATAAAAGATTACTCCAAATTTAAACCAAGTAGTCAAATGTATGTGTGAACGGGTAAAAAATACCCACTACCACATAGACAATGGAGTCTTACCTAAGGGGTCATGGAAAGCAGTAAAAAGTGGAAACAGGTTACAAGACTAAAGTCATGAGGCACCCATAAACAGATGATCAGTACCTCAAGAACGAGACCAGCACCTCAATAACGGGGATCATAACTTCAAGAATGAGAAAGAGTATCAGAACGAGAAAGAGTATCAAAACTGAAGAAAATGACTAGTTGACTGGAGAAAGCGGGAACCGATGGACAGGGGACCCCATGCCTTCAAGCACGGGAAATGACTAAGGGGACCCACTCCTCCAGAAAAAGGATGTCGAGACTCGAAGAACTATCCTGAACGGGTAAAGCACTCACTAAATTATGCACGGGCGGGAAGAAGAGGATAAAAAGAAGAACGAGAACGGATAAATGGGATTCAGAATGACAGTCAAGTGGCATGATTGATTAGGTAGCTGAATGACTTAGAAGAGACAAGATGGCAGGCCATCAAGCGGCTACAACTGACTGGCTAAAACCACAAGAAATCATCAAGTGACTATGACTGATTGGTGGGTGAGTGAGATAGATGGAAATGACAAGTAAGGAAGGAAAGGAGGGCCATGCTGGGTAGGAAAATGCCCCCCCCCCCTCTTTTTTTATTATTACTCTAATTAATTCATGTAAATTCGGAAGCATATATAAGGTAAGTATACTAAGTGAAACTCATACATCCAATATAACTCAAACTTAAATAACGCAGAGCATTTACCCCTTACAATCTCTTATTCCTAAACTCTCTCTATGTGTGTGTGTGTGTATGTGTGTGTCATTAATACCCATATAAGTCTACCCTTATCAATACCTTTTCCTTTAATCCTTGATTAGTGAAAAAAATCATTTATATTTTGGTGCACTCGTTGAGAGTTGAGAGAAAAGCTCAAAAGACCAACCCTACAAAGCCATAAACATGTCTAGAACCAGATTCAACACAGCTCTAAATGGAGACAACGACCTCAAAAATGAAGATGAGTATGTAGATCAACCAACCCCACCCACAGAAATGCTACATACAATTCTAAACGAGATGGATGAGATGGAATGGAGGAACATTGAAGCAATGCAGATGCATGGCAGAATGTGCAAGAGCAGATCAACACACTACAACAGGAACTCGTGAATGATGATGAACAGGAAAATAAAGATGAACAGGAAGCCCACTTTGGGGGCAACCATCGAGACGGAAGGCAAGGGGACCACGAGAACAGTAGAAACATTTTACAGGAAGAAAAAGTCCAATCACAAAACCTTGTAAAGGAAGCTACAGGAGAGAATCGGCAATCCCGAGTCATATCAAAGGAAGTGATAGAAGAACTATCCAACCAAAAGAGGATAGAGATAAGGATTTTAAGGAGTACGGGAAAAAGTGACCTTGAATCTCATATCTCGATGTCATTAGGCACAGAAGTCCTAGCATTGCCTGTAAAATCATTGCGCCCAAGTTCAAAGGAAAGTCTAATCCCGTAAACCAACTTCGACGATTTAGAAAAGACATGGCATTGTCCCAACATGATGACAAGTTGATATGCAAAATTTACCCTACCAGTCTACACGGGGAGGCTTTGAATTGGTGCCACTCGTTACCGATGCACTCGATCACGAGCTTCACTATTATGTCCTCCATTTTCATAGAACAATAATCAACGTACCGCACCGTCATGGAAGACTCGGAACATCTAATGAAAATATCTTCCAAAGAAGAGAGCCCCTATGGGAGTACACTCATCGCTTCAAAGAGGAAATGGACAAGGTCGAGAACTGTGACGACCGATTCACGAGACACTACTACAATTTTAGTTTTAGATGACAACCACACATATGATACAATGACATCTATCTAAAATTTGTCAATGGGAAATAGTTAGGGTGGGGTAATTCAGGCATTGATGACAACTCAAAAATTAGCTGTCATCAATATGTTATCTACTATGATAGCTAATTTGGGCTGCCAATATAACTTCTTATTATGATAGTGGAAAAAAAATGTCATTATTCTATGGTGTAAAAAAAATTACTACTTACCTCAAATTTCGTTTTATTTACAAAATATCATCCTATATAACCAATCTAACCCTAATTTTACTTTTATTGTGTTATTTTTTTCTTCTCATTTAACAGCAGTAGCGACTGGCGATTAGAGCTCCTTTTCCAGACTGCGTACTAGGAGACTTCACGGCGGTTTCCAGGCGAGCTTTAACACCAATCTTCCACTACGAGCTTCCACTCGAAGGTCATATTTACGTCCCTACACACTCGAAGGTCATATTTGCGTCCCTACGCACTTGAAGCTCAGATTTAGACCTCTGCATGTTTGATTTGGAGTTTAGACTGAGAAATTAGTTCTAATCGAGTCTTACTCCAAAACAAAAGTGCATAAGTCCACAGTCAAACTTCACGGTGAGTCTTACTCTTATATTTGTTTTTCTAATCTCTATGGAAGAAATTTTGTCAACGGTAGATCAAATTTTTACGCATTGTTGTGACTTGAGAACTTTTGTCTCTTGATGTATGTATTAACATAGTTACTGATTTTTCTAATCTCTATGGAAGAAAGTTTGGATTTTTATGAGTTTGGGCTAATGGGTTTTCTATAATTTAAAGATATGAGCTGAAGTATTTCGACCATTTTCTTGTTTTGGATGAGTTTTCAGGTGGGTATCTCTATTTTTCCTTTTATTTGAGATTATTTTGGTATTTAAAGTGTGTAATTTGTAAATATAGATCAAATTTTGGACATTGTAGTTTCTGCACCTGCTGGATTCCCTGATCATCCACATAGAAGTTAGAATTCTGAATCTGATTGAAAGAATTGAGTTTCAGTTAATTATTTTGCTCTGTAATTTTCTCTTCTTGAGATCAATATAGTTGATGCTTGTAATTGTATTGTCTCTGTTGTCTGCTCTGATTCATCTTAAACAGGGTTTGAGACTGTGACCTACATGTTACAGGTACAGCCAAAGTTCTATTTATTATTATAATTCTTTAGTTATACTATATCCACCTTCTCTATAACTTACGTTAATTATAAAAATAACTTTTCTAGTTTCAAATTTACACTAACACCACCACCAGTTTCATTTTACTAGTAAATAAGTTAGACAAAAATTTTCTATTTTCCTTTCTCAATGATATTTGATCTTGGATTTGATGTTTTATGAGATTTTCTTTGTTCTACTCAGTGTTGTATCTGTTTTTCCTTTGTCAATAATCATTTCTTATATGATAAAACATAAATGGCTTTTAACTATTACCATTTTCATATTGTGATTGTCGAGAATATTATGATAGAAAATTTCAATTGATCAGTAGGTTGATATGTGTTTTGATCACATAAATGTATTAAAATGCATACCCTGCGAATTGTATTTTTGTCTATTACTGATGAATACTTCTACAAAATTTTGAAGTCGTAGAATATATAAACACACCATAAGGACCGTGTTGGAGAACTTGTACAGTATACGAAACTTAATTACTTTCAACCCTAGAGTTTGGAGTTAGAATGAAAAATTTTCATGTGGCTATGACTTCTTCAGTTATCAAAGGAACTTAAAAAAAAACCTTTTTTGAGGAATGATAAGAAATGAATGGTTGTTCTCATGTCAGAATTTGACAAAATCAACTAGAAGCAATTTCAACCCTATGTACTACTTTCAAACTTATTTAAAATAATTATTCTGGAATGTTTCAATGATTTGGTATAGAGAGGAATTTGGAGTTGGTTTTTCCTGTGCTCTTCTATGATATTGGTTTCTTTACTAACATCTTCCGTCATTACATTGGGGTTCTAGTCTCTCATTCCTAAGACGCTAAATATGATTATCCCGAGTTTCTTACTGTTGCAATTAGAATTTTCTAGTTTTCTTATTCCTAAGCTATATTTGATGATTACTGTTATTTGACTTTCTAGCTCATCAAGCTTGGGATTCAAAGGGAAGATCTACCTAAATATGAAGAATAGTTGGAACTTGAAATTTCCAAGACTCAATTAGAAGAGCTAAAGAATGATGCACTTGAGGCAATGGAAACACAGAAGAAGCGATATGCATTTTTGTTAGATTAATGTTTGTCTTCAATCTTTAAGCAACTTACACAATTAAATAAGATACATCGAATACACAAGCTCAATAATTAATCTAAAATTTCCCTTATACCTTTGTTGATATCTCAAGGAAGAGTTCAAGGATGATTTCTTATTTGACTGAAATAATAAGCGACCTTTAATTCTAGAGTTCAACTCAGCAATTGTGACAATCGATGATGAGATAATGCTGGTTTGCAGTTTTCTATATAATCTATTCTATTTGCATAATGGCAATTGTTCCTGTTATATGCTAAAACACCAAATTTCTAGCATGGTTTCCTGCTATTTATTTTATGAGTACACCTTATTGCTTGTGAAGTAATTTCAGGTAATCGATGACCTTTTTGATTGACTAGTTTTGACTTAGTTGTCAAGGATTCAACAACATTGGAAGATAATAAAGTTGTTGAAAATAGTTTTATTCCCTTTGCTATTGTTATTTTGTGTCTTTTCTAGTTCTGTACTTTACAAATTTTGGACAGCAATAAGGACCCGTATCATTTTCAATTAAGGGTCTGTCTATGTATTTTTCTTTATAAACTAAACCAATCTTTCTTTTTTTGTTAAATAACTCTTCTATATCACTGGACAAGAATTTTACTTATAGTTTTTTTACATATGTAATTTTTTTTTCCATTTTACTTGGTACCATTTTTATAGGGTTTTTCTAACTCGAACCGAAAGATTCATTGGATGTCCTGGAAAAAATTGTGTGTGTCTAAGCATGGTGGTGGTTTGGAGTGCTGGAAGCTAAGGTGGACAGTAATCCTTCTTTCATTTGGAGGAGCATCTGTTGGGGAAGGGATTTACTCGCTAAACGAGCATTCATATCATTTTCTTTTTCTAGATTACTTGTCCTAGTTTGGCAGAAAGGCTGATTTTTTCATGTTGTGAGATGAGTATTATCAGTTTTATATTACTGATAAATGATTTTAGTTATATATATTCACTTATTTGTCTGTATATATTGTTTGGATGTGATGCTAAAAAGTTTTTCTTCCCCCGATAAGTTATTTTATTTAAATTCATTTGGAAGTTATGTGTATCTCTTAAAGTTCAGGTTTTTATTTATATCTCTGTCTTTATAGGGAAGGTATATTTTTTATGCAATTCAAGAAAATAATCTTATTATGTGTTTGCATCCCTAGTGTTGTGTGTTGTGTAAAAATGTGAAAGAAAGCTCTGATGATTTATTCTTGATTGTTGTTGATAATTATTGTGAAAGAATTGTTAGAAAATTGTATGTTGAGACGTTTCCCATTTTGAAATATATATGTTAGTATAATTTTTATTGTATAATACGATGATTTTCTCTATCATGACCAACTTCATCTATACTTTCTCAAAATAAGTAACTTTGGCCTTCTAATTGGATGCTTTTAGAGGTTTCAATTATATGATTTTCCTATCAATTTCACAACAGTTTTGCAATGAATTTGATTCTGTAATATATACTTAACTGAGTATTATTTTGATCCATGTTTTTAGATAAAACTGAATACAAATTAGAATGAGTTAGCGTATTGAATTCTGTTAGTTAATGAAAATTTGATTATGTACTATATACTCTGAGATGACTATTTTTCTACACATTTTCTGATAAAAAATTTGTTAATTTTCAAAGGGAAAACATCTTCTATTTTCCAAGATTTTTTTAATTAAATAATAAAATTCTTTTCTTGAACTTTAGATGACGGGGAATCCCCTTCATCTATTTACTTTTTGTGGTACCTAAGATGAAGGAGATTCTCCACCATCTAAAGTCTAAGTGGAGTAACTTTAGATGACAGGGTATTCCCATCATCTATTTTCTTTTCACGGTACCTATAATGGTGGGGATTCCTCATTATCTAAAGTCTACATGGAGTAACTTTAGATGACAGGGATTCCCCCTTCATCTATTTTCTTTTCACCGTACCTACGATGATAGGGATTCTCCGTCATCTAAAGTCTATGTGGAGTAACTTTAGATGAAGGGTATTCCTCGTCATCTATCTACTTTTTACGGTACCTAAAATGATGAGGATTCCTCATCATCTATCTACTTTTTACGGTACCTATGATGACGGGGATTCCTCGTCATTGTACACCATTATAGTGATGGTTTTTTTTAAATGACTAAAGATGACAGCCCGGTAGATGACAGTCAGTCATCCGTCAATATATGGTTATAATGATGGGTTTTACCCATCATTTAACCCCTTTTGTAGTAGTGAGACTGGCCTTCCGACGAGGTCTGGACCCAGAGTCACCCTTTTTCGAGGAACTGTTCAAGGTGAAGCCCCTTTCTATGGCGAAGGTTTTCCAATGGGTACATGCCTATATTACCTTGGAGGAAGATAAGATGAGTATACGAAGAACGGTTGAATGGAAAAAAGAAGAATCATGGGAGTGGGAAAGAAATGTAAGACCTGAAGGAAGGAAGCATGACGAAACAGAAAGAATGAATGGGAGGAAAGACCAACAAGATAGGAATACCCACTGAAGGTGAGATTTTGACAGAGTTCACCCGAGGGACAAAGTATACACACCGTTAACCATCTTGATCAACCAAATACTAGAAATAATTAAAGACAAGCCTTGGCTGAAAAGACCATCCTCGTTCACCAAGGAACCAAGTTACAAAGATAAAAATATATATTGCTCATATCATAAGAGTAACAGGCATTACACGCGAGACTGTTTCAAACTCAAAGACTATATTAAGAAACTAATCAAAAAAGGATACCTTAGGAAATTCGTGAAAAAAGATGAACATAAATGTGAGATTGGGAAAGACAGAAGAAGACATGAAGGATAAGGGAAAGTAGCCCCTCGGTATCGTTGACACGGTTATAGCATTAACCGAAAAAGAGGGGAAGACAAGAAAGGAAAAGAAGATATAATACAGGCGGCCAACAATAGAAAGACATCATAAACGGAAATGGGGATTCACCGCTAGTGTTCAATGACTCCGATCTAGAACATGACGGACATCACAAGGATGCCCTCATCGTTTCAATACAAGTTGGCAACTGCTTGTTGAGGAGATTCATGGTGGACGATGGAGTGCAATGAACATCCTATACTAAGCGAATGTGGAGAAAATGTCCATGGGAGGTCAAAAGTTACAAGGAACTTTGCAGCCACTAATCATTTTCAACAGTGCCATCAGCTAGTCGAAAGGAACTCTAACTCTCCCGGTGAGCACGAATATGTTTAACTATATGATCAAGTTCATGGTACTAGTAACAACTTCCCCGTACAACACAATTCTAGGGAGGACCTAGCTCCACAAAATGAAGGTTGTACCCTCAACATTATATCAAGTGTTGAAGTACCCATCACCAGAGAGAGTGAAAACAATAAGAGACGACTAGGTCACGGCTCGCATCTGTTCAGTGACTGTTTTAGAATCTGCAAAGAAAAAGACTACGAAGATGGCCGAAGGAAAAAGACTCATGGATTTCTAGCAATCACAAGAAAATGGGTAAGAAGGCTCGAGGTTTGAGGCGGGAGAGGAAACAAAGCCCATATATTTTGAAGAAGGAACCCAGAAAATAACCCACGTTGGCGCCTGTCACGGGGAAAATGAGAAAAAGAAGTTGATGGAATTTCTAAGGGAAACAAGGATATATTTGCAACGACGGCACATGATATGCCCGACATTCAGAAAGAGATCATCTACCATAGATTGAACATGAATCCTACTATGAAATAAAAACAGGAAGTGGAGGATCTGCGTCGACTTAACTGACCTAAACAAGGTATTCCCTAAAGAGGAATACCCATTGCCAAGGATAGATCAAATGGTAGACCCCACTTCAAGGCACAAACTTCTTAGCTTCATGGATGCTTACTCAAGAAACAATAAGGTGAAAACGTTCCAACCTGATCAAGAAAAAACCTATTTCATTACTACGTATAACATATATTGCTACAAAGTCATGCCCTTTGGTCTAAAGAACGCAGGTACAACCTATCAAAGGCTAGTGAAAAAGGTCTTCTGTGAGAAGATCAGAAAGAATATGGAAGTCTATGTTGATGACATGCTAGTCAAAAGTAAGAAGCGGGAAGACCACATATAGGACCTTAAAGAAGCCTTCTCTGTTTTTAGGCAAAATTCCATGAAGCTGAACCTAGAGAAGTGAACTTTTGGAGTGGCGGTGGAAACGTTCGTTGGACATCTAATTATGAAATGGGGAATCGAAGTAAACCCAGACCAGGTGAAGGAAATCACATAAATGAGGTCATTTGAGCTAAGCCAGTACAACATCAATTACGAACTCCAAACTTCAATAAAAGGGCAGGTGTTAGCAAATTTTGTAGCACACTTCACTGAAGGGGAAGTCAAATAGGAAACCCACCAAACAGGAGAAGATGGAACTTTGAAACTCTTTGTTGATGGTGCTTCAAACAGTAGAGGAGCAGGAGCAAAGGTAGTAGTACAAACTCTTTCCGGAGAGATATTGGAACACACCATCTCCTTCGACTTCAATGAATCAAATAATGAAGCAGACTATAAATCACTGATCATTAGAGTATCCCTGCTATGGGAATATGAGGTGACTAATGTTAAAATATTTGGTGACTCCATGTTGATTGTGAAATAGGTCATGGGGGAATGCATAGCAAAATATGAATAGAGTGTGAATTATTTAAAATGGGTAAAGGATCTCCTCAGCATGATATAAGAATATGAGATCCAAAAATTCCCAAGAACTATGAACATGCATGCTGACACCCTAGAAAATCTCAGATCTCCATTACGCTTCCCCTACAAAAGGAACGTCCATGTAGAAGTTGAATGAAAACCCAGTTGGCAGGACGACATAATCCACCTGCTTGAAGAAAAAAAGCTTCCTAAATACAATCTACTAGCCTAAAAGGTGCAACAATAGGGTGCCATGAATATAATGATTAACAGGGTATTATATAAAAAAAATGTTTGCAGACCGTACCTAAAGTGTCTACGAGAAAAGGGGGCATAATATGTGTTAGCGGAAATTTATGAGGGCATATGTCAAAACCATACTAGGGGCAGATCACTAGCCCATAAAGTTATGAATGAAGGATATTATTGGCCCCGAATGCATCAAGATGCCAATTAATATGCGAAAAGGTGTGACAAGTGTCAGCATTTTGCATTTTGCACCCGTAGCAAATATGGCCTCTAAAGAACTCAAAACTATGGCTAATCCTTAGCCACTGATTTAGGCCCTAAAAATTGTTGGACCACACCTCATGACACTTGCCCAGAAGCATTTTTTATTGGGAGAAACAAATTATTTTACTAAGTGGCTTGAGGTTGAAGCCTTTGCCAGAATCCATGAGGAAGAAGTAAAAGGGTTCGTATGAAAAAACTTGGTGTGCAAGTATGAGATCCCCCAGACCTTACTATCTGACAAAGGACTTCAATTCACCAGAAATGGAGAACTCCTAAGAAATGATCTTGATGAACTAGAGGGAACAAAGGAAGCGGCCCTGATCAAAATGGCCTGTTATAATCAGAATATGAGATCTTATTTCCATAAGAAGGTGAGAAAATGGGAAGTCCAAACAGAAGACCTGCTCCTAAAAAAATCTTCCAAATAGAAGGGAAGCTCGGGCCAACCAGGGAGGGACCGTACATCAATAGTAAAATAGGAGGAAGCAGCTATTACCACTTGGAAACTAAAGAGGGAATGAAATTGCAAAAACCATGGAATATGAGGTGACTAATGTTAAAATATTTGGTGACTCCATGTTGATTGAGAAATAGGTCACGGGGGAATGCGTAGCAAAATATGAATAGAGTGTGATTAAAATAGGTAAAGGATCTCCTCAGCATGATATAAGAATATGAGATCCAACAAATCCCAAGAACTAAGAACATGCATGCTGACACCCTAGAAAATCTCAGATCTTCATTACGCTTCCCCTACAAAAGGAACGTCCCTGTAGAAGTTGAACGAGAACCCAGTTGGCAGGACGACATAATCCACCTGCTTGAAGAAAAAATGCTTCCTAAATACTATCTACTAGCCCAAAAGGTGCAACAACAGGGTGCCATGAATACAATGATTAACAGGGTATTATAAAAAAAAATATTTGCAGACCGTACCTAAAGTGTCTACGAGAAAAGGGGGCATAATATGTGTTAGCGGAAATTTATGATGGCATATGTCGAAACCATACTAGGGGAAGATCACTAGCCCATAAAGTTATGAATGAAGGATATTATTGGCCCCGAATGCATCAAGATGCTAATTAATGTGCGAGAAGGTGTGACAAGTGTCAGCATTTTGCATTCCGTACCCGTAGCAAAGATGGCCTCTAAAGAACTCAAAACTATGGCTAATCCTTAGCCATTGATTTAGGCCCTAGACATTGTTGGGCCATAACTCATGACACTTTCCCAGAAGCATTTTTTATTGGGAGCAACAAATTATTTTACTAAGCGGATTAAGGTTAAAGCCTTTGCCAGAATCCATGAGGAAGAAGTAAAAGGGTTCGTATGAAAAAACTTGGTATACAGGTATGAGATCCCCCAAACCTTACTATCTGACAAAGGACTTCAGTTCACCAGAAATGGAGAACTCCTAAGAAATGATCTTAATGGACTAGAGGGAACAAGGGAAGCGGCCCTAATCAAAATGGTTTGTTATAATCAGAATATGAGATCTTATTTTCATATGAATGTGAGAAAATGGGAAGTCCAAACAGGAGACCTGCTCCTAAAAAAATCTTTCAAATAGAAGGGAAGCTCAGGCCAACCAGGGAGGGACCGTACATCAACAGTAAAGTAGGAGGAAGCTGCTATTACCACTTGGAAACTGAAGAGGGAATGAAATTGCAAAAACCATGGAATATGAGGTGACTATTGTTATTATTTTTGGTGACTCCATGTTGATTGTGAAATAGGTCATGGGGGAATACATAGCAAAATATGAATAGAGTGTGAATTATTTAAAATGCGTAAAGTATCTCCTCAGCATGATATAAGAATATGAGATCCAACAAATCCCAAGAACTAAGAACATGCATACTGACACCCTAGAAAATCTCAGATCTTCATTACGCTTCCCCTACAAAAGGAACGTCCCTGTAGAAGTTGAACGAGAACCCAGTTGGCAGGACAACATAATCCACCTACTTGAAGAAAAAATGCTTCCTAAATACAATCTACTGGCCCAAAAGGTGCAACAACAGGGTGCCATGAATACAATGATTAACAGGGTATTATAAAAAAATGTTTGCAGACCGTACCTAAAGTGTCTACGAGAAAATGGGGCATAATATGTGTTAGCGGAAATTTATGAGGGCATATGTCGAAACCATACTAGGGGCAGATCACTAGCCCATAAAGTTATGAATGAAGGATATTATTGGCCCCGAATGCATCAAGATGCCAATTAATATGCGAAAAGGTGTGACAAGTGTCAGCATTTTGCATTTCGCACCCGTAGCAAAGATGGCCTCTAAAGAACTCAAAACTATGGCTAATCCTTAGCCATTGATTTAGGCCGTAGACATTGTTGGGCCACACCTCACGACACTTGCCCAGAAGCATTTTTTATTGGGAGAAACAAATTATTTTACTAAGTGGATTGAGGTTAAAGCCTTTGCCAGAATCCATGAGGAAGAAGTAAAAGGGTTCGTATGAAAAAGTTGGTATGCAGGTATGAGATCCCCCAAACCTTACTATCTGACAAAGGACTTCAGTTCACCAGAAATGGAGAACTCATAAGAAATGATCTTGATGAACTAGAGGGAACTAGGGAAGCGGCCCTGATCAAAATGGCCTGTTATAATCAGAATATGAGATCTTATTTCCATAAGAAGGTGAGAAAATGGGAAGTCCAAACAGGAGACCTGCTCCTAAAAAAATCTTCCAAATAGAAGGGAAGCTCGGGCCAACCAGGGAGGGACCGTACATCAACAGTAAAATAGGAGGAAGCAGCTATTACCACTTGGAAACTGAAGAGGGAATGAAATTGCAAAAACCATGGAATGGGATTCATTTGAAAAAATATTTTGTGTAAAGAATGTAAGAAATCCATTATAATGAGACATATTTCCCATGGTTTTTTCCCACAAGTGTTTTCCACGTAAAAACAGTGGCGCCAATCTTCTCTCCTCACTTGAATCACAACTAAAAAGGAATTAAGGGCATAAAAAATCCTTAGGAATGGTAGTTCATAAGTCCTACTCTCATAAGAAACTAATGGCATAACAAAGTCCTTGAGAGGGGCAGATCATAAGTCCTACTCCCAAAAGGAACTAAGCATAAAAACTTTTTGGTGGGGTAGTTCATAAGTCCTATTCCCAGAAGGAACTAAGGGCATAAAAAAGTTCTTTGGTGGGGCATTTCATAAGTCATACTCTCATAAAGAACTAAGGGCATAAAAAGTCATCGGGATGGGTAGTTTATAAGTCCTACTCCCAGAAAAAACTAGGGGCATGAAAAGCCTTTAAGTTCTACTCTCAAAAAGAAAAATAACTAAAGAAGGATAAATCATGGAAGCAGCCGATTCAAACTGCCCTGCTTGTAATAAACGGGAAGAGAATTCCAGCCTCAATAGATGAAAAGTAGAAACGGCCAAAAAGGGTAACCATACTTCTGCCTAGGCATTTCTTGAAAAAACTTTCAAGTGTTTAAAGGATTAAGTAGTTGATAATTTTACTTAACTATTTGAAAAGTTAACCATGGAAACTATTAAAAAGGAAAATTATCATATATTGCTTATGGAAGTTCACTAAGCAGTCAAGAAGGCTAGAGAAAATTGATTGATGAACTTATACTAAGTGTTAAGAATGAAAGAAAGTGAGAAAGCATATTGACGAAAGGAATCATTTCATTGAAAAGTGAAAATTTTCAAAATGATTTCACAGAAAAAACAAGAAAAAAGTACAAGAAAATGAAAATTTAGAGAAAAGAAAAAAGGAAAAATTTCTAAGTCTCCGTGTACTCAGAATCAGCAGGCTCGTCAGGAAATAGGACCACTGACATACAAGGATGTTTATCAGTCCTGACATCACGGTAACCCGCCGTATAAGCCATTTGCTCGTACACATCGACCATGGCTTGGTACTTTGCCGCAATTCCAGCCTCATGCTCACGTGACTTAACCAAGGCGACCTCGCTCAACAAACTTTACCTCATCAACGGATCTGTTCTCCCTGCTTATCTTGACAATTCTCTCAGCCTCCCATAAAGACCGCTCAAGCTTCGACTATTTAGCCATAGTCGCATCAAGTTAGGAAGTCAAACGGGTAACAACCCATTTAAGATCAGCCTCCTCATTCTTAAGATCATCACATTGTGACGCAATGACGTCGTATGCCATGGCAGTCTCCATCACCTTTCCCCTACAACCGACTATCTCTTCCTCAGTAGCGTGAATATCCTTATGTAGCCTATTTTGGTAAGTCACGACCTATTCTAAAATCGTTAGTGAAAAATTAGAAAGAAATTTGCACAGAAAAATAAAGGTGTAAAAAGGTAAAAATGAAAGTACATGCATCAGATAATGACTCAGGTTGATAACCTTATCATGGATGGACATCTGGTGGAGTATCGAAGAAGCCGTGGAGTATCGTCGCCACCTCCAGACACCCTTCTTCTCAGATAGATGCGGGAACCAGAGGAAGGGGAGACTGACTTCTTAGCAGGTGAGGGAGGAGGTGCGATATTCCTCTCTAGAATAGGGGAAACCTTATCAACGGGGGCAAGGAGATCAACAATGAGAGCAGGGAGATCGCGGATGGAGGGAATAAAATCCCTTGAAGCGGCACCTGATAAGCTGGCAATCCCCATCTTTTAACACTTACTCTTGCCAGGTATCCCCCACAAGTTACTCCTAAGACGCTTTGACATCTCGAGCTCCTGTAATGACCTCACATTCTCTTTCTTTTTTAGCAAACCCCTCTTTTTCCCGCTCTGATTCGTAAGATTCATAAGAACTCGACTAGACTATTTGACAAAAAGTGGGAAGTGGGATTGCAACGGGGATGACCCGAGGGACTTCTATTGCAGAAGATGATGGGGCAATAGACTCAACAACTGGAACGCGTGCGTCTGTGACTTTGATCTCTCTCAATGGTTCAAGAAGAACTCTTCAGTCTCGTTCTAGGAAATCATAGGCGGAATAGAGTCAAGCGGTAAGTTCTTTCAGAGCAAAATACCTCTTGTTTGGATTTTTGTCTACACAAAACAAACACGGGTTAGTATTTAAAAAAACACAAACGTAACAATGAAATAACAAATTTAAATAGAAGCGGAAAAATAAAAAAGAAAGGGGAGCTCCGGCCACTTCCAGAACTTTCCCCCAGATCTGGGAACGACCCTGCGGCCGTCACCACCCCAGTTTCCACCTATGAGAAGAGTACCCTCCTTTGAGCTTTTATCCCCCTAAGGAGGTCAGTGACTAGTCTTCCCTTCTTCTCACTTGCGTGAGGAGCTAAGTAATAGGATAGTCCGCACATTTTCACTATATACATGGTGCAGATTTCATTTACACCTATATTTAAATTAAGCCTCCTATTGAGGGCTTTAATCACTAAAAGAACCCTGTAAGTACTAGGGGTATATTGGAAAAGGGTAATGTTGAAGGTACTAAAAAATTCTTGAAAAAGAGGAGAGAAAGGAAGTTTTAAACCTAAGGCTGTGTACATCGAACCTAGAGAAATTTGTTATGGGGGATTACACGAGAAGAATTTAGGGATTACTTCCCTGAAACCATAAACTACGTCTGGCGAGAAGGCGTCCCGATGAAGGGCAAGGAAACAGTTGAATTCGTTCCTATTTTAGACTAGAGGAATAGTAACCTTAAATGGATGCTCATCCATTACTACTAGGGAAAGAAACGTGAAACAGAAAAGTGAGATGAAAAGAAACAACAGAAAGAAAGAAGGGAAGAAGGGAGACTTACAGAGGGTAGAAATGAGCGTGAAAAGAAAAAATGAGGGAAACCACTACGTGACATAAGTTACAGACGCTAAAATCAAGTTCAAAACGTTTAATGAATTTGAAAGTAAAAAGAAACTAGTTCTAAAAAATGGACAAACGACGGACGCATGAGAAGATATGTAATGAAATGATTATTGCCGGTCTACCTAAATGGGCAAGCCAATGGCAACACGACAATTGGAAAGAAGAAATTTAACGGACCAAAAATACGGACTATGCAAGAATGGAGAATGAAACGATGTGCATGGGGAACGAACAACGAATCCCTGTGCGTTCGTGTCATGACAAGATAAGACTACACAAAGACAAAATGAAATTTTCGAGGAGCGTGTCATCCACCCTAAAAAAGAGGCAATGATGGTATGCCATTTTATTATTTAAAAATAAATGACTTTTCTTGCGCAAAATTTAATGTGTTGCAGGATAAAAGAAGATCCTAGATTGGTAAAGTTGAACCAAAGACAACCACTCTCCCAACACTAGACGCGTGCTGGAAACATTCATTGCATTTCGACGAGCATCACCGAAGAGCAATGGAAGGCAAATGAACAGGTTAAAAATACTCACTACCACGTGGACAAGGGGGATCTACCTTAGGGCTCGCGGAAAGTGGTAAAAAATGGAAACAGGTTACAAGGCTGAAGTCATAAGGCACCCTTAAACGGATGATCAATACCTCAAGAACGAGGATCATCATCTCAAGAATGAGAAAGAGTATCAGAACAGGAAAGAGTAGTAGAACAGGAGAAGGTGATTAGTTAACGGGAACCGATGGATGGGGGACCCATGCCTTCAAGAACGGGAAAAGACTAAGGGGACCCACTCCTCCAGAAAAAGGATGTCAAGACTTGGAGAACCGCCCTAAACGGGTAAAACATTCACTAATTATGTAAGAGCCAGAAGAGCAGGATCATAAGAAGAATGGAAACGGATGAAAGGGATCCGAAATGACAGTCAAGTGACATGATTGATTAAGTAGCAGAATGACTTGGACGGGATAGGATGACAGGCCATCAAGTGGCTATGACTCACTGGATCGAACCAAAAGAAATCATCAAGTAACTATGACTGATTAGTGGCTGAGTGAGACAGATGGAAATGAGAAGTAAGGTAGGGAATGAGGGTCATGCTTGGCAGGAACATCTCTCCATTTATTATTATTACTCTAATTAATTCATATAAATTAGGAAGCCTATATAAGTCCAGTGTACTAAGTGAAACTCAGATATTCACTACAACTCAAACGTAAATAACACAGAGCATTTATCCCTTACAGTCTCTTGTTCCTAAACTCTCTCTCTCTCTCTCATTAATACCCACATAAGTCGACCATTATCAATAATTTTTCCTTTAACCCCCGACTAGTGGAAAAAAATCCTTTACAATGTGTGTTGCACGTGTTGAAGAAACCAACAATAAATAATATGTATAAAAGTGTTTGATCACTTTCTGACTTGTTATGTCAAATACTAATAATTCTATCTATTAAAGATTGATGATGCTTTATGTTAAAAGTTGTGTTGGCATAGAGAGTTAATAAAATTATAATTAATATTTCAGTTTAACATGTTTCTAAATACTGTAATTTCGTTGTTGATCGCAAGATTGTTAGGATCGTGATCCTAGCATGATTATATAACATCAAGTCATCGTAAGATCCTATCAATTCTTAATAATTAATTCACCTAGTATGGGTAGAAAGGTTTAGGATCGAGGATCGTAAGATCCTATCAATTCTTAATAATTTATTAGTAAAAAGTTTATCTATGCTAATGATACTTGAATATATTGAAATGATTATATAACATAAAGTCATCTACATATTAAATAAAAATAACACCAAGTCATCCAAAACAGCATAATATTAAGTAGAGTTCTCATACTTTAAGTTCTAATTTGATAACTTTAAGAGGTATAAGTCATAAAATGGATAAATTGAAATGTCGTAAAAATAGTTAAATGTTTAATTAAATATAAAAGATACTCATTATTATTATATAATCATTGTTAGTTTAGGGGTTAAATGGTTATAGGTAAATATTTGGTGCAAGGGTTCAAATTCCACATCAACACCCTTATAATTATTTTTTAAATAAAGTAAAAAGTAGGATCGGTGGGATCGTAGGATCATACACGACCCTACCGATCCTATGATGATCCTACCATGATCCCACATGATTTTGATTGTATACTTGATCCAAATTGTTAGGAATTATGGGATCGTAGGATCGTACGATCCGGATCGTAATTATAACAACCATGGTTGTTCATATTATGAAGTTGGCATCTGCTCTGGTTTGTTGCCGTATTTGGTTTGATGTAACTCCTCCTAGAGTTTTGATTTGGTGCTTATATTAATTTTTGTTAAGTAGTTTTTCTGTTGTTATTTTGTTGATGGATTTTATTCCCTAAAAAGGTAAAATAAATGAACTACTAATTTCAATATTAAATTATCCACTTATATAATTTTTTATGTAATTCGATCTATTTAAATTAATTTATCTCTGAATTTTTTACAACTCATATATCTTTTTAATTGGAATAGTAAATGTGATTTTGGTAGAGAAAATATCTTGAGACATATCAATTCAAAATTTCATGTAATAGTAAGGGCGTGTGTTAAAAAATGTTTTCCTCTCGTAGTCTCATTTATATATACTATAGACTTAAAAAGTAAAAATAAATTTGAAGTATTAATTTCAATATCCAATTCTTTAAAAAAATTGATCTATTTAAACGAATTTATCTTTTAATTTTTCACAACTAATATATTGTTAATAATTTATATGATAAATGTGATTTTAGAAGAAAGGATACTAAATTACCATTAAGTATAATAAATGGTATACCAAGACAATGGTATAAGAGATTCAACACCTTTATGATTATAAATTAGCCATTAACTAGTGAATTAATAATGCTTAAGGGTCAAGAGGTAATTAGAAAGGTAAAATGGTAATTTTGATCCGCTCTAATTTACAAACTAATAATTGGAGGACAGAACTACGTGAAATAATTATATCAGTGGACTACACGAGAATACTCTATATATACATTCTATAATCTCTAAGAGTACAATTTCATATTTATAGTGGAGTTCTAGTGGTATTAATAAATAAAATTATTTAATTAAAGAGTTTAATTAATAATCTAATTTATTAGAGCTTCAAATTATAGGTTTATGGTCCATAAGTCACATCTGTATTACACAGTCTAGCGTGTGAATATTTCAGGATATGAGAAAAAGACTGACTTGTAAAAAGAATTTTTATTCTAAGGCAAGTACGTAATTATGAGATAATTATATGTGATTAATCAATTAAGAATTAATTAAATAATTATTTTATTTAAATTTTGGAAATTATATATATATATCAATAATTTTCTAATTATCGATAAGTGAGATAGAATATCTAATTTGTGAAATCAGATAATTATAAATTATTATTAGATAATATTTCCAATCAACTAAATCTTTTATTTGTGAACTAATAAATAAATTAGCTAATAGAGATAATCTGATATGTTAATTTTGAATCAACTGATATCCGTATATTTATCTTATTAAAATAAATATTTAATTCACAGTAATTGACACGTGTCAATCACTAATTGAGAATTATATATTGAAATAAATATTATTTTTAGTTTACCCCTAAAAATATGATATGCCATGATCTAGAAAATACATAGATATTATTGTATTGGCCTCAGTGTTGAAAGAGAGTGAAGAACACAATTGCTATCAGGATGAATTTTCTTTATGATTAAAAAGTTAATCAAAAAGCTCTGTTGGAATAATCATCATCTTCTCTCAGAGGATTGTCTCACAAAAATTAATCATTCTCGGTGAATCTCTAGATCCCATGTGTTGAATCTATAATGCTAGATTGTTCAATACTTCTCCAGACTACAACTCATCTACCTAAGGTGAATACTGATCCAGATGTCCACTTTCAACTATCTCTGTCTAAGTGAAAATCAGAATCAGTATATCCAGTGGGGTTCAGGTCTCCACTTGGATAAACAAGCATATAGTTTCACGTTCTCCTATGTTACTTAAGAATGTGTTTACTAAAATCCAGTGTTCAAAACCTGGATTCAATTGATAACGATTGACAAGTCCCATTGCATAATAGATGTTCAGTCTCGTACACAGCATGGCATACATGAGACTTCCAACAGCTAAAGCATGGGGAACCTTTCTCATATATTCTTCCTCTTGAGGTGTCTTAGGACATTGTTCATTGAAGAGGACAATTTCATGTATGGTCAGTTGTTGACCTTTCTTGGAATTCTCCATAGTGAATCTCTCCAGCACCTTATCAATATAAGATGCCTGAGAAAATGCTAAGAACTTTTTCTTTCTATCCATTAGGATTTGGATGCTTAGAATATAGCTCGGTTCTCCCAAATATTTCATTTTAAATTTCTTAGCTAACCACTTCTTTACCTTTGACAAAGTTTCTATATCATTCTCAATGAGTAAAATATCATCAACATAAATAACTAAGAAAACTACCATCATATCTTTGGTGTATTTATAAACACAGGCTTCGTCAACATTTTACTCGAAGCCATAAGACTTTATAATATCATCACAAGTAAGATTCCAAGATCTAGATACTTGTTTTAATCCATAAATAGATTTAGTCAACTTGCATACTTTCTAATCTTACCCATTTCGTATGAACCCTTCAAGTTTCATCATATAGATGCTTTCTCCAAAAGAACCATTTAGAAAAGTCGTCTACGTCCATTTGCTATATCTCATAGTCAAAACTAGTAGCTATGGACAAAAAGATAGGAACGGATTTTAGCATGGCCACATGGGAGAACATCGTTTCATAATCGACTCCCTCAATTTGTGTATAGCCCTTGGCGACTAACCTTGCCTTAAAAGTCTCTACTTTCCCATCTACACTTTTTTTCTTCTTGACAATCCATTTACATCCAATGAGCTTGTCATCTTCAGGTGGATCTACAAGTTCCCAAATGAAATTGGAATATATAGATTTCATTTCCTGGTTCATGGCATCTTGTTATTTCTCATTTTCAGGATCATCCATTGCTTTTTTATAAGATAATGGATCATCCTTATTAGTGTCTGACACTAGGACATGTGCTTCTAGTTCGTAGTGAATTGGTTGTCTCATTTATTTGCAGGAACTGTTATTTTTCTGGTTTGTCGTTTATCAGTAGAAATTGAAGGTGGTTTGATCTCATTAGTCGTTAATTCATTGATAACTACTTTGCTACAAGTTTTGTAGTTTTGCATATATTCATGCTCAATGAAGGTTGCATTTATCGACACAAACACATTTTTTTCATTATGACTATAAAAAATACTCACCTCTAGTCTCTAGAGAATAGCCAATGAATATGCATACCTCAGACCTGAAGTCTAACTTTTCAGTCTTGGGTCTAAGAATGTGAGCTGTCCAAAATGTAAGTTGTCTTGCTTACAGACTTAGAAGGCACTACATTCAAAATGCATCTTGCTTACAGACTAACTTTCCTAGAGTCTAACTTTCTTGGAGTCTAACTTTCTGGTCTTGGGTCTAAAGGCGTCTTGCTTACAGACTTAGAAGACACTACATTCAAAATGTAAGTTGCCGTGTGTAGTGCACAACCCTAAAATATCAGTGACAATGATGAGTAGTTTAACATCAACCTAACCATATCCAATAAGGTTTGGTTTCTCACTCCACAACACAATTTTGCTTTGGTGTTCCAGGTGTTGTGAGTTGAGATAGGATTCCACACTCTAGCAAATATTCCTTGAATTCTAAATCAAAGTATTCACCACCTCGATTGGATCGAAGAGTTTTCCATGATAAACTCTTTATAGTTTGTTATTTTTTGGTTTTGATACATTAATTAATTCAGAATTATTCAACACGTGTTCAGTCAGTTTAAGCTTATACAGCCCATTTATAATTTTAGCGTGAAAGATATCAAATCCATTCTTAGAAATAATAAACTATTTATTAATGAAAGAAACTTCGAATAACTGTTCTTGCAAAACTAAAAGAGAAATCAAATTCCTCAAAAACCAGAAATATAATAAACATCATTCAAAACTATGTAATTATATCTAAAAAGTAAACGAAATGTCCCAAATTTTTTAGTTGACACGAGCGCACCACTGTCAAATCTCAAAACGACCTCGCCATCAGTCAGCTCCCTTGACGAATCAATTATCTGCAAAGAAGAACATACATGGTAAATGGCTCCTAAATCAAGTATCCAGGATGAAAAATCATATTCCACTAAACAAGCTTCAAGTACAAGTAAATCATATTTACCTTTCTTTTTCAGCTCAGATAGATACTTGTTATAGTTTCTCTTCCAATGACCTTCAACCCCACAGTGGAACACTTTCCTTTGGGCTTGCTGTCTTTCTTGTTCTTCTTGGTGTTCGATGATGTCTTGGCTTTCTTTACTCTTTTGATCTTACTCTCGTCCTTACCATTGTTCTACGTCATTTTCTTGTTCTTAACAATATTGGAAGAAGGCTTTTGCTCGACAACATTTGCCTCGCCCTCTTTGGTCATTCTAAGGTTAAGTGACTTAAAGTCTGTAGTTCATTCAATAATTGGGTCATGTTGAATTGCAACTTGTTCATAACAAACTTGGCCGTGAATGCAGAAAAAGCTGGTGTGAGTGACTCTAGTATGATACTAACTTGAGTCCACTCATCAATGGTCACCCCATGTACTCATGCCTCGTATATTATGTTGATCATGTTCAAAATATGTTCTCGAACAGAAGTACCATTCCTTATCTTAGTTGTTATATAGATCCTAGTGGCCTCATGAGGAATTTGATCGAACTGCTGTCTAAACATTGCCTGTAAAGATTCCATAGTCTCATAGGCACTCTTCATGCTTTCATGATTGGTTCTCAGAATATCATTCATGCTCACAAGCATGTAGCACTTTGCCTTATTGTTTGATATGATCTAAGCATCATATTTGTCCCTAACATTCATAGGGGCGTTAGTAGCGGGCTCCTAAGGACATTCTTCAATAAGAACGAAATTATGGTTCTCACAAATTAGCATTAAGTTCATATTTGATTTCCAACGCACGAAGTTACCACCATTCGATTTCTCAAGAGCGAGTAAAGTGGTACAAGGTTACCCACTATTATCACAGTATAGGATCAGTGGCTTGTCTATATCTGGAACTACTTCCAGATCAGAATAGAACTTTCTGAGCCATACCGCCTCTTTCGCAGCTTCACAAGCCACTATATATTCGGCTTCCATAGTGGAATCTACAATGCTGGATTACTTAATACTTCTCCAGAATACAGCTCCTCTACCTAGGGTGAATACTGATCCAGATGTTACCTTTTCGACTATCTCTGTCTGACTGAATATCAAAATCAATATATCCAGTGGGGTTTAGGTCTCTGCCTGAATAAACAAGCACATAGTTTCTCGTTCTCCTAAGATACTTGAGAATGTGTTTTACTGTAATCTAGTGTTCTAAACCTGGATTTGATTGATAACGACTAACAAGTCCCACTGCATAACAGATGTCCAGTCTCGAACACAGCATGGCATACATGAGAATTTCAACTGCAGAAGCATAGAGAATCTTTCTCATATCCTCTTCCTCCTTAGGTGTCTTAGGACATTGTTCCTTGGAGAGGACTATTCCATGTCTGATTGGTTGTTGAACTTTCTTGGAATTCTCCATAGAGAATCTCTCCAGCACCTTATCAATATAAAATACCTGAAAAAGTGCTAAGAACTTGTTCTTTCTATCTCTTGATAAAGTTTCTACATAATTCTCAATGAGTAAAATATCATCAAAGTAATGAACTAAGAAAACTACTATCTTATCTTTGATATATTTGGCTTCCAATTAATACATTATAATTTTTAAAATTGTCTGCTTTGCATAATCTGCCTTCCTGAACAACCTACATAAAAAATATTATAACTTTTGTTCTGGAGCTCCGAATCAAATTCTACAAAATTCTTCATGAAGTATACATCCGTATATTTTCAATAATATATAGTTTTTCATATTATACTCTCTAAAACAGAGCAGTTTAAAGATTTAATTTGGAAGATGTGAACAACCTTACTTTTCTGAGCAATATGTATAATAATTACCGTAACTTTTGATCGAAAACTCCAAATTTAATTTCATAAAATTCTCCAATAAGTATACTTTTATATCTTTCTGATCATATAAAATTTTCCATATAGTTGACTTCCAGTAAATTTAAATTTAATTTTCATATTTGATCAATTTGCATAACCTACTTTCCTTAGCAGTCTTCATGAAAATTGTCATAACCATTGCTCAAGAGCTCCAAAAACATTTTTCAAGAAATGAACATCCATATATTTCTAATGATATATTATTTTCTATGTAGTACTATCTTAATTGTTATAGTTTAAAAATTAAATTTGAAAAGCGTTCATATGTTTACTTTCCTAAACAGTATTAACTTAAACTACCATAACTTTTGATCAGAAGCTTCAAATTAAATTCCATAATTTTTTTCATAAAATAGATTTCCTTATATTTATGTTGTTATAAGACTCGTATGTGTATTTTTCCCCCATTCAACATAGATTAATTTCTGAGTTTACGGTTTTGCATAATCTATTTTTTTGAATGACCATCATGTAAAGTTTCATAACTATTTTTCGGGAGCTCCGAATTGAGTTATGCAAAAAATTTCAAGAAGTAGACATATATATATTTCTAACGATATATAATTGCTCATACTATATAAATCGATACAGTTTTAAAATTAAATGTGAAGCGTGAATTTGCTTACTTTCTTGAACAGCTCCAACGAAAACTATAATAACTTTTGGCTCCGAATTGATTTTCGTAAAATCCTACAAATAGTAGACTTCTATATCATTCTGATAATATAATATTTTCTATGTAATTCTCTTCGAACATTTCCCGTTTCCTTTTCCGTACACATTTCCGCAGTCATAGTCATTCTTGTTGTCATGATTTTTCTATTCTCGTTGTCAAGATAATTCCGTTTCTGTCGTCAAGACAATTCCGTTCCCATTGTCAAGACGTTTCTTTTCCTGCAGTCAGGACATTTCTTTCCCGCTCTCAATACTTCTACCGTTGTCATGACTTTTTTGTTGTCAAGACATTTTTCTCCCGTTCTCAAGGTTTTTCTCGTTGTCAAGACATTTCTTTTCCCGCCGTCAGGGCATTTCTTTCCCGTTCTCAAGAATTTTCCCATCGTCAAGTCATTTCTTTTCCTTGTCATCAAGGCATTTCTTTTGAGTTATCAAGACAATTCTTTCCCTGCCGTTAGGGCATTTCTTTCCCAATCTCAAAGCTTTTCCTGTTGTCAAGACATTTTTTTCCGCCATCAAGGCATTTCTTTCCCGTTCTTCAAGACTTTTCCCGTTGTCAAGGAATTTCTTTTCCCGCCATCAAGACATCTCTTTCTCATTCTCAAGACTTTTCCCGTTATCAACACATTTCTTTTCCCGCCGTCAAGACATCTCTTTCCCATTCTCAAGATTTTGTTTATCATAAATCAAATAAATTTCTCCCTTTTTTAGAAACTTATAATGATGTAAAAGAAATAAGTCAATTGAATATACAAGGAATGCGTTTACCGTTTTTCATTCTGTTTTCAGTTTTGTACTTGTTGTCGTTTCCATCTTTGCTTCAAACCCATTGCCTTTTCAATTTTTGCTTTCGTTGCTGAGGGGGAATTTGATTTGGTTTTTGACGTTTTGGGAGGAATTTCTCGAGTTTTTCTCTCTCTCAATGAAAGCATCAAAATGTAAATGATTTTTTCTTTGTGGGGAACCCTTTACGAACGAATAATAAAGATAATAGTTTAGAGAAAGAATGAAAGAATAAATAGACCATAATTTACATGGAAAATCCTTAAAAGGAAGAAAAATTACGGGAAGAACTATGATATTCTCTTATATTTTATGTAGGTATGTGTCTCCTATGTAGTTACATATGCCTCTTGCAAAGGGTTTTCCTTTATGTTCGAAGAATTTTAAGAGTGTAATGAGAGAGAAGAGAGAAAAATGCAATGCACTTAGTAAAGATTTGATTGCATTGTCTCCCCCTCTTTGTTTACATTGAACTTATATTTTTAGGTTTTTATAAAAATATTAGAAAATCAACATGATCACCTTCCTCCTACTTTTGGGAGGCATGACCACCATTACCCTACTATTGGAGGATGGCCACCCTTTTTGGGATTACTACCATGTTTGTGTGATTTTTACAAGCAGGGCTCATGTCTTGCTTGTTTCTTTTAATTGTTGCGTTGACTGTATTTCCTTATAACTGCCGAATTGACCATATCGTCTAATCCCTTCTACAATTATGATTATCTTCTATTCGATAGAATTTTCGATCTAGATCCTGACACGTGTCATGCGAGATTTTGTTTGTTCACCTACAACATCAATACTAGAAAAACAACCACATCGAAGAATTTTCTTCTTTCGAAAAGGCAAAACGTTGTTTACAACACCAAATTCATCAGGTGAAAAGTCATCTTTATGAAAAGAAAAAGATTCTTTCTTTAATGTATAAATACTAAAACCGTAAAAACATTATTTCCAGCAAATGAATTTAAACTAAATAATCTTTTTGAAAATTGATTCCATGTTAATTTAACACTGACATCGTGTCATTTTTAAGATATTTTTAATATCACAAATTGTTAAAAATTGCACAGAAAAAATATGGGTATGTTAGATGGTGAAGAAACACAAATATTTGTGCAATCTGTCAAACAGTTGTTAGGCAAAGAAGGAATAGTACGGTAATGTCAATATAAATTGTCGTTTTAAAATATGAAACCTACTTAATGGTCTTTTGGAACATTTTTTATGAAAGAAATTTCCTTCAAATACATTGAAGGAAATGAAATGTGTTGTTTGGATTTGAATAAATTTGAAATGAAATTCAATTCAATTATTGTAAGACAATTATGTTCTTAAGTTATAACTATTGAGTTTTCTTTAATATTTGTTAGATTAGGATAAGAGATTAATTTAAGTTTTTAAATGAAGAAAATTTGTAAGTTCTAAATAGGATTTGAAATCTTTTTCAACCTGCTAAAATCGTCTTTACAAAAGTCAGTTTAAATACTGTTAAAGTGGTCACATGGCTTTTCTTGGATTCTTTAAATTTTGTCCAATAATTATCCTACTCTCAATCGTTGAACAAAAAAGAGTGGATATTGGCATATTGCATTATTGGGATGATGAGAACCACACAGAGATATTAAAACAACGCAGAAAAGAAGTACCAAACAAGACAGAAGGAGGAAAGGTTGATAATAACAGAGTCATTGAAAAATAAAACGAGGACAATGAGTTCTTTTAGACACTACTGTACCTAAACTCGCAGTTGTGTATTAGATCTCTTGTGGAGGTGGCCCTTAACGATGTCTGGGAAGCTTATGTCTTTGTGTGAACTTAGCCTTGTTAATTTGGATGTGGAATCATCTCAATAACGCAATTGTGTTACTGTGTTTCTTTTTGCACAAAACTTTTTAACTATTGTATTTTTGGTACTTTTCATATTTTCAGATGATACTTTAATTGATTTTTTATTATTTAAATTATCCCGTGTAACATTCATCTTACGCTAGTATATAGAAAAGATTGCTTCTAATTTAAACCAATCATTTTCCTAAATGATTAGTTTACACATTGATAATTAAGACTAAATAATATATTTAGTTGTTCTGTGTTTCATTACAAACAATAAATAATTTTCAAGTGAATTCTTTTCTTTTCTTCCCCTTTTGCCCCTATCTTTCCTGAAACTCAGCTGAGAGAAATTTCTATTTTGCGCAGCTTATTCGAGCTGAGGGGAAATTTTTGTTTTGATTTTGTTCTTTATTCTTTAGCGCGACTTTGGTTTGTTTTTTCTCTCACATCCCGAATCTCAACGAGGTTTGTTTTCTTTCCTTTTGTTTCTTGCATCTACTTTATCTGAGTTTCTTTCTTCTCTTGTTTCGTTCATATAGAGCATCTATATGCTTGTTTTTCATTCGGTTAATATTACTTTTAACTCTGTATTTCATTTGGTTTACATCCATATAATCGGCTTTGATTTTTAGTTCTAATGGCATCCATTAGAGTTTCTTTTGAGATTCATTGTTTGATTTAGTTCTGTGTACTGATTCATTGTTTTTTACTTTTCTAAAATTTCTAGAACTTTATTAATTTATTGTTGTATTTTACTATCATTGGTCTGAAATTTCTGTAAAATGATATTTTCAGCTATATCGAAGGTTCTTATTATTTTATCTATGATGTTAGATGGTGTGATAAGTATGCGTACGTAAATAATTAATAAAAATCAGATTTTGTTGATGTTGATTGGACATTTGGTGTTTTATTGGATTTGTTTTTAAGTGAATCACGTGTGTCTGCTACACGAGAAAACATACATATGAAGATTGTTCTTAGTGTTGAGCAACATCTTGTAAACTTTTGAAGTTAAAGATTAAATTCATATTATATCTATCAATAATTCCAACGTCAATGAATTTCTTAACATTTTCCCATAAATCTATTTGTTTTTACAATAAAATGAATTTCTCAACATTTCCCCATGAATCTATTTGTTAAATTTGCTTTTACAATTTTATAGTGAATTCATTCGTAACTAAATAACTAAGTTATTTACACTCAGTAACTAATTTTATTATGCCATGTAAAACAATGCCTGAAAATTACTTGACGAAAGTTCTAAGTCGAATTTAGTTTCTTGTTTGCTTTGATATATGGGTGTGCCCAGAGCGGATTGGTGAAGAAGTTGTTTTAGCTATTTTTGAAAGTCACTTTTCGAGAGTGAAGTGTAAGAAAATGTTTTAAAGATCTAGATATGATGTGCTGTAAAGTTTTAGCCAATAATTCAAGACGGTATTCAAATCAATTGAAGAATAAACTATCAAAGTACCATCAATAATGGTTGCCTAATCCTGTGGTGATGGTGGGTGAGAATGGGAAAAGTGGGAAAAAGAAGATGGATGGTCCCACTTTTGAGATAAAATCATTATATTGAAATCTTTGACCATGTACATTATAGTGCAACTGTTGTAATTTATTGTTGTATTTTACTATCATTGGTCTGAAATTTCTGTAAAATGATATTTTCAGCTATATCGAAGGTTCTTATTATTTTATCTATGATGTTAGATGGTGTGATAAGTATGCGTACGTAAATAATTAATAAAAATCAGATTTTGTTGATGTTGATTGGACATTTGGTGTTTTATTGGATTTGTTTTTAAGTGAATCACGTGTGTCTGCTACACGAGAAAACATACATATGAAGATTGTTCTTAGTGTTGAGCAACATCTTGTAAACTTTTGAAGTTAAAGATTAAATTCATATTATATCTATCAATAATTCCAACGTCAATGAATTTCTTAACATTTTCCCATAAATCTATTTGTTTTTACAATAAAATGAATTTCTCAACATTTCCCCATGAATCTATTTGTTAAATTTGCTTTTACAATTTTATAGTGAATTCATTCGTAACTAAATAACTAAGTTATTTACACTCAGTAACTAATTTTATTATGCCATGTAAAACAATGCCTGAAAATTACTTGACGAAAGTTCTAAGTCGAATTTAGTTTCTTGTTTGCTTTGATATATGGGTGTGCCCAGAGCGGATTGGTGAAGAAGTTGTTTTAGCTATTTTTGAAAGTCACTTTTCGAGAGTGAAGTGTAAGAAAATGTTTTAAAGATCTAGATATGATGTGCTGTAAAGTTTTAGCCAATAATTCAAGACGGTATTCAAATCAATTGAAGAATAAACTATCAAAGTACCATCAATAATGGTTGCCTAATCCTGTGGTGATGGTGGGTGAGAATGGGAAAAGTGGGAAAAAGAAGATGGATGGTCCCACTTTTGAGATAAAATCATTATATTGAAATCTTTGACCATGTACATTATAGTGCAACTGTTGTAACCTATTTATTTACACCAATTATTTAAATTAGTTACTAAGTAATTAATGTGATTGCACCACATAAATGAAAATCTACGAATATAATAAATATCGTTCAAAATTAAATAATTATTTTTAAAATTAAGATAGATTGTTCTCAATAGTTTTGCTGACACGAGCGCACCACTACCAACTCTTATAATGATCTCGCCATCAGTCAGCTCTCTTGACAAATCGAGCATCTGTAAAGAAGAACATACATGGTTAGTGACTCTTGAATCTAGTATCCAGGATGACAAATCATATTCTAGTAAACAAGTTTCAAGTACAATTTACCTTTCATTTTCAGCTCGGAGAGATACTTGTTATAGTTTCTCTTCCAATGGCCTTCAACCCCACAATGAAAATATTTTCCTATAAGTTCGTTGTCAATATTGTTCTTCTCGTCCTTGGCTGACCTTTTGGCCTTCTTTTTATTATTATTCTTGCTTTTGTCATTACCATTCTTCTTCTTCCTTTTGTTACTACTAACAATAGAGGGAGAAGGATTTTGCTCGGTAACATTTACCTCGCCCCCAACGGTAGCCCTTGTGTTAACAATCCAAGTATTAATTGTTGGCCTTTCAGGACTTTCTTCAGCAAGAATAAATACATTATGCTCATAAACTACCAACATGTTCGAGTTAAATTCCATCTTATGGAATTATATCACCATTCAATTTCTCAAGTGCTAGTAAAGCAATAATAAGGTTACCCATGATAGACATAATAATAACGGAAAAATAAAACATACATAATTCAATATAATTAAAATAAATATTCAGAATTCAGAAAGTAAACGTGATGCATGAACGTAATATATTAAACACATAAATTTAACATTTACTAATTCACGATAAAATAACCTAACAATTAATGTGTTGTCTTAGGGTCGGTCAAATTATTCTTAGACTGTCTATGAGACATTCTCATCCTTATTAATTAATACTTAAAATATCTCATATTTTCTCTTTTAACAATAATGTATGGTTAAGTTGTTCAGGTCACAATTATCCACTCAAAATTTAGTTGTGACTTTGTGAGTGTAACACATTATATCAGATTTCATGACTTGATTTAGAATATGTCACCTTAAGGTCAATCAAAACTAAACTACACCACTTAGTCCTATCTTCTTAAGAAGTCCAACCTTGGTATTGATACAGCTCGAAAACTTCCTTAGGATGATGAAAACAAAACTATTTTGAGGCTCTCACTATATCTCACGGTGTTGTACTAATAATGGAGACCATAGGTTACATTGGCATATCAACATTCTCCCACTCACTATTTTTAAAATAATGTATTTTTATATTTTAACTAATCAATTAATACCAAATTAATTAATAGTTAAACAAATAACCCTATGAATGTGAAACTAAAAGCTAACCCAATCTAATTGGTCTAAGTTCATTTAACCTTCTAAAGAGTCTAAGTTAAAATTAGGTGAACTTAGATTGACTAATTAATTACATTCATCAAACTTTAGCAAAATTCTTTTACTAAAATTGATTATCCTAAAGGTTACTATAGCCTTTAGAGCGGTGTGATGACCAATTTTAACTAATTAAAACCTTACAGTTTACATGCAATTCATTTCTCATAACAATTCATATAAATATATTATAACAATCTTAATAAATCATGTTTGTATTGATGAAATACATGATTAAATAAAATTATGTGGGGTTTCATGTATGGTATGTGATCGACTAATGCATGATCATGTTATCAATCATATCAATAAATATTTATTTAAAAACTAAATAAAATAATAGTGGATCAAGTGACTATTTGATATTTTTAAATCATAACCATTGGGATAAAGAAATAAAATTACAAAGAGGACTTTAAAATTATATATTTCTAAAATATCTCATTCTCCACCTGATGTCCATCTTCATAATCTTCAAGTTTTGAACAAAATATTTTTTAATTAGGAAAAACTATTTTTCTTAATTAAAAATCATCTCTATAATTTTCTTTTAAATTTATTGAATTTGATATAGTCAAAAAATAATTTATTGCCTTGGTCAAACTTCAGTTAAACACAATCAATTAATTAATCTTCAATTTTTATAAAATTAATAATTAATAATTAATTTCAAAATTTAAAAGGAAAAAGATAGAGTTAAGGTTTTCATAAAACTTTGCAGTGATAGGGTAAGTTGGTATCAAAATTTCTGTGAAACTTCCCTACCGCTGGGCAACCTCAACCGCCACAGGCCACCGTCAGTCATCGCCAAGCATCGTCTGCAGCCGCCGTCAATCACAACGGTGCCACCACAGGTGTCAATTTTTCGGCGAGCTCACCGCCGGAGACGGTTTTTTGGCGGTGTAAGCGTCGAAAACCCTATTTCCGGTGCTAGCGTCAGAATTCCCTAGGAGTTCCTATTTCTATTCTTTTTCCTCCACTTTCGTCTCATGTGTTCTTCATCTTCTAGCGATTGGAATAATTATAATTTATTATTAAAAAAATTAAAAATTCCAACGCCCCAAAACGGCTTACACAAGATCTAAGGAAAAATTAAAGAACAAAGTCTAGCCCAATAATCACCATACAATTAACTATCTATTATTTAACCATACATTCAAAAAATAAAACTATCAATTCATTCATACATATCGAATATATATGAATAATGTAAGAAAACCCACACAATATTTAATATACAAATATATATTGACCGTTGAGATACCAATTGTTGGAAACGCAACGCTCGCGCGGCAGAAGCGTGGGGCTTTTAAAATATTATTAAAAACAAATATACATCTTTTAGTTTATATCAAGCGTCCTAGCAAACCAACGATCATGCGTTCCCACGAACAACGGACTTCGAGATCCACACCAAAATCTTCCAAGTCAATCCCCAAACGAACTAGGACGTGTGTGGACACGTAGAATAATTCAAAAACACTTTTTCTGTCTCCAGATGTACTCAACACATGAGATATAAAGATTTACTGAGAATGATTAATTTAGTGAGACAACCCTCTGAGAGAATACGATGATTGTTTTCAGAGTTTTTTATTAACTTTTAATCACAGAGAAAGTTCGCCCTAATAGTAGTTGTGTTCTCAACACTCAACCAACCTTTAGGCCATTAGAATAATATTATATATATAGCTCATAAGATTTTTAGGGATATACTGAAAATAATATTTAATTTCACAATTATCATTAAAGTGAGACCCACTGCAATTTGTGCACTCAACTGCAATGCCACACGGTACTACAGTTGTCATGAGCCATCACAGTGCCTCATGGCCCTGTGTGTCATGGCACTACAATAGTGTTGTGGGTCACTACAATAGTTCGTGTCAATCTCTGATTTCCAATCAGTGATTGACATGTAACAATTACTGTGAATTAAATAATTATTTTAATCATATAAATTTCCACATATCAATTATTCAAAATTAACATTATCTGATTATTTCTATCAAGTAGCTTATTTGTTAGTTCACAAGTAACAAATTTAGTCGATTCAAATTTTAAATTATTATCTAATAATAATTTAACATTATCTAATTTCATAAAGTAGATATACTGTCTCACTTATCGATATTTAAAAAATCAATCGATATAATTATTTATATATAATTTCTGAAAATTAATATAAATAATTAAATTAATTAATCACACATAATTATCTCATAATTATGTACTTGCCCCACCCCAGAATAAAAATTCTTTTTGCAAGTCATTCCTTTTCCCATGTCTTGATATATCACACCCTCGACTGTGTAGTACAGAGGTGACTTGAGGACCATGAACGTATAATACTAATGTCCAATAAATAAAATTATTAATTAAACTCTTTAATTAAATAATCTTATATATTAATTTCATTACTACTCCACTATTAATATGAAATTGCACTCTTAGAGATTGCATAATGTATTTATAGAATACTCTCGTGTAGTCGATTCATATAATCATTTCATACAATTTTGTCCTTCAATTATTGGTTCGTAAATTAGAGCTTGTCAAAATTATCATTTTACCCTTTTAATTACCTCTTGATCCTTAAGTACCATTAATTCAATAGTGAATGGCTAATTTATAATCATATTATTAATTTAAGCTCAATAACCATTCAATTCCAATATTAATACTTAAGGGAATCAATATACGATCCGTTAGAAAAGCTTAAATTTCAAATCTTGTAGGATCATGTTCCCAGTCATCCACATCACTGAAACTCCAAAATAAAAGTCACTAACTTGTTTCACAAACAAACCTTAACGAGTGAATCAAAAGATACAGTAGACATGTATAGGAGTTCATGACTACTCAGGATCTAGACTAATCTACATATGATCATCAGATTGATGTGTATTAAATCTTTATGATAAATAACAAGGTAATAAAGATATTAATTCACATTGGTCTTTCATATATAATCTTATTATATAAAGTACATTCACTAAGATGTCAATCCACATCAATGATCCGGATCTAGATCATATGCATTCATGATGCTTAATGAACTGTATTAGCAACCATTCATTAAAGATTTCATACTTTAATATGTTGCTGACAATTTTATTCATTATCTATGATCTTAATCCTCTCATACTAATACAAGATCATAGTCTCATTATTGAATATGGAATTTTTAGATATTTATATAAATTACTCAACAATAATTTAAAAGAACAATTATAAGAAAAATATATTTTCATTACGTTTCTTATTAAAATGTCAATACACATGTTTTGAGGGCATTACCCCCAATAGTATATTAGAAAACATTCTTGTTCATTAGATATTATACAAAAATACCATAGGCAAGCTAGTGCTATCATGACCAGTGAGTATTTGAAGGGAAACTATAAGGCTGGTTTGCTTACACAAGAGTCGTCCAAAAAAGATTGTTGACCATATGCATGTGAAACATGGTGTTCTTTGGTCGTTTTTACACGTAACTGTATCGCGTGTTCTTTGGCCCTTTTTATTAACGACTAAATGATAAATGACTTGGCCATTTACAATTACTACTAGGCCGCACGATAATTTTGGCAACTTAAAGTTGGACAACTATTTTGCTACAAAGATGGCCTGAATGCGCCATCTTTTTAGTTCTCCCAATTTCCAATTCCATGTCATAATCATTGTTATATAATTTCTCTAAAAAGTGAAAACAAACTTAAAATAAGAAAGAGTAAGAAAAATAATTAAATGAATGACCATGAAAAATTTTGAGGTGTGAGAAAGGGGTACGGGCGTGCATGCAACTGAAATACTGGCCTCGTCTCGTGAAACCGGCTTCAATTGAGGGAGACAAAAGGGTATTTCACCATAATGGGACAGGATAACGTTCTAATGTCCCGTGCGGAAGGGTTAGAACACAGGACAACATTCCCTTGTCCTGATTTATCTTGCCCCGCTACAATAATTTTTTATTTTTTTTAGATTTAAACCCTTAAGTTTTTATTTTTTAACCCTTTAACTATTTTTAAATTCTACCCTTTTAATTTTAAATTTCAATCCTTGACATTTTACTTATTTTTTGTTCCCATTTCACATTGCTGTCCATTTTTCTTTGAAATCTCTATCTAAGAACTATGGGTGTTCAGGGTCCGCTTTGGTTCAGTTAGTGGCTAAAAGTTGAAATGAATTAGAAGTTTTAATTTGCTCATTTGATAAACCAAAACGAACTGTGAATATAATATGAACTGAACCTAACCTAATTGAAAATTTCAGCTCGATTCAACGGTTCAGCAATGTTGCAAAAAAATCCATTAAATTTAGCATTAAAGATGAAAATGCACAGAAATGAGGAGAACTTAAATATCAATACAAACAACATTAAAATTAACTAAAATCCCTAATTCAAAAACATCCAGGCTATAAACTAGTAAAACTAAAATCCTGACATTGTCTGTAACTAAAAAATAGGGTTGATAATAAGTAAAATAAGAACCCTAACAATCTTTAAAGCTCAAACAATTAGTGATAAATCAGTAAAATTAAAACCCTAACATTCTTTAAGACATAAACCATTGCTCTAAGAGCTAGTAAAATGGCCTTGGTACCATTAGATACAAGAGAAAAGGGGAGAGCGTCGGGGTTTTGAGAAAACATGAAACACCCAGATCTACTTGATTGTGGTAGCTTGAATGAGCAACAAGGGAGAGAATGCCACTCCGAGAGAGGGGGAGGGAGAGAGACTATGAGAAATAGAGTGAGCCGCTGTGAGAGAGAGAGAGAGAAGACCACTGCAGTAAAGAGAAGGTGACTACGAGTAAGAGGGGAGGTGGATGCGAGTGAAAGAAGGTGACTACGAGAGAAGAGAGTAGAAGCGGAGGGTGGAGCAGTTGAGAAAAACACTTTAGAGAGATAAAGAGGAGATGAAGGAAGAAGCGAGTGTCTCTTCAGATTCTACTGTTGTGCAGTTTAACACACACATAGAGAGAGATATAGAGAGATTTATTTAATTTGTTTTAATGTGTTAGATTCGGTTCGGTTCAACAAGTTTATATATCAAATTGAAACTTAAGTTTTTTGTTAATTTATGAACCGAATAAAACTGACGTCAACTAAAGAGCTGACAAAACCTGTAATTTTCAGTTTGGTTTGGTTTGATTTCATCAGTTCGGTATATTTTTAACACCCCTACTTAGAATCTCAAGCCCTCGAGTAGTGTTCTCACTTCGAAGGTTCTGAGTTCTTCCTCTCTCTCTCTCTCCCTCTCTCTCTCTCTCTCACTCACTTTGTCTATCTCTCCTTTTCAAGATCATCCATCGCCTCTTTAAAGGTTAATAGATCGTCTTTATCAGTGTCAGACACTAGGACATGTGCCTCTAGTTCATAGTGAATAGGCAACCCTTCCACTATGCTGTTGCACTAGGTTTCCTGAATAGGAACTGTGGTTTATGTGGTTTGTCATTTATCAATTAATGATGAAGGTGGTCTGATCTAATCAGACACTAATTTTTCGAGAACTACTTTACTACGAGATTTGTAATTTTTCATATAGTCGCGTTCAAGGAATGTGGCATTTGTTAATACAAACACATTTTGATCATTGTGACTACAAAAGTACCCACCTCTAGCCTCTGGAGCATAGCCAACAAATATACACACTTCAGATCTTGAGTCTAACTTTCTATTCTTGGGTCTAAGAACATGAGCTTGACACCCATATACAGAAATGACGCAAACTAAGTTTAAAGTCATTCCATAACTCTAAAGGTGTCTTGCTTACAGACTTAGAAAGTACTACATTCAAAATGTAAGTTGTCATTTGAAGTGCATATCCCCAAAATATGAGTGGTAGTGATGAGTAGATTAACATAGACCTAGCCATATCTAATAGGGTTCGGTTTCTCCTTTCTGAAACACCATTTTACTGTAGCGTTCCAGGAGCTGTGAGTTAGGATAGAATGCCATACTCCAGCAGGTAATTCTTGAATTCTAAATCCAAATATTCACCCTTGATCTGATCAAAGGGTTTTCAGTGATTTACTTTATTGCTTTTCAGTTTCAGCTTTTAAGTCCTTAAACTTTTCAAAAGTTTCAGACTTTCTATGCATTAGGTAAGTATAACCATATCTAGAGTAATCGTCAATAAAAGTGATGAAATACTCATAACCCTCACTATGTACTAGGTAGAGTGGTTCCGCTGGACCACTGCCAGCGCCAGCACCGGAAATCCGATTTGAGGTGCCGGAGTCAAAATTCCCTAGAAATTCTATTTTTTCCTTCTTCGTCTCGTGCATTCTTCGTCTTCTCGCGATCGGAATTTTTACAACACAATATTCAAAATAAAAATTACAAAAACTCATATGCTCCAAAACGGCTTACACAAGATCTAAGGAAAAATAAAAAGCAAAGCCTAACACCATAATCACCATACAATTAATGATTCATCATTAACCTATATTCAAAAAAAAAACCATTCATTCATTCATACATATCAGAACATTATGAATAATGCAAGAACACTCATACACTTTTAATACATAAATATATAAAGACCGTTTTGATACCAATTGTTGAATCGCGGCGCGTGCGGCAGAAGTGCGTGGACTTTTTAAAAAAAAAATTAAACTTTAATCGAAATAATTGCAGCACCACAATATCCAAAATAAAAACTTTTATTTGAAAACTTTTTTCAAATGGATCTATTATATACTTATATTAAATCATAAACATACGTGGATACGAAAATATACCTCTTGTAGTCTAATCTACCGCCCTTGCAAATCAACGATCTTGCATTCTCACAAACAAGGGATTTGGAGAACCACATCAAGATCTTTCAAGTCAATCCTCAAACACATTAGGATGTGAGTGGGCATGTAGAATATAGCAAGAATAATTTTCTATCTCTAGATATACTCAACACATGAGAACTAAATATTTTCAGAGAATGAATAATTTTATGAGATTATTCTCAGAGAGAATACAATGATTATTCTCACAAAGCTCGTTGATTAATTTTTTTAATCTTAGAGAGTTTCACTATGACAGTAATTGTGTTGTTAGCACAAAAATCCAGCACTGAAGCCTATATAATAATATTTATATATATTTTCTAGGCACCCCAAATTTTTAGGCATATACACAAAATAATAATTAATCACAAAATTACCATTGCAACTGTGCACAATTACAGTGCCACACCGCACTATAATTCATGGCACTACTGTAGTACCATGTGGTACTACATTATTGCACATCTAATTGCAATGCCACGTGACACTATAGTAGTCCATGTTCATTTTTTATTCTCAATCAGTGATTAGCGTGTGGCAGTTCAACATGCCACGTGACCATTTCTGTAAATTAATTAATTATTTTAATCAGATACATATCTAGATATCAGTTAATTCAAAATCAACTTATTTGATCATCCTTATCAACTAATTTATCTGTTTTTTCATAAATAACAGATTTAGTTGATTCAAATTTTGAATTATTATCTAATAATAATTTAACATTATCTAATTTTACAAATTAGATATACTGTCTCACTTACCGATAACTAGAAAATTAATCAATATAATTATTTATATATCCATTCTGAAAATTAATATAAATAATTTAATTAATTAATCACACATATTATGTACTTGCCTCAGAATTTTAATTCTTTTCGCAAGTTCATCTTTTTCTCGTGTCTTAAAATATTCACACCCTAGACTATGTAGTATAGAGGTGACTTTGAGACCATGGACCTATAATTCTAAGTTTCAATAAACCAGATTATTAATTAAACTCTTTAATTAAATAATCTTATTTATTATTCATTATTACTCAACTATAAATATGGAATTGTACTCTTAGAGATTATAGAATGTATTTATAGAGTATTCTCGTGTAGTCCATTGATATAATCATTTCATATAGTTTTATCCTCCAATTATTAGTTCATAAATTAGAGTTTGTCAAAATTATCATTTTACATTTCTAATTACCTATTGATCCTTAAGTACCATTAATCACAAGCTAATGGATAATTTATAATCGTATTCTAAATTTGAGCTCAATAACCATCCAATTCTAGAATTAACACTTAAGCAAGCCAATATACGATCTGTTAGAAAAGCTTGGATTCTAAATCTTGTAAGATCATGTTTCCAGCCATCCATATCACTGAATCTCCTAATGAATGAATCAAAAGATCCAGCAGACATGTATATGACTACTCAGAATTCAGACTGATCAACATATGATTATCAAATTGATGTGTATTAAATTTTTATGATAAACGGCAAGTTAATAAAGATATTAAATCACATCAGTCATGTCATATATAATCTTATTATATAAAGTATCGTCACTAAGATATCTATCCACACCAATTATCCAGATCTAGATCACATGCATTCATAATTCTTAGTGAACTGTACTACAAACCATTAATTAAAGATTCCATACTTTTAATATGTTGCTGACAATTTTATTCATTGTTCATGATCTTAATCATCTAGTACCAATATAAGATCATAGTCTCATTAATGAATACGAAATTTTAATATATTTATATAAATTATTTAACAATAACTTAAAAGAACAATTATAAGAAATATGTAATTCCATTAAATTTCATATTAAAATGTCAATACATATATTTTGAGGGTATAACTCCCAACACAAGAGACTCTGGAAGTTTAGAAAAAGAGGGTTCTGGAATATCAACAACGGACCATCCACTACCTCTTTACCCTTCTTATTAACTTGTATCCATTCTTGTTTGTTCGGTTTAGACACTTTCTTTTTAGGAACATTTGGTTTCTTCACTAAAAGGAAATCATGCCCAAAAACTCTATATTTAGAACATTTTAGAGGCATCCCTAAATATTCAACATCCACTCTAACATCAAATAATCCATAATCATCCAAATCTAAATCAATATGGTTAGGCAAGTCTGAATCTAGATCAATTTCCACACAAACTTTTGCAAAGGAAAGCTTTAAACAACCTGCAGTGAATGGATCCTCACAAATAGGTCTCTCTAAAATGCTGCAAATGTTTCTAATCCTTTTTTTTAGTCCACAAAAATGTAGGTATGCTCAAAAGCTTGATCCAAATAGAGACTCGAGTGAGATCTTCCTTGGTTAATTTGGCAGTGGGATTCCACTCTTTGAGAATAAGAGGAACTCCTAATAAATGACATGGCCCTCCATGACACCTCTTTTTCACCTTGGGAAAAATTGAAGTAAAAGAAGCCATTGTCATCTTCTGAGATATTTTTCAATCCCTTATTTCCCTGTAACTGAAATGCAGAGGCATGAACTCTATTAAAGGCAGGATTCTTCCCCAAAAAGTGACCTACAGTGGTGTTTTTCCAGATCTGGATACCCTCATTAATCACCTCATCCTCCATTTTGAATTTGCCATTAGCTTCCTTCCTTGGTTTCGCACAATTTAAAACAAATGGCACATTAGGGCTTTGTACCCTATCTGTCCATTTTTTGTTGCCTTTTGTTCCTCTATCACCAACGGCTATTTTACGGCCAAGAATGTATGAGTACTTCATTGATTTTCCATTCAACCGGTCATTATCATGTAGTACAGTATTTTAAAGTTAATTTTAGTTTGTTATTTATGAATTTTTTTTGAAATATTATTTAAGCTTAAGGAAGTTTTGTTTCTAAATTTATAATCTTTAATTTAGAAAATATTTTCAGTTTTTCTCTAAGAAATGTGTTGTTTCAATAAATATTGTAAATCATGAATTATTTTTAAAAGAAAATAAATTAACCTAGCTACCGCTACATTAAGTATATTACCGCAGTAAACTTAACCGATCTTCGGGGTGTTACATATGCCTTCTCTCTCCTAAGGAATTTATTTTAAAATATTGATCAAATACTGACTTAGGCATCGAAAGCTCTTCATCATAGAGTTCTTTGCATGTGTTACGCAGGTTCTCGCCTAAGAGGAACTCTATATGGAGAGGAGACCCAGATATTAAGGCCATAAGGAGTTCCACCCAGAGGGAAGGACACATATAACATCACTGTTACAGATTCCCCCGATTAGGAAGACACCGGCACTTAGCTTGGGCGACAAAGCATACAAGCATCTGTACTAGTAAACTTTTCAGCTGAAACAGTTGGCTCCGCCTGTGGGAACGACTATAAAGTCATTCTTGTTTAAAGCATTTGAAACCATTTCTCTCTCGCAAAGAGAGGATGAGATTAGCAGCCTACGTAGGATGAAGTCTAGGATGAGAGGGAGGACTCACCTCTTCCCCAGACAGAGGAAGGACTTTCAGCCATCATAATGATTATATGACAAATGAGGAAAGGCTGCAAGATATCGTTCAAATCACAACAGCCTCTTGCATGAGAATGGTCCTCCCCCATGACTTAAAGGATCACTTGTCGAGTCACCACACTCACATAGCCATGAGGAAAAGCTATTAGTGAGAAAGTAAGGTGACTCCCTAACTTGGAGGCACAACCACCAATCAAAGAAACCGGGACCAAAGTGAAACTAGGCTTTTAGGATTAACCTCTTATAAGGATCTTTTTTTAGTGAATCTACTTTTATGAAAAAATAGAACATGTCGTAGAAATATTTGCTAATGATTTTCTGGCTATCCTACAAATCTCCAAGGATCGACTCTTCTACGACGTGCGACAGAGGATTAAAAAGTGATGACTGACGTGGTGCTCGAACCCGCCAGTCAGGATTAAAAATTAAAGACTGGCGTGGTGATTGATCCTGCCAATCGGGATTAAAAAGCGATGACTGGTGAGGTGTTATAGCCCATGAGTCGGGATTAAACAAAAAATGATGATTGGTGAGGTATTTTAGCCCACCAGTCAGGACTAAACAAAAAGTGATGACTGGCGAAATGCTCTAGCCCACTAGTGGGGATCAAGGTAAAAAGTGATGATTGGTGAGGTGTTTTAGCCCATCAGTCGGGATTAAATAAAAAGTGATGGCTGGTGAGGTGCTCTAGCCCACCACTCGTCAAATGGGATTCAAGGATCTAGACAGAGTAGGTACGCCTAGATAGACATCAAGATAATAAGTGATATCTACCGAGCACCTCACCTCGTCAGACTGGATTCAAGGGTCTAGCTAGAGCAGACACGTCTAGCTAGACATCAAGGCAAAATGTGATATCTACCGAGCACCACAACTCGTCAGATGGGATTCAAGGGTCTAGCTACAGCAGACACGCCTGACTAGACATCAATGAAATATGTATATCGAGCATTCATGCTCACAAATGGGATCAAGGGTCTAGCGAGGGCAGGCACGTCTGGCTAGACATCAAGGTAAAATGTGATGTATGTCAAGCACCTCACTTGTGATATGGGATTCAAGAGTTTAGCCAGAGCAGGCACACCTGGTTAGACATAAAGGGAAGATGTCTGCTGAGTACCCATGCTTGCAAATATGAACAATGATCTAGCCAGAGCAGAAATGCCTGGCTAGACGTGGAGCACTCTAGCTCACCAAGGAAGTAAAATCCTTGGACCAAGTACCAAATGAGGGGATTTCGACCTGAACTCACTAGATGAGGAAAAAGCTCAACTAGGAGAAGGCATGTTCGACTAAATGTCAAGGCCAACTCCCAATATAGGGAATGTTCACCCAACCATACCTTCCAAATGGGAACACAAAAGGCTTTATAAAGTTCGCGATAGGTCTATACGACCTTCGACCTCCTTCAACGGGGGCATTGGAAAAGAAATGACTAAATCCATCTTGGAGCCCACTCAAGCTTGAGGTCGAAATAACTCTATAACTTAGTTTAACAAGAACAAATTAAAGGATAAATGTCTCATCCAGACCAAGTTAAAGCTCGATCGAGATAACAAGTGTATCCACTCGAGGTATGTTTATGACAGTTCAAGCGACCAAGGGGATAAATAAGAGCAAATCTAAAAAATTTCAAAGTTACTGAAGAAAGGTTATGCTCATTAATAAGGAAAGAAGGATTACAAGTACAAAACAAATGTAAATGTACAAAAATCTCCTCGGTTATGGGGGCGAGCCCTCCCTAAGCTAACTTAAAATGAAACGACCCTCCATAACTGGGTCGGCGGTCGCATGATTTTCACAACTTTCTTAAACTATCCTAAGGTCTCGGGGCTCTGGTACTCACTTGCTGGCTGATGATCATGATGATTTGGTCTGAAGACCACACTAATTCGAGTTAAAAGTGGTTTCAACCCACGGGGAGCTCCTAATTTATGAGCTGAGAACAAAAAAAGCCTCAACCTCTTCCACAAGGTGAGCAAGGAAGAAAGCCACCCCCCATGTTTCAAGATGATCCCAAAGAATACTACAGCAAGGGTTGTGCTTGGTCCACTCCCGATGCATGTTGTAATAAGCGGCTGGTGGATCGAAAGGACAAATGTGCAAAAGGAAGTGGGATGCAGCCAAGGAAGTCGCCTCATTATAAGTCCAAGGACAAGATCCCCAACTGGGTTACAAGTATTTTTCAAGGATAAGGATTCGAGACAGAAGGGTTTTGCAACTATAAGCTTTTAACCAAAACAGACAAAGTATTCACCACTAAAGGTGAGAAAATCACTGTGAACGAAACATCAGCAACGTTGATGCACGATAGTTAAAAGACGATAAAGATGGAAGCGGCAATCATGGATAGTGAAGGAGACCCCCAAAACGGAAGAAGCCCCCGGAAGGGGAAATACTACTGTTCTCCCAAAGGAATTGGGAGGAGAGACGAAGATGATCAGGGGTTTCAACTCTGTCAAGAAGGCAAGGTTGAGGGAAATGAGAAGGAGAACTGCCCATTAATAAGCCTTGGAGGGGAACCCGCTCATTTGATGAGCATTAAAATGGGTCATGATAGCAACCATTGGGGTACTTCACAATAAATAAGCAGTCATTTCGTAGACCAATGAGGGTATTCTAGAATACCAAACAACATACTGAAATAACGTGACGTATTAAGAAGTCAGGACTAACGGAATAGTGACCCTCACCTTCTCTACGCACACTCACGCGCCATTAATGCCTCTATTTTCAGAAGATTGATGGCATTAAATCATGAAAAGAATCGAATGACGCACGTGTAAGCCACAACAAAGGTTAGAGAGGTAATTAATTTCATTCTGTGTAGTCTCCCTTAACGAATAAAACTTAAGGTATAAAAGTGAGATGCCCAAGGTAGGTGCAGTCTAACTCAGTTGATGGAGTCTTCGGACCCATATATAAGAGGCCACCCAAGTCCTTGACCGGGGGCAACTATTATGAGTGTTTTCCTGAGCTCCAATAATACGACGACACGTGTCACACTACTTCAAGAAGCCTATGATGAAAGAAAGTTTCCAAGAAAAAGAATCGACATCGACTGGTCAGCCTTAAGGAAGCTCAAGTAGCACAGACCCGAGCACGTATAAGAGAGATTAAAGTTCATGAGGAGAGCTCGGATTGTAGTGAGCGTAGGGCCATCATTGCCAGTCGAAAGTAATATTCCAAGTGGCACCTCCTCGCAGGCACGATCACCCATCAAGTCCATGGCAGGATGTTAGGATAACCGATGTTTAGTCATTCAAAGGCATGTCAACGTTTAATGCCTACCGTTTTATGTCAATGTCGCCTCCCCTCCATCTAATCAAGGACAATCATGGCAGGCATCGTGTCTCGCAAAGCTTCTTCAGCATGCCTCTGAGAGGCTTCCTCGACACACTTCCTCCCACCGAAGACTCAGGTATACATACATCTGCTAATAAACTAAAGAGGTATGCATTCTCTCCCCTAAGGAAGTTATGCCAAAATCGTTCAAATACTAACTTAGGTATCAGAGCCTCTTCGACGAGGAAACCACCCCCGACTCTCTTCGTTGTAGAGTTCTTTATCTGTGCTACGCAGGTTCTCACCTAAGAGGACCCCTATATGGAGATGAGACCCATACATTGAGGACGTTAGGAGTTGCACCCAGAGGAAATGACACATATTACATCACCATTGCAGATTCCCCAGGTCGGGAGGACGTCAGCGCTTAGCACGAGAGACAAGTACACAAGCATCCGTACTGTTGAGCTTTTTCGCTGAAACATGTATATTATTACAAAAAACCCTAAAAGATTTTTATTTAAAAATCTGAGAACTAAAGGGAAGACGATTATCTTGTATTTATTTTTGTTGAAATAAATGTTATTGACATACACATATAATGAACATACCCATTTATTCTATCTATTTATGATGATCGTTTTTATTTTTTATGTGATATTTAATTGTATCTATTTTTATTATGAGAGAGCAATTTCAATAATCATATGTGGCAAAATATGTTTGTGAATATTGTAAATAAGAATTCTCTGTTGGAGGGCAATCTAGTAAATTATAAATACAATCTAATCCAAATATTGAATCCATAAATATCATAAATCTTGACAGTTAGTAAGCATTAAATTTTGAATCTTGGATGTGAATCTTAAATCTAAATCATGAATCTGAATTCTGAATCTAAATCTTAAATGTGAATCTAATTAATAAACATGTCCTTAGAAGAGAATACATTAATCTTTATTCAAGAAATGAAGCAAATGAGTTTTGAGGATATGAAAATATATATTATATATACAAAATTTTCTAGAAAAGATACTAAAGAAATGTAAAAAGTAAAATAATACAAAAAGTGTATCATCAAGACTCAGGGTCGATGATAATGTAAAAAGATACAAAGAGAAGAAAAATGCACTCATATTGAATCTTAAAATGATCGAGAGTGACTGAGTGGGGATACTTTTTTCTATATTATTGGTGGAAAATTACGTTTTACGTATCCTAGTTGGGTACCCACGCGATGCACAGTTTTATACAAATTCGTACACATATTACATCTAAAATTCCGAAGTTGTGTGATATATTCTAAAAGTGTTAAGCATACTTTTTTTTTCCTCCATTTATTTCCAAGCCTATACAGTCTATCTTGACAAAAATATATATTATATGATGTATTAAATTCATTAAGCAACCAGAATTTGTAACAGTTACTAACGTTTGACTAAGCAGAAAAGAGTAATTTGATAAAGAAAGGAGAGAAAGCAACCGATTAAAGCAAGAATGGAGGAGCTATATGATAAATAATATCTAACATTGCCCTGTATAAACTTACCCGATTTTCTCAAAGGAGATTTTACTAACGTTTGAAGTGTTATGGTCCGTGTAGTTAGTATAATATAGAATCTAATGCGAATTATGTTATAAAATAAATTACTAAAAGATTTTTATCTTTTTTTTAAGAGAAAGGTACAATTTCATTAATAATGTAGAGTTACAGATATTCTACGATCTGAAATAAAATCGACAGATTTAAATATAGATAAACTATTACAAGTACTAGAATAGACCAATAAAAACATACTAACGTACATGAAGGGGAACATGTACATAATCAGTACATAAAAATAGAGCTCAATCGGTTCGTTATGAAGATCCCCCACCAACCAGTCACGGTTCGTCCATCTAGCACTTAAAAGCTTATCCGCATGAAGATATGCACAATCTTGAACAGATCTGGATAACCCATGATGTGTCGGACTCAAATCAAACTCCAAAAACTTCATTGAAATCAGATTTGAAGAGGAAAACCTTTAAGATCAAAGATCTAGTGGAGATAAAATCTACACAAACTAGATAGAAACAAAACCTTCAAGATCGGATGAGAACCTCTGCACTAGAAGGTTAATATACTTGCATAAAAGAAAATAAAAATGGTTCAAATGTTCATCCTAATCCTACTTAAAAAAAGATCTTTGAGACAAAGAAATGAGAAAACATCACTTATGTAGAACTTTGTCCCGTTTCAGATTCACCTTTCAAGTTTCATCCAATGGTTTCTCCATAGGCAACCAAATGGGCGTATGGTGTTCCTGTGGAAGTTTGTTGAAAATATATTAAAGAAAGTCAAAGAGGCATATTTTTATTCTGAATAAATGGATATTGGCGATTGGGTTTTTACATTTTAGCAAAAAAAAAGTACAAGATTATTCTTCAATAAAAAATAGTGTACGTTTGCTTTAGAAAAATATTGGATGGTTTATTATTCATTTAAGGCTAAAATATAAAATATATTATTGTAGCTTGCTTAAAATGTAAAATAGACTCTAAAATTTATTTTTTCATGTTTTTATATTCTGATAGTTTGAAAATTTTCAAAACACTTTTTCAATGACGATTTTTTGGTCAAAACTAACAGAAATTTAACAACTTCATTCATTTCCCCATTTTTTAGACCTCTATTTTCACATTCATTCTCCTCCCTCCACAATTAGACAGCCCTGTGCATCAGTCCCGTAGCCACCTTTGCACCAATATCCCCTTGTGCAGGCTCCGCATATTTGTTTAAGGTATTGGTTGATAAAAAATGACTTCTTTTTCTTCCTCATACAAAATCAACAAAACCAGAGCACATTCTTTCGGCACAAACCACTCTCTTTCGGGTCAAAATCAATAAAAACAAATAACCCTTTTTGGGCACAATCTCGAAATCACAAAATAAAGAAAATATCAACCAAAAAAATTGACCTACTCGTAGAGGATCTTCAATAAATTGTAAGAAAATTTAAAATTTTGATCCTCCAATAAATTATGGATTGAATGATGAAAGGTCAAAATGATTTATTTACTACTGATAAGGAAGGACTTTTCATATTCCTTCTATCATATTAAAGTAGCTTTTTTTTAAATACTAAAAAGGCAAAGCTATAAGTCAGATTAATTTATTGATTCAACCAAATTAGTTTTAAATGATTAATTGTTTGTTCACTCATCTATTTTATTAGTTACACTTACAAAGTTTACTAACTTATTAAGAGCATGTTTATCAATTAGTAAAGATAAAGTAGAAAAATGTATTGATTACTGTGTTTATTAAAATCAGTAAATATAAAGTGTTAGTGAGCCCCACTCAAAATCAGTAATGACTTTATTATAAAATGGGTGATGATTTTCCCAACTTAGTAGTAGAAATCTTTTCCCTTTACTACTTTCAAACTAATAAATTTTTATCATCTTTCCTTCTTCTTACAAACATCATAGAGCTTTTCTCTCATATTTTCTCTATCTGTCATATATGTATTTAGTAAATATTTAGACAATATATTATATAGTGTATCATATTTGATGTAATAAATGTAATACATTAATTTTTATGATAACACAATGTTATATCGCTATTAGTGATTTAAAATATAATAAAAAACTATTTTTTTCATAGTTGAAAAAAAACTAATTATAGAATTTACTTTAGATAATTAAATTAAATTATTTATAAATCAAAACTTAAAAATAAAATTATAATAATGTAAATTGGTTCAAATATTAAAAATAAACTATAAAATGTAAAAAAAAGTTTATCTAGGGTTAAACTGGTAGTTGTACAGGTTTGATTCTGATTGTCAATTATAGTTAGTAAACAGGTAAAAAAGAATTACAACTCATCTTTGTTTTCAATTACAAAGAGTTAGTAAACTTATCTAAAAGAAAGACTATTTTCCTTTAATTCTTTTACACTTTCCTTCTTTTACCTTATCCTTATAATACATAATTATTGATAATTATTTAAATATATCTAATTAACTCATTATTTAATTATTGATAATTAAATATTCTGACATTTTAGTTGCTTATTATTTCATAAGTTTATTAAAAATGATGATAAATTTGATGTAATCATTATATACTTAGGGCATGTTTACTAGCCATAGTTGGATTTAATATTCGAATTTGTATTTTGAATCCGACGTTTACTAACATTTGGATTCAACTTTACATTCTTAATCCAATTTTTAGAACATGTTTACTAATTAGAATTGGGTTTGATATTGGTATTCGTACCCCGAATCCGACATTACCTTGATCTCAAAATACTTAAATTAATTTGTTCACACCGCACGTAATGTTTATTAGTTCTTTTAAGACACATCGTGTTATAGGTCATGCCGCTTAAGGTTCAAGGAACTCCACTTAAGGGTATGCATGGTATAGGTAACCAAAGTATTCTATTACTATTTAGAAAATAGTGGAGGAATGTTGTGGTATTTCTTAATAATAATTCTTTTATTATATTATCAATGTTATATAATGTAATTTAAAGATTATAAATAAATTAATGTATTCAAAGATTATAATAAGTTTTAAATATAGTTAATATTAATATCAAATCATACGTTTATTTAAGATTAGTTTAACACGTGCGAAACACGTATTTTTCTACTAATAATTTTTCAAAAAGTGGAAGAATGATACAATGTCAGCAAAAATACTCGTTTGAATTAATATCTTTATACAGAATTTGAAGACGTGTCTTTTAATTTTGATGTTTACATAGATATTTTGATGTTTACATACATATGTATGTGTGTTCGAAACTGTGGATTATATATAGTGATTCTACAATAACATTAGAATTATTATCATAAAATGCATATTTTTAAATTATACAAAATTATATTGTTAATGTGAGCTTATATATATTGAAAAATATGAAGAAAGTCTATTAATTACTAGTTATATGTCCGTGCTACGCACAAATTTATATACACAACTTTTTAATTTATCTAATAAATTTCCTTGATAATTGTATTTGTGAAATCAACTTCATAAGAATAAAAATATAAACAATGAGAAATATCAAGTGAAAAAAGATAAAAAAAAAAAAGTTGAAAAAGTCTACATATTTGAGAAGGTAAATATGACCTATAATTCTCCGTACATTGTACGAATTATATGAAAATAAACTATATCAAGTATAAGTCCTTATTGAATATTAATATAATAAATTTCATGTTTCACACGTTTTCAACTATACTTATAACATAAATAAAATATTTTATTGAAAATAATAAATACATTAACCACGAAAATGATAAAATTAAATAGACCTCCTCTCTACTTTTCCCAAGCTAGAGGAAAAATTATATCTAAAAAAAGTCATCCATAATATCCTCAACAATGTTAAGTTTTCCTCAACAATGTTAAGTTAGAAAAAATAATATACATAACTAATAGATAAGGCATAGGATCTACGCATGCATATAATATATAAATGTTAAAATTTAGGAACGCAAAAAATGTACATTAATAAAGTGAGAAATCAAATAGAACAAAAATAATGTAAAAATACTATGAATTAAAGGATGACCCTTGAATAAAAAAAGAGAGGATATGACTTATCCATAGAAGCATTTACGATGACGTTTTGTGACACCATATCATATCTACATTATTGAATTCCATCGCTATCATAAGCAATTCTATCTCCACTCCGACATACATGCCAACCATTCAATATCAAACAGAATCAGGATATTAAACTAAAAAAAGACATACAGATTAGAATCTAAAAACTTTCCAGCCGTATTACTTCTTTGACAGAGATGTACTTTCCTCAATTACATATTTTTTGCACTTTTAATTATAGCATCCATCGTGTTGTAGAGCTCTTCAAGGATAGGACTAGGTTAGTGTGGGAGAACATGCTTCGAAACTAGAGCATCACACTCAATTATAAAGCATGTTTTATCCATAGAAATTGCAAAGCAAGATTTATCCTTGGAAAATCTACGTATTGAGATTTATAATCTTCTTTCTTTTTTTCCCCATAATAATAGAGCATTTATACTAATTTGGGAGAGTTTAGACCATTCATTAATCCAAATTTAATAGCAACATAAACTTGCGATTTTCTTTGATAGCACTACATCAAACCATTTATCTTCATCTATTATTTAACACATATGAAATAAGAGTGAAACGTGAAAAGCTATAAAGAAATATGAAGCATTGAATTGTTAGAATTTGAAGTGGTAATTCTATTTAATGACACTTAACATATTTTGTTGATAATATTTTAATTGATTATATGTAAATTCATAAGTTTTAGCTATGAAATTACATTGGTATAATTTCTAATTTCTATTAGTTACTTTAGAAATTTTCATTAGTTTTCACTATATATTATTTAAAAACGTCTTTTTAAAATTTAGCAAATTTTAGGTGTAAATTTTCATTGTTATAATTTCTAATTTCTAATGATTAGTTTAAAACTTTTCGTTAGTTTCTATTATATTTTATCTTGAAACATTTTTTTTTTCAAAATTAGCAAGTTAAGTAAAATGAATTTTTGCCAAAGCAAGTGTATATATTATATTGTTTAATGCTAACATAATTCACTTTTTAACAAATTAAATTATCATAGTGTTTTTTTGTTCTATAAAATTCATTAATGCATGAAATTTAATAAAGATATTAATTATCTAAATATTGTTAAGAATTTAAATTTGAAATGACACTTGATGAAATGTAGAGTATGACACTTGGCATATTTTGGAGTGTGCAGATCCAACTTATATATGTATATAAAATTTCATTAAAGAAGTTAATTACCAAAATGATATTTAAATTCAAGTTATGGGACAATTTAGTAATTCTAAAGTTATTTTTATTGCTCCTTAGAAAAATTAATTTTTTGTTAAAGGTAAATATTATTAAATAAAAAAATTACACCAATTCCATGGGGATACCCTAGGAAAATACTGAAAAACACCAAAGCACCAAGAGCACCAAATACAAACATGATCAAAAGACACTATGCTAAGAACAACATCAAGCTAGGGACACCTAAGTGTTGAGAAAGTAAACGAATACAAAGTGCAGCTTTCATATATTCTAGTATATTCATCAATCCTACGGACTCTAATAATAAACCATAGTCTGTCTCTATCATTCTAGATATCTTCTTAATAATGAGAACAGACTCAATAATCTTCTCTAAGAATACTCTCATATTCCTTTCAATCCATATACAGTAAAGGAACACTGTAAAACTCATCTTCTTGCAATATGAGATTTTAGGTTCTCGCCAGCAGCAGTCTTCAAAAGCCATAGCTGAAATGAGGTCCAGGAATGACGCATAGAAAATAAAAGCCACTGTTTCTAACCCTTAGGAGCCGAATACGCATGCCATACCAGATCTAGAGTAGCATCTAGTCAATCTATCTTTAGTAGACAGTCTATCATGACAAGCTAGCCATGAAATGAATGAGGATAAACCCTTAAACCAAATTAGCTCAGTCCATTCCAGAGCATGTTTAGATATAATAAGTTCATTATAAGTGCTCTTAGCTTAACTGAAACTTACCCCCAGGATCTGGAAGCCACCAAGTATCCATTTGGTTTCTAGCAGGAACAAGGAAGATCAAGATGGATACTCCAAGGATGCAACCTGTTTCTCAAACCTAAGCTAGGCCAACTCCACAAACAATTTCTGAGAAGAACATACAGTTTGGTTGAAAAGTCCCACCCAGTAACATGCATAATATCAGAATCTCCAAGTCTCAATTGTACTCCAGCAGGATGCCAATGATAATTTAAAATGCTAATACTACTACTACCATCCCCAGGCTTAACACTAGCTTCAAATTTTTTAAACAAATTTATATGGCACCGAGCTATCCAAGAGGGAGCCTTTAGGCCTCAAATTTATTTGTAAAATCAAATTTAATTTTTCAAAATATGTTAATTCATTTTTTGGGAAGTTTTTTTTAAATCCATGCCCAATTTATGCAATATACTTTATTAGTTAAAAAGATTTATGTAAACTTACAATTCCTTAGAAGCAATAAATATGTATAGATGATAAATTCTTAAGTTACACATAAATAGACTTTAGATTAGTCTTCAATGTTATTTTGATAGTTAATAGCTAATGATAGAAATTAAACCTTAAATCAAGAAAATTATAGCTAGCAAGGTGGAGTCCATAATTTAGAGAAGTAAATTTACTTACTGCACCTAAACTTCCATTTTGAATTATAGACACATTTTCAACTTAAAATCTTCTCAATAGTTCCATCAACTTTCACCATGAATGGTTCCCCAAAAAACCTTTTCCTACCAATAAAAAACACTTTCTCCATCTATTTTTCTGAAGGGGCATAAAATTAAATGAGTTTACCCTCATTTTTAATCCGTTCTTAGCAATATTAGTTTTGTTACAATTTATTTCCAAATGTAAAAGACTTGCTCACATCCATATAAGCGTCCCATCTAAGTAACATAAAAATCAATTATATTTTCTGAAGAGGGTTTGATCAAAGTACTAGTATTGAAGATGTATAGTTTTTTTAGTACAGAGTCTTCAATCTATGATAATGTAGATAAAAATATCATTAGATATTTGAGAGATATTTCAATTTCAATATAATTTTGAGAAAGTGGACCTCAGATGGTACCGTCTTTGAAATAGTAAATCCCATGTAGGATTTCGTCGAAGAGGCAAGGGGGTGTGTCTTGTATTTGTGATGATGTTTGACTCATAGAATATCATATCTCTAATACTTAAAATGACGTCGTTTTGTATAAAAACTAACGTAGATTAAACAGCGCAATGTCTAGGATAACAACTATGAGTTTCAAATAGTTTAAATTGTAACGTTTTAAAATGTCTAATAGTTTAAGAAGTTAAAGTGTAATTTTCTGTTAAATAAAAGACATCTTTCAACTTCAAAAACACTCCCTCACAACTCTCACTATTAATAAAAAACACTTCCTTCATATTTTTTGAGTTTATTCCTAATTAAGAATTGTCATGCGCACTATATGTGGGGATGTCTTTGTTTAGAATGAAATTGAGAGGTGTAAGTGAAATTAATTCAAATGTAATTTTAATTTACTCTTAAAAACACTATTTTGTCACCTTAATTATAAAATTATAAAAATCTTGATTCTTAAAAAAATTATTTTATGATTTGAACCTCAACGTGAGGATGTCTTTTGTTCTTAAGAATATTATTTTCTCATTTTCTTATGCAACAATACAAACATGTTATATCATGTAGATTTATTACAGACTCTTAACAAAGTAAAATATGATTAATTTCACTTACACCATAAATTAAAAACATGCTCGCATGCACTGCATTGACTATTTTAATTGAGACAAAAAAAAGATAGAGATGATGCTTTTAACTAGTGGTAAAAGCTGAAGAAAATTTTAAAATTAAGGCATGTCTTTGATTTTTAAGTTAAATTCAGACCATACCTATAAATTTTCATTCATTGATAATTTGTACTCATGAACTAGTTTACTCATTTCCGTCAATTTTAGCGCCTCGTATGATCATCATTAGACTTTTTTTAACAAAAAATGGTAAAATCTATTTCATACTCATACACTCTTATTTATAGGCAATTTGCATCAATAAAATTCAAAATTAAGTAAAAACGTTCCATAAAAATTCAAAATGGGTAAAATTAACCCGACTCCGTCTGATTTTTTTACTACATTAGAGGGATCCAACCCATTTTTTCTTAACTCCACATTAGAAATAAAAAACTCAAGTGACAATCTCTCTAAAAATCTAACCCAACTAAAAATATGGAGTTGAATCCCTCTAAATTGATTAAAAATCAAACGGGGCAGAGTTAATTTTTATTCTTAATGTAAGTTTGAAGAAAAATTGAGTTGGATCTCTATAATGGAGTTAAAATCTTTATATGATTTTTATTCAAAATGTGTAGTTAAAATAATAAGAGACGGAGTATGATTACTTTTATTAAATTTTATGAAATGATTTTACTCATTTTAAATTTTGTGGGTGTATATTTTAATATAAGTGAAAGTGTATGAATATGAATTTGATTTTAAACAAAAAAATGTCTAATCGGAATTATATGTGGCGTTAAGAAATGGACAAAAAGGAGTATAATTGCTTATTTTGAAAGTTTATGAGGTAATTTTGAAAGTTTATGAGATAAATTACTCATTTTAAAGTTAATGAATATAAGTTAAAAAAAAGTTCGTGGGTTATAAATTTTCAATTTGAATTTAACTCTTAATTTTAAAGTGAAAGTTTCGGACATAAGTGATTTAACAAAATATTATGGGCCAAATTAGTAATTCAACATACAGAGGCCGCGTTTTCGATTTCTTTAGCGGGACCTCTCACTGCACCAAAATGCAAAAAGTACTTCTGGAGAATATATTTTTATGAGAAAATACTGAACCTCAACGACCTCTCTCTTCCCCAAAGTTCCTTCTGGAGAATATATTTATATGGTAATAATCCCTTTCTTTGTTCTTTGATTTCAATTTTCGCCGTTTACGTTCTCTTTCTCTGTTCTTTTTGGGTTACTTGGATTTTGATCCTTAGGGTTTTTTTCTCTTTCCTAAAAGAAGAATATAGTCTAGATTTAGAGTTCGACGCTGATCCTCCAGAAAGAAATATTGGCCTCGTATTGTTATCGGATCTGGGCTGTGTTTGTTTGAGTTCTTGATGTTGACTTGGGAGCTGTATTGTGGGTTATCTAAGTTTAGTTGGATGAGACAGATCCATTTATATCATACCAACTTAGGACTATTTTAAACGTAATATTTAGTTCCTCGAACATGTTATTAGCTTAAGCTTATAGTTCCGGAATTGATGCTTTTACTGAATTTCAATGCGTTTTTCAGTACTTATGGTACTGCAGGACGCTCAATAAGTTAATTTTGTTTTGTGGTTTATTAAGGAGAATGGGTTCAATAACGAAGGGTTCAAAGAGCAAATGTGAATCCACTTCTCACCAGCTCTTGAAACAGAAGGCGAAGAACCGTGTTAATGACCTTCAAGGAATATTCACTGATCTTCAATCTGCGAGGAAGGAGAGTCGTGCAAATGACATTGCAGTGTTGGAGGAGCAAGTGCATCAAATGCTTCGAGAGTGGAACTCTGAGCTCAATGAGCCATCACCTGCTTCTTCTCTAGCAGTATGTTTGATAAATCAATTTAGAAATCAGTTATATTTTCTTTTTCCTTTTTCCTTTTCTTATCTTTCAATGGTATCTAAGCCTCTCTCTAATTTCATCAGGCAGGTAGCCTTGGATCATTCTCGGAGGAATTAGCCCGTCTTTTGCAGCATTGTGACGAAGAAGACGATGCAATCAGTGCATTAGTAGAATCAAAAGCTGAACCTAATCCTCAAGTCCACCATGGCAGCAATGAGTCAGCTTTTCAACATGTGGGATCTTTTCTTTTCTTTACCTATTTTGTGCTAGTTTCTGAGTAAACCTTATAGAGCATTCTCTTGTTGTAAATTTCATTATCATATGATGAATGGCTATTATTTATTTTTATTGGTATCTGGTCATACACCCTTGTACTGTACATATTTGACTTTCCTTAAAGTGACTGCATATAAACTCTAACTATAGCTAATGGGTAGTTAAAAATTAAAATGACATATATGGAAAACTATATCTATAATTGGGCCTCGTGCAAATTGTTGCTTAACTTGCTCTAGTCCATATCTGTTTTCCATTGGAGTGCTTCTATCGGATATTCTTTGTAATGCAAGGTCCGTGTTCAGTTGCAATGGTCACTGACTAGCTTAACACTTGTTGTTTCCAGGATTGTATTGTTAATCATGATTTCCAAGGGTTTAATGAGTCCAAAATGTCTACATCAAGTCTGCATGACACAGTGGTTCATAACTCAGATGTAAGTTCGCACTTGGATATCCATGATTTTGATTTACATGGAAACTTCGAGCTGAACACAATGGTTAACAAGGAAGATATGATCTCTATGGATTCTCATCCATTTGGTGCACATCAAGATTTTCACGTTGAACATTTGATTGGGAACAATGATGCTGAAGTTTGTATTGAGAATGTTATGCCAAACATTCTTCCAAATATTTCTCCACCACCATCTGCTTTCTTGGGGCCAAAATGTGCCTTATGGGATTGTTTCAGGCCAGCTCAAGGATCTAAATGGTGCCAGGATTACTGTAGTAGCGGCCATTCAGTTCTTGCATTAAATGAGGGTCTTACTGGCATGACGCCAATTTTGCGACCTGGGGGCATTGGTTTGAAGGATGGTCCATTATTCGCTGCTCTTAGTGCAAGGACACAGGGAAAGGAAGTTGGGATCCCTACATGTGAAGGTGCTGCTACAACAAAATCTCCGTGGAATGCTCCAGGTAGCCTTTCTATTCCTTTTATTTCATTCTAATTACATTCCTACTTGTTTCTTATTTCTTATTTTCAGTTGCTTGTCACATCCATTATCCAGCATATTTTCCCATTAAACTCTGGTGTATAAACTACTGTCTACTTTAAATTCACTTTTGAAGTTTTGACTTTTGAGTATTTGCATACTGGTTGTATGATTCTGTTATCTGTATGCTCAGTTAGCTAGCTATATCCTTTGGTTTGACTTATTGGTTATCTGTTACTATTTCAGAGTTGTTTGATCTTACCTTCTTTGAAGGTGAGACAATTAGGGAATGGCTTTTCTTTGACAAGCCTAGAAGGGCATTTGAGAGCGGAAACAGAAAGCAGAGATCATTGCCTGATTATAGCGGACGTGGTTGGCATGAGTCAAGGAAACAGGTGATAAAGGAGCATGGGGGACAGAAGAGATCCTATTACATGGACCCGCAACCATCAAACTCTCTTGATTGGCACTTGTATGAATATGAGATCATCAACTATAGTACATGTGCACTGTATAGGATGGAACTCAAACATACTGATGGGAAGAAGAGTCCCAAGGGGAAAGTGACAAGTGATTCACTTGCTGATCTGCAGAAGAAAATGGGAAGGCTTACTGCTGAGGGTCCTACAGAGGATGGCCAAACTGTAAAAGGAAGGACAAAGGGTAATAAAAAGGGTGAGGTTAATACCAATCTTGCTCAAAATCAGATAACTTAACTGTCTAGTGTGATACATAGCATAACAACCGCATGTTTGTTTACGAGTTGCATTCTGTGAAAGGTTTAAAGCCGTGTAGAGAGTTGCCAAGTAGCAAGTGTGTTTCGACATATCTATTGATTATATTTCTGGATCCCACGACAACCCCATGTTTTTATAGAAGGGGAGATTGTGCATAATACATATTCATCCAGAGGTTCCGCTGGAGCTTTCTTCACTATGCAGGCAAGCATATCCTCTTGAGTTGTTTTTTACGTAGAAGACATGGTACAGTTTGCTGACTACCACTTGAGTTGTTCCCTTAGCAATTTGGTAGAAATTGTGTGGATATAGGGATAATTTATGCCGTGGCTAGTTCTAGTCATAGTGTTCTAATTGACCCACTTTTTTTCCTAAAGAAAGAAAATTGGTACTTCTTTTAACAGAGGATGTTATTTAGTTTGCACTTTAGTTGATTAGAAGTACTTTTAAAATTAGATTAAACAGTCAAGTTGCTTGGAAGAACTCCCAAAACAGAAACTATTTTTGAAGTACAAGAGTAAATTTGGACTAATGTGGTATCGTTCCTCAATTAATAATTCCTAGTAAAAAATTGAAGACTCTGACTGAAACTGTCAATATAAGATGACTCCAATTCTTCCCTGTGGAAGAACTTCCTAGTCCGACTATGGTTGGCTCTCACCATTTTTCCAACTTCATTGTCTTCATCCATTACAGTCCTAGTAAAAAATTGAGGACTCTGACTGAAACTGTCAATATAAGATGACTCCAATTCTTCCCTGTGGAAGAACTTCCTAGTCCTACTATAGCTGGCTCTCACCATTTTTTCCAACTTCATTGTCTTCATCCATTACAGTCCTCACAGGCTTGCAGACACTTTCCTTAGTGAATAAACCATCTTCTTCCCCCTTCACCACTTCCACTCCCACCTTCAAGTTGTTGCTCATAAACCTTGCATTGATAATCTGATCACCTACATTAGGCAATAGCACCAGTTGACAAATTAGCTGTTGTGAACCCATCCTCCATGAACAATCCCTCTCCCTTAAACCCCCCCTTTGAAAACCCTTCTGGCGGAGCAGCTTCAATGGAACCAGCTGACAGCTTCGAAAGGGGTTTTGAGTGCGGCAACAATCCCCCTTTTTGAAAACCTATTCTTTATTTTATTTTATTTTTCACATTTTCAAGGTATCTTTTTTCTTAGTTTTTTTCTAAATATTCTGATCATCGTAGATTTATGCACTTTCTGCTTTCTTCAACCCCTCTCTTAAACTCGTCTCTCCATAATTTTTTTTAATTTTTTAATTTTGCTATTAATTACCCAAAATCTAGCCATCAGCACTTTGGCTCCCTTCATTTATTCAATTTTTTTCTTAGACAATTTCTTAAACTATATTATTCAAATAAGTTAAATAATATTTTTATTTTGTCTTCGTTTTAGATTTATTAAATTTTTATTAATAGTGTTTGTGTAAAAATTCGAGTATGTGTACTGCGAAATTTGTAATATGGATATAAAAACAAAAAAAAGTTTTTTATTATCTTGTTATAAAAAATAAGTCAAAATATGATAGTTTCAATTGTATTAATTACGACAAGTTAGATTGACGCAGTTAATTAAGTCCTTATATTCATATCCTAAATATTGTAGGTTTGAGTCATATTCTCTAATCACTTTTAAAATTTGTAATAACTTAAAAGAAAATGAATCCATTACATTTATGTCAAATTAGAAAATAATGACAGTACTAACAACCCCGATTAATAGGTAACAAATGAAGTAACAATATTTAGATAGTGTTAGACCTTGTGCCAATAGTTTTGAAAAAAAGAAATTAGAATAAATAGACAAGTTTTTAACATCAATTTAGCAATTGTCAGAGTTTTTAGCACTTTGCAAAGACAGCAAAATTTCATGACACATCATCATTTTAATTATTAATCTAATTATATGTTTACTTATTTGCCCTCATAGTTAGTCTTCAGATTTTTTCTAGATTCTGTTATTATTTGTAGGAGTTATAGGGCGTTTTTAAGGAGTTTGGTGATGCAAGAGACTATTATAGGCTTCAATTAAAGGATTTAGTAACTTCTAAAACTTAAATCACCAAATAGGAAGTTTCAGTACATTTTTGCAGAATTTGAAACTAGCCATATAGATTTTTTTATCAAGAAACTTGCCATATAGATGTCAAGACAAATCTTAAGCTCTTCAGATTAATCTTGAAGAAAATGTTAAAGCTTTTTTAAAAAGCCATTGGTAATCACTAATTGAGGGTTAACATAGTTGGATTTGACATATGATGAAACGTTTATGTAAGAAATAGTAAGAAGGGTAATGGGGATATTATCACCGCTTTTAAGTGAGACATTGGATTGTGATCTAGATGAGCCAAAATTTATTGGAAAAACTTAGTACTCTTCCATTTAATTTTTTAACATGTCATAATTTATCCAATTCATCATCTATCTTATCAATTAATTAAAAGATAAAATATAATTTTGCCCCTATAGTTTTGGGTAGATTTCATTTTTAACATTCTACATTAAAAAGAAGCAAATAAGATCCTAAAGTTTGTTGTTCCACGTTTGTTCTTCTATAGGTATTCTGCTATCATAAACTAACGGACCGTCATAGAAGTTTTACTTGGCAATACGTGGTAAATTGTATGACACCACATCACTCTAATTTGTTACCTAATTGTCACCTCAGCAATTAACCCGCAACCCCTTCTTCATCTTCTTCACGCTTCTTTCAAATGGCAGGTCCTCTCAAGTTGAAAATACCACCATGATTCTTGGATTTTTTGCAAAAGTAGACCTCTACACTAATCATTTTATAGAATTTGACCCCTACACTAATTTTTACTTACCCTGACCCCTGACCCACCTTCAATTCAAAATCAGTTTATGAAGTTACAAAAAAATCCATTCACAAATTCCAAACGACGACTTGAAAAAAAGGTGATGATTACACATTTTCATTACACGAAACCCCACCCCATTCGTGTACTTCACTTGCATTTCCCTTATTTCTCTCTTACTGTTACTATCTCTCTCTCTCTGAAAGTCGCAGAATCTCTCTCTCTGTAAATCCTTAAGTCTTCGTCTCCCACAATAATGAATCACAACAAGGTAAGTTTTTGGGTTTCTAAATTTTTGTTTTATAGTTTCTGAGGTATTTTTTCTGAGTTTCTAAGGTGTTTTCTGGGTTTCTGAGGGTACTTTTTAGATTTCAACGTTTATGTTTTTTTGTGGATGTCCATGAACAAGTCATATATTTTTTTTCTGGGTTTCTTAGTGTTTTTCTTCTTCTGGGTTTCTGAGTGTTTTTCCAGGTTTCTGAGGTTCTGATTTTGGTGGGTGTATATTTTATGGGTACACGCTCGTCGTGTAACCATCCTGTAGTGTATACGAGGATCGTGTAAGCCTCATGTACACTACAAGATGGTTACACGATGAACGTGTCCCCCTCGTGTAGTCTACATGAGGACTACACGAGGGGCATGTAAGCTTCGTGTAGTCTACACAAGGACTACACCAGGATCGTGTGCCCCTCGTGTAGTCTACACAAAGGTCGTGTAAAGCTCGCGTAGTCTACACGAGGATTGTGTACCCTTGTGTAGTCTACACGAGGCTTACACGGTCCTCGTGTAGTCTACACGTGGCTTACATGACCCTCGTGTAGACAACATGAGGACTACACCAGGTCGTGTATCCCTCGTGTAGTCTACATGAGGACTACACCAGGTCGTGTATTCCTCGTGTAGTCTACATGATGACTACACGAGTATCGTGTACAATTTTTGATCTTGTGTTTGCTTTGAATTTTCTATAGGTTATGGCTTCATCACAAATACAGCTAAGATACGTTAGTGACATTAACTGAATTCCAAAAGTAAGGGTCAATGCAAAGTGAAATACCCACTGCATAGATGTTATCAAGACCAAGCTGACAGCTCATTAACTCTCCCTATTTAGGGAGACATGCTTTGGCTGTCTCCTTGATTTCCCAGCCATGAAGTTTTCAGCAGTTGTCTACACCCAGGTGCTGGTCAGGAAGGCCGAATTTGTCAATGACACACCATATGAGGAGAAAATCTAATTTCTTGTCAATTTAGAACCACTGTGCTTCTCCAAGAAGAAGTTCTCGTTGATGACTGGACTGAAGTACAGTGAAGCTCGGAATGAGAAGAAGATCTGTGACTGATTTGGAGAAGAAGTTTAAAAATAGTGAATATAAGGCAGATTCTGATGCTGTCAAGGTGGCTCTGATTTATTTGCTAGAGCATTTTCTATTGGGGAAGAGGAACCATTCCCTAATTGAGAAGAGATGGATGGTTTTGGTTGACGGCCTTCAAGCATTCAACCAATATCAGTGGGGAGAGCTTTCTTTCTCTAAAATAATGAAATGATTATTGGCTGTCAATAATACAAGGGCTATTTTTTATGATCTTAAAGATCAAGAAAAAAAAACAGAAATTCCCCGCTGCTGTTCATGGATATTTAATCAATGGATGTCCATTTACCTTCCAAGTATAATTTATTTAATTCTATGCAGTGATTTATTGAATTATTTATGTGTTGAATACTGAATTACTCTCTTTTGTTTAAATAAGCATGATAATTTGAAACTATTCCCTTGGTGAGTAATTTATATGGTAACCAGGTTTCGACCAAAGAGGCAAGGATTCTTAATTCCCCCGCCGTCACGTATTGTGAGATATCTGGAAAGGCATATGTAAAATGAGTCATTAGCCGATCAAATTTTGATCGACAGTATTCATTTGCTGTTTTAAAAAACAATGCGACCACATCTTTCTTTTTATAAATTGATTTGATATTTTGGCCTATATGGAAGATGTAAGCTCCATGAACCGCATTGAGAAAGACAACGTGTACAACATTTAGTATACTTGTATGTCTGTCAGATATAAACACCAAGTCTTCCAGATGACCAGTTACATCGTGAAGTTTATGGAACGACTATTCCCACGAATCATTATTTTTTTTAATCTGCAATACCAAATGCAATGGGGTATACTTGGTTGTTTCCATCCTTTGCTGTTGCAACAAATAATACCCCTTTGTATTTGGCTTTTAAGGCAATTGTGTCAACAACAATGACAAGTCGTATATAGCTGAAAAATCCACGAACAGAGGGTCCAAGAGTCAGGAAAAATATTTAAATTAATCTTGCTCATCGGTGTCTATATGTGTTGTTGGCCTTGAAAAATATTTAATATTGTTGTATTAAAATCGGCAAAATACATAGTGTACATGATGCGTACATGAGGTCCGTGTAGCCATCGTGTAGACTACACAATGACTACACGAGGTCAGTGTAGGCATCATGTAAACTACATAATGACTACAGGAGATCCGTGTACCCATCGTCCAGTATACACGAGACTCGTGTAGATATTATGATGGCAAAATAGTGTACATGATATGTATACGAGGTCCACATATCCATCATGTAGACTACATGAGGTCTGTGTACCCATTATGTAGTATACACGATGTATATACAAGGTCAGTGTAGTACTCGTGTAGACATTATGCTAGCAAAGTAGTATATAAGATGACTATACGAGGTCCGTGTACCCATTGTATAGACTACACGAGGTTCGTGTACCTATCACGTAGACTACACGATGACTACATGAGATTAGTGTACCCACCGTGTAGACTACACGATGAATACACGTGGTCAGTGTACCCATCGTGTAGTATATACGATGGCTACACACGGCCCGTGTAGACATTATGATAGTAAAATAAAAAATTAGTACCTTGATTTTAGGAGCATCCTATAGTTCGTTGGTCGTGAACCTGAGCATATTGTCACGTGTTACTATAAGATGATCATCATATGAGCAACCTTAAGCAGCTCGACTTTATTACTGTACAAATCATCCATATTTATTGTGTATGTTACAAGTTGATTCAAATCAGCATGTTGCTCAGTGGACCATGACGTTGTTCATTCAAATCAGGTTGTAATGGCAATGGACAAGTGGTCTCGGGTTCACGACCATTCAAGTCTGGAATTGTTGTATGGTCATCTCCACTGATGGCTTTATCATGGTCGTCTCCACGGATTGCATCATCGTACGCCCCTGATCAAATTCATCATCATCATCACCATCACCATCAATATCCTCATCCTAAAAAGCATCATTCTCGTAATGACCAAAAACATCATCATAATAATAGAACCTTTCAAAATGATCAACGCTCTCAAAGCGAGGAATGATTTCATGTAGAGGTTGTCGTGACATTTATGTTTCAGGAACCCAACTTTAATAAAACCCTATAGTTTCAGGAACCTGAGGTTATTGTGACATTGTGCTTTCAGGAATCGAGCTTTGAAATGGAAAAAATTTAGGCTTGGCACTTGTAAATAATGGGTTCGAAGTGATTCTAATACATTCTCCTTAACAAAGAAATGTAAATTTTTATCCTTTAAAATTTCAGCAGGAGTACAGGGGACATGACTTCTATGATGAAATTTGATGGATATATTATACTTTGAAAGGTCTATTTAGAATTCTTCACGCAATATACCCAATAGCTCGTGATAAGTGCAGTTAGTTGATATCTCCAATAATTTGGTATTCTTTCTACTAAAAGACCATCTTGTACCATTTTCACCCAATCTTCATCTTGGATTATAAAAATTCAAACTTCAAACATATATGTATATACATCAATGAAGGAAGTCAGTATAAGAAGAATACATAATGAAATAGAATATCACACGATGATCGTGTACTCATCGTGTAGTGTACACGAGGTTTTCACAGGCATTGTGTAATGTAATAGGTTCTACATGAAGATTACACGACGATCGTGTAGTTCCATCGTGTAATGTACACGAGGAGTACACGATCATCACATGGTCATCCTGTACACTTACGATGACACTTCATGATGATCGTGTTGTGTACACGAGGTCTACACAATGATCGTGTACCCTGTGTGTAGTCTACACGATGACTACACGAGATTCGTGTAATACTTGTGTAGACCTTGTTTACATTACACTATCATCTTATTGTGATCCTCTACAATAAATGAAGTTTAAACATTTACAGAAAACTCATGAACATGAAAAACCCTTGAAAATTCAAACTTTTCAGAAAGAAGAAAACAAAACTTATACTTGTTCTAGAAAGAAGAACTAACAATCATCTGTTGTTGCAGGAAGAAGGAAGAAGACGAAGAGGAAAACGAAGAGGAAAACGAAGAAGAAAACAAAGGAGAAGTAGGAAACAAATTTTATACCTGTTCTAGGAAAAAAAACTAAAAATCCTTTGCTGTTGCAGGAAGAAGGAAAAAGATGAAGAAGAAGACAAAGAAGAAAACGAAGAAGTAGAAAAAATGAAAAACGAAGAAGGAGAAATGGGGTGAGCATGGAGGTTTTGAGTGTTAAGTAGACCATGACATTTGATTGAACAATTTGTAAAAAAGGTAATTAGGAAAAGAATGAAAAATGAGGGAAAAATGAGTCAGAATAAGTAAAAATTAGTGTAGAAATTAATTTTCATAAAATGATTATTGTAGGGATTGATTTTTGTAAAAGATCCATATTCTTGGATAACACGTACGCGGGGAATTATTTAATTTGTTGGCTTTGGATATGTTTTTTTTTTATCATTTATACGTAGGTAGACACAATCGATGAGAGTTTTGTTTTCCATTCTCTCATCATCTACTCTCTGTTGTTGTAAATTTGAATGGGACTTTGAGAAATGAATTTAAAACACGAAGTGAAGTGGCACAAAGAAGAAAAACTATAGACCCAGTTCGAAAACCAAGTGTGTGATCTAATCTAAATAATTAGTCAGAAATAAATGAAGGACTTTGGATTTAGTTTTGTGATTTTATATGCAAACTGTTAATTCTCTGTTGGGTTTGTTGATGTTCTGGCGATTTAATAAATAACTCAAATATAGAAGCCAAAGATTGAAAATATGGAGGGCATTGTTGCAGAAGAGAGAAATTAGAAAGAGAAAATGGACTTAGAGATTCACATGGTGAGGGAGCAAAATGGAGCTTGTCAAAAGCCTCGCCTCTTCTTAATTTCGTCATTCGGGGTTTGGCCAAGAACGGAAGGAACACTGGGGAAATGAAAAGAAAAAAGAAGGAAGATGAACCGATTCTGCACCTTGTGAAGCATCTGCCTGTGAGATGGAAGACCAAAGTGAGAAGGGAGACGAGCCCCTGCCTGCGGGAAGGAAGATCAACACGAAGAAGGTAAGTTGAAAGTAAAATTGATCTTGTTTTGGCAGAACCCTAGAAGACGAGAGGTAAAGGTTCAATAGGGTGAAAAGGATTAAGGGAGTTCTGCAACAATGGTGGTCGCAGACTGAAGGGAAGAAGTAAGAAGAAGGAAAACCCTAATCGCGCAAAAGGGGTTCTGTAACAATGGTGGTCGAGGAGTGGGGAGAAGAAGGAAGAAGGAAAATGAGGGTAATTTCTGACATAATCATTTGGGGTAACAAATTAGAGTGATAATTTGTCACGCAGAATAAAATTTTTATGATGATCGATTAATTTATAGTAATAACGTAACTATAAAATTTCATATATTATTTGTTAAAATAAGAGATTGATAATAAAAATTACCATTAACTTATAGAGTAATTAAAATTAAAAAAGAAAAATACGTATCTTAAAAAATCATGTTAAAAGTTTTCTCAAAATTTAGGGAGGGATTTACTTTACTCATTTGCTATTTTGTTAGCCTAGGGGTCTACATAGTCAAAAAAATCTATCTGAAAAAAAAATCACAGAACTCAGTGGCGGTCGTCGGGACGTGCAGCGTCTCCGGTGGAGCAATGTGTTCGGGAAGTGAACAGAACAAAACATAACAAGTTTCCAAGTTGATCGGAACAGATATTTGAGCTTCCAAAGATTTTTATTTGTGTAGATGTGCAGAAAATTTTCGGCAAAAATGGTGATGGCGCGTGTGCAACTTTGCGGCGGCTGCAGAGGAGCTAGATTGCCCAAAACGATAATCAGACTGCCAAACCGGCGTGGCTGTATGCATGAGAGAGCTTTCGCTCAATGGAAGCAAAATATAGATGTGGCGGGTTGCGGTGAGTGAAGGGTGGTGGTGAACTGGTAATGTTATTTTATATAGTTAATCGTATGTAGCATGTACATGAATATGCCTATTTATAGACTCGAAAAAGAACATTTTTCAAAATAGAGGTAAACTATAGAGGGTTAAGGATTTTAAGATGATTTGATATGGTGTTTTAACGATTTTGGAGCCTATGAATAAGGCCTAAAGTTGTTAAATGATACTAACTTATTTCTATTATTAATGATATATGTCAACCTGATGTAGAGCAGTAGTCTAATGGTACTATTCTAATTCAATCCCCTTTCTCTTCCTAAAATGTCTGAAGAAAAGACATTATGACAGCAAATTTAGAAGACTCTGATTGAAACTGTCAATATAAGATGACTCCAAGTCTTCCCGGAGCAAGAACTCTCTAATCTTAGTGTGGTTGGCTCTCACCATTTTTCCAACTTCATTGTCTTCATCCATCACCGTCCTTATAGACCTACAGACACTTTCCTTGGTGAATAAACCATCTTCTTCCCCTTTCTCCACTTCCACTCCCACCTTCAAGTTGTTGCTCATAAACCTTGCATTTATAATCTGATCACCTACATTAGGCAACAGCACCAGTTGACACTTATTCACTAATGCCTCTGATAAAGACCCTGACCCACAATGTGTAACAAAGCATACTACTGATGGATGCTCCAAAATTAACTGTTGTTGAACCCATCCTCCATGAATAATCCCTCTCCCTTGAACCCTTTCTGAAAAGCCTTCAGGCAGAGCTGCTTCAATTGAATCAGCTCCAAAAGGAGTTTTAAGCGCTGCAAAAAAGGGTAAGCCTGAAAGCTCTAAACCCAACAATAGTTCCTGAAATTGATCATTTTTTAAGGTACACTCGCTTCCAAAAGCACAGTAAATCACTGAGTCAGCCTTGAATCCTGCAAGCCACTTTGCCCATTTGTCTTCCAAAACAGAGGTTGGTGGCTCTGGTATAACTGGCCCTGAAAGCAGCACAGGCTTTGCAAACTGGCTTCCAATAAATTTAATAAAAGGTCCTTCAATTTCTTTACAGCTTCTGAATGCTAATGCGTCACATTGGCTAAAACCGATAAACTGACGATCATAGAAAGGAATATTGCTTCCAAATTTCAAACTTCTTTCCCCGACAAAAGTTCGAGCTTCATGCACACGAAGCTTGATGTTTGAAGAAGGGAATCCAGGGGGCGGCTGCATAAGATCGGCCTCAGTTAACTCCTGCCGGCGAAGTTGCCTAGACGGGGACAGTGTATAACTTACAGTTACACAACTAACAGTACCGTAAAGCAACGACTTGATGCCCAAACGATGAGCCAAAGCCGGAATCCAATGCGTAAAATCGAAGAAAACGAAGTTTGGTATTATTTCAAGGAGTAGAAGCTCAACATCTTTCTCAGTCCGATCCATGGCGGTCATGATATGTGGGTGTAAAGGAAAAGGAACATCAGAAGTGGTCTCAGCACCAGGAGGAAGGCCATCAACATGAGGAACAATAAGGGGGACAAAGGTAATGAGATTTGGGTAAAGATTAAAAGGTTGTAATTTGGGTTGTGTTTTTTCAGGGACGAAGAAGGAGATTCTATGGCCTTTCTTTGCTAGCTTATTGGATAGACGCAGAAATGCAGTAAGATGACCAAGAGCAAACCAGGGGAACATCACAATCTTTAAAGACACTTCACCCATTTTTCTCTCTCAAGAGATTGTTAACGACTCACTCAACAGACCCAGATGAGAACTGAAATGATGAGAGAAGGATAGATTTGAGTGTTGTTTATTCTGATATAAACTTAAGCAAAATTCAGGTTAAAATCCCCCCCCCCCCATTTGTAGTAGAGGTCTTCAATTAGTTGGAGGGATTTTGTGATTTTTTAAAAATGGATTACCAAATCAGAGGTTTCCATATATTTTTGCAGAAATTGAAACTTACCATAGAAAGGTCTGCCATTAATTGGAAGGATATCACCAAATCCGAGGTTTCCATATATATTTGCCGAGATTGAAACTTACCATAGAAAGGTCTGCCATTAATTGGAAGGATATCACCAAATCCGAGGTTTCCATATATATTTGCCGAAATTGAAACTTACCATAGAAAGGTCTGCCATTAATTGGAAGGATATCACCAAATCCGAGGTTTCCATATATATATATATATTTGCCGAAATTAAAACTTACCATAGAAAGTCTGCCATTAATTGGAAGGATATCACCAAATCCGAGGTTTCCATATATTTTTGCTGAAATTGAAACTTACCGGTCTACCGTTATAATTTTTGGAGGGATCGGTAATGGTGTTTTTAAAATAATAATTCTACATGTATCAATTAATTGATAATTTTAAATAATCAAATAAAGAGATAATTAGTTTGAGAAAAATATACTCGAATTCAATATAAAGTGATAATATCATCATCTTGTTTGTATAAGGTTGAATTCATTTAATTCTCCACTGAATATTAGTGCAGTGTTCCTTGAGCTGTTTTTTTTGTACTAAATCAACCTCATTATATCAAATAAATGCAATTCACATTCACATGTCGTTACAATTTTTTTAATAGAAAACCAATCGTGCTAATAAAAGTTTAAAATTATATTATATTTTAAACGCCCTCAATATATAAATAGGCGGAAACTTTTATGATGCCGGGAATTTTGTGATCTTTGGATTGTATTTGGAGCAATTTGGGCCACATAAAATCCAACACGTAGTAGATTTTTTTTAGATTCACTAAATATATAGTGTGGTTCACCAATTACGTAGTGAGATTCACCAATTACTTAATGAGTTTACCAAATACGTACAATAGAATAATTCTTGGAGGGGTTCACCAATTACGTACTGGGGTTCACTAAATACGTACTGGGGTACACTAAATACGTACAAAAAAATAATTTTTGGAGGGGTTCACCAATTACATATTGGGGTTCACTAACTACGTGGTGGGGTTCACCAATTACGTAGTGGAGTTTACCAAATACGTACAAAAGAATAATTTTTAGAGGGTTTCACCAAATATGTAGTGGGGTTAACCAATTACGTAGTGTGGTTCACCAAATACGTACATAAGAATAATTTTTAGAGGGATTCACCAATTTCGTAGTGGTGTTCACCAATTACGTAGTGAGGTTCACCAAATACGTACAAAAGAATAATTCTTGGAGGGGTTCAACAATTACATAGTGAGGTTCATAATTACATAGTGGGATTCACCAATTATGTAGTGGGTTTCACCAAATACGTACAAAAAATAATTCTTAGATGGGTTCATCAATTACGTAGTGGGGTTAAAAAAAGAATTTTAAATTTTGGCGAACCCTAAAGAATTTGTTGTACACCACTACGTATTTGGTGAACCCCTAAAATCTAATCGTCAGACCTAATAGGCGAATCACCTATTTTTAGCCCTTAAACGCCATCATGAAGGTGCCAATCGCCAGTTTATTGCCTCCAATCGCCTGTTTTAGTCTCCAAATGCCATGTTAAAATAGGCGATCGCCAGTCTCTCTCCCAATCACCACTTTTTTGCTCGTAGTCGCCATTTATATGGTTTTAATCACCATTCTTCACATTTTTCTTTTCAATTGATATTTTTGTAATTATTTACGGTACATTAGGAAAATCATTGATAAAAATATAAAAAATTCATTATTTTAATGCAAACATTCATGATGCTCACTTATTTTGTGAAGTTAGATTGGATTAATTAACGATTCCTGAAACAATTTAATACTTAATCATAAACTCGATAAAAGTTGTCATTGATAATATTGTTGTGCTTTTGTTATAATTATCGAACGAGACGGGTTTTCACCAAATATAATTATATGCCGTGATGTTATGATGGTCGGTGAATCCAGTTTATCAGTTTGACAAACATGTATAACGCTTAAGGTTGGATTCTATTGTTAAATCGAGCATATCCGCTAAAAAGTTTGAAATTAAATATTAAAATTTAAAATTTAACTTTTTTGTTTTATAATAAGAACCTCATAGTTTTTTTGAAAATAACCTTTTACGTTTTAATAAATTGATCCCTATAAAATTAATTTTAAAATCAAACCTTATTTCTTATCAAAATTAACCCCAACATTAAAAACCCCCCTTCCCCTTATTCTAAAAAAATCGATACCCAACCCTTCCCCCTCTCTCTCAACACTTCATTTCTCTTCACTCAAACACTATTCTCCTTCTTCATCTTCATCTCTCTCTTCATAGTCCGAAATCCATCAAAACCTCACTAAATCCGTTGCAACACACGAGTCAAACCCACAATCTCACATTGAACACATCCCTTGCAACACACGAGTCAAAACCCGCGCCAAATCTGAGCCAAATCCCTCCAACCCGCGACCCCAAACCTGAAATCCTTCTAATATTGTATTTTTCACCAATAATGGCTAGAAAAAACATAAAATTACAAAGGGAACATTGAGTCTAACGACGCAACCAAGTTTGAGCTCGAGTGTCTCGAAAGGGACGTACGATACCACTGGTTATGGGGTGAAAAGATTTCATCCAAAAAATCAAAATCTTAGTAGCCCTATTCTTCATAGTGCTTCAACGGAGAATATATCTCACCCAAGCAAACAAGATGTAAGTTTTTCTTTGAATATTTTGAATTTTATGTGTTATATTGTTAAAACACCTAATATGTACTTGATTCGTTCTACAAATTGGGTGTTTTTTATGTGATGATTATAGAAATGTATGGTTGTTGGTAGAAACATATGTCTTGGATGGAAAATTATAGTATTTTCATGAGTGCCCATAAAGTGTTCGACGAAATGTCATAATGAATTATATGATGTATTTTTTTCATTGTCCGTAAGGTGTTTGATAAAATTTCATATTGAGGTTATACTATATTTATATGAATGCCCGTAACATGTTTAATGAAATGCTATATCCCATCCAAGGATAAAATGTAAGTTTCTTTAACAAACAATTTGGTTGTTATGTGTTATAAATTGTTAAAATACCAAATAGATACTTGAATCATTTTGAAAACTGGATGTTTTTTATGTGATACTTATAGAAATGTATGATTATTGGTAGCGATATATGTTTTGGGTGAAAAATTATAATGTATGTTTATTGTTCGTAAAATGTTCGACGAAATGTCACAATAGGGATTGTAGTACATTTTTCTCCATACACCTTTTCACTAAGTCATACTTAAATTTTGGTTTCTTAGGCTGAGTTTTATGATCTTGGTATTCGTTGCTTTGGTAACACTATACTAGTAGCTCGATGGTATAGTAGCCTTCTTGATAAGTGGCCTGAAAGTTGACGGTCGTCAACTAGACTATGATTTGGAACTCTACAAGAACAAGAAAGCTTTGAAAAAGCTAGTTGGCAAACCGTTGTCGGAGTTTGGAGAAAAAAAGTTAGTTATCAATGGATATTTGAAAAAGCTAGTGTACTACTCCTAAGCGGGAGGAAATTTTGACCAGAGTCTTTCTACTGGTGCTCTTGGGTAGTACAATTTTTACGACAATAGCAATAAAGTTTATTTGTACTTCCTCCCGAGCCTAAATAAAATAGATGAGATACGGGAGTATAATTAGGGTGGTTCGGCATTGTCCGTATTGTATTGCAATATGGACTCTATATGTCGAGGCAAGAGAGTATGGACAAGGGGGTTTTGGAGAGCGTGAGAGGTACGTTTTATTATATCAACTCTTATATTGCCCCCCCTCCCGAGTATGTTATCTTTGAACTTGCATATCAATTGGTACACTTGGGGAGAACATACATACTTTCCTGACTATTGCATCGACAGTATGCCTCCTACTACCATAAGAATCTTGCTGCAAGGACCTGCTGGAAGAGCATGGTACTTGGGTAAGCGCGTCTCACGATAGAGTATGGGAACCGAGGTGTCGTTGATCCCATACAGACCCCCAAATTCAATGTTATGTATCAACCATTCACTAGAGAGGATCTGTCTGGTGGTCTTGGAGGTTTTAGAGCGCACACTTTATCGATGATGCAGATGTCGATAGCGAAGATACATATGATAAATTCTAGAAAAAGTGGTTATCTTACAACTATGATGGGGCATCTTCATCTTCGCAGGTGCTAAATGTCTCTAAGTGGTTTTTAAATATAGGAGATTACTCATCTTGTTATACAATGTAATTTTGTAATCTACTATGTATATGCACCAGCACTAGAAATCGCAACAGCCATATCTAGAGTGACCGTTGATGATATAAGAGTAGCTGATATCCCACTACCATCGTGGCAGATACAGTTACCACTCCCAGATGGTGGTAGTGAGTTGGTTGGCATTCAAAATGATGTTCCAGTCCAGGGTCTTCCATATGCTGAAGTTGATTATGTGAATTATGATGTTAATATTTATTATTTAGTCATTCAATATCATATTAACGCGCAATTCGGATAATGCAGGTGCTGGCAACATGCACGCAGGCATGATGCGCATGATTGCCATCTCAATAAGTTGTTATTCGAGAAAATGTTGAGCACACGTGAGACGATGATGAAGGCCAAAGCATCAGTGAAAAAAATGGATAAGAAAATTGTAAACTTACGATCTTTCCCTATTTATTTTTTAGTTTGAAATCAAAATATACTGAATATGTACACTTGTAAGCGAAATTGCAAAGACGCCTACACATGTATGAAACTTAACCAAGCAGACATGAGAGTGATAATGATGAAGTTGATGACTATGGTGAAGATTCAGTTAATGATTATGAAGATGACCATGATGGAGACACCAATGAGGGTACTGAATCTGAACGAGAACATGAGGGACGTACAAAGCATTCACATGATGTTTTGTCGAAAAAGAGAAAAGTTGGACCATGATGTTTTGTCAAAGTTGATATCAACTTTTTATGGATATAAATATGTTGGATTCTATGTTTGGATTTTAAGTGTTTTTAGATTCTAAGTTTGTTTGGATTGGATTTTATTTGGAATATAAATTTGTCAAAGTTGCATGACAGACGTTTGGCATATTATGGATATAAATATGCAATTAATATTGTGGGTGAACTAATATTTATGGGGAGGTTCTGTCGAATCGTTGGTTAAAGTTTGAAACTGGATTCTAAGGATAACATTTACAAACTGTAAATCTATCCATTTGGATTCTTCGAAGAGTAGTTTCCCCCTTTATGTTATGGCTCGTCTTGCGCTCACAAACTGTCAATCTATCCAAACTACAAATTATTTTTTCAACCAGGTTTTTTATGTATAATATGGAGTATTAAAACCAAACGCTTGACACAAAGGCGTTTGGTCGTCAAGCGTTTGGTCCGTGTCGATAGGATAACATTTACAATGGCGTTTGGGGACCAAACGCTATCAACAGTCCCCAAACGCCATCGGCAAGCCCTAAACGCATGTTATATATGGAGTTTGGGGCATGCGAATAGCGTTTGGGCCCCAAACACGTGTTAGTATAGCGTTTGAGACCCAAACATTTGTTATATATGGCGTTTGAGGCCTACTGATAGCGTTTGGTCCTAAACGCTATCAAATGGCCCCAAACGCTTGTTATCACAGGCGATTCGCCTTACCAATAGGTGATTAGGACCACCAAAGTAGTGTTTGGGTCCTAATCACCTAGTTTGACCAAATTATTGATTGGTGGTGTCTGGTGGTCATGCAATTAATAGAGATAGTAACTCTTCATAAACCATCCTTAAAAATCATAAATTCACTCAACTAAACACATTCTCACTAATTTCCAATTGCTCTAAACTTCAAATACACTTACTTGCTCCTTCATTTTCTTTGTTTGGATTATCCAATTTTCATCTCCAACTAAGTGATCGACTACACCAAAAAGGTAATGTTTGTTTAGTTTTCTTTAGTTTTTTTAAGAATAAGCATATTCAAAGACCCAACATCCTGATGTTTAGTTTTCTATAATTTTTTTTAAGATTAAGCATCTTCAAAGACGAGTCATCATGAAGTATCCATAAACCCGGGTGAGACGAGTACGCGATCGGATTCATCCACATTAGCAAACTTGCGTTATGAAGATGTTATTGGTGAAAATTTTGATACGTTACAAGAGGCCGAACATTTATATTGTGCATACGTAGCCGATGTTGGGTTCCGTGTATGGAAAGATGATAAACGCAAGAACAGAGAGGGGGAAACCGTGCTATGGAGATGGGTTTGCTCAAAAGAAGGAACTCGGGAGAAAAAATATATGGGCAGAGAGGACACCAAGCGAGAATCAAGAGGCTTGACAGGAGTGGATTGTCGTGCTTGTTTTAGGGTGAACTATGATAAGAAGATGAAAAAATGGATCGTTAAAGATTTTGAAACTAAGCACAACTATCTAACCACCTCAACGCAGGACGTGCCCTTTTCTTAGATCCAATAGAGCAGTGAATGAAGTGGACATGGCTTTGGCAACAAGATTGTACAATGTTGGTGTAAGGCTAAGCCAAGTGTTTGATTACATGGTTGACCAAATAGGTGGTTACGAAAATGTGGGGTTCTTATGGATGAATCTCTACAATAAGATGGATAAGCAGCGAAAAACACATATAATCGAAACTGATTCAGAAGCATCTATTGCTTTGTTTACTGCAAAATTGGAAATGGATCCATATATGTATTGTAAATACAACCTTGACAAAGATAATTGTTTAGCGAATTTATTCTGGGCAGACTCAACGTCCCAAGTTGACTATCATTTTTTTGGTGATGCATTGGCGTTCGATACGACCTACTAGACTAGATACAAGAAACCTCTCGTGATTTTCATTGGCATGAACAATCACTACAAGACCACGATATGCATTATTGGATGACTGTGGAAACCTATCAATGGGTGTTGAGGACTTTCTTGGATGCCATGAAAAATAAAATACCTCAATTGGTCATTACAGATGGTGATAAGGCAATGCGTAAATAAATCAAGACGGTCCTCTCCAATTGTAATCATCGGCTTTGTGCATGGCATCTTGAACGAAATGCCCAATCAAAAGTGCATAACTCGAAATTTCTACAGGTATTCAAGAGAGTCATGTTTGACGTAGTTAGTGAAGGGGAGTACGAAGAGGAATGGGATCGTTTGATAGAGTCGTTCAACCTCAGGCAAAACAAATGGGTATAATGGATGTATGCGAAGCGTAAACGTTGGGCAAATGCCTTCCAACACGGAAAATTCTTTGCTTTCATGAGAACAATGCAACGATCTGAAGGTATGAACGCGTATATCTATCGATTAATTGAAGGTCGATCTAAACCTTCAATTTGATCTGGCATTGGCACGTATTCGATACGAGGAAAGGTTGGATGATTTCAAGATGAAAAATGAAACGTTTGTGCTTCAAACTTACTTACGTGAGTTAGAGCAATACACGACAAATGTGTTCACACAAAAACTATTTAAACGTGTGCATAAGGAGATCATGGGTGAAGCATCGTTTATAGTTTGTGCTCTCAGACATGATGGGGAGGATCGAGATTATTCGTTGGTGAAGTTTAGGGCGCCAAATGAATCATACTTAGTGATACGAGACCAAAAACTTGATACGCTCAAGTGTAGTTGTGGAAAGTTTGAATCAGTGGAGATACCGTGTCGGTATATGTTTACTATTATGAAAGCAGAACATATGCAAAACATCCCAAGCACGTACATACTAGATCAGTGGCGGATCACTGTGAAGAGTAATATGCTACCAACCAGGTCAAGCCATTCTCATCTGGATACAGATGAGACAATATTGATTCGGTACAATTCGATCCAACTAGCTGCCAAAAGACTTGTTCACTTTACGTCAAAGTCAAATGAATGGTCGACTCGAACCAAAGTGGAGGTTGGGATGCTTGTGCAAAATATGAGACCTTGTGGAATGAGAAGGTCGCCAACGCTAATGATGTGAAGCACGAGGATGTTGTAGAGATTAAAAGAGGTCCCGTTGAAGACCTGGTAATCGTGAAGGTGAAGGGCAGCCAAGGTGCTAGCTCGAGTAAAGCATGACCAACTACCCGTAGATATAGCCATTGTAAGAACACTAGACATACCAAACGGACATGTCCAGAATTACCGAGCGATGTGCATGCCACAATGTCAGACGATAATAATGATGATCCAACACCACCTAACGTGCAAGGTGCACACGCAACAGGGGTCTCCAGACAAGGTGCGTCCCAATTCAATGTGTAAGGTGCATACACATTCAATGTGCAAGGTGCATACCCATTCGACCCATATGCATACCTATTCGACCCATATGCATACCCACCACCATTCAACACACAAGGTGGGTACCCTATGTATAACACAAACATCCCATACTAGTATAATTTTACGTATCCCCCGCCGCAGTAAATGTACATTTTGGTATTAACTTGTTTTCATAGTTTTTTGAGAATGTTATCGTCCAAATACTTATAAACCTGCTTATTTATAACAATATATAATAATTCTTCAAAATATGTTACTTTATAACTGTACAAAATAATTATGCAACAACTATTTATCATCACTGTACACGATAACTTACAAAATCCCCTTTTATTTATAGTTGTACACAATAGTATCAAAATCTATTTATCATCATTGTACACAATAACTTACAAAAATTTATTGTATCCTATTTTTTGATATTCTTGTTCAGACACTCGCCCATTTGACATTTCTGAAAAATTCGATGAGCTAGATGTTATTGAAGAAGACAATAACCACAGGGCAGTAAATTTCAAAGCATACGAAGATATCCCCTTTTGAAATTTATTACACTGCCCTTATTGTTTTCTTCAATAACATCTAGCTCATCAAAATTTTCAGAAATATTAAATGGGCGAGTGTTTGAACAAGAGCATCAAATAACAGGACACAATAATGTAATACAATATTATCTATCCCTTCATTTTTTCCCTCTTCTCAAGTCTTTGCTTTAAAGTAAGACTCGTCTTCAGTGGTAGCCGGGTCTCCGAGACAGATGAGTTCATATTATACAATCGACCAACGCTATCATGTAACATATCATACGAGATGTTCCAAGGATGGTTGACGATATTCAACAAAATATTACACCAAAGATCGTGAGATTTATAATTCTGTAAGAATATTCCCAATATTCAACAAACTATCATACACCTCAACATATTCAACATCGATAGCCATAAATGAGCAAATCTAGAACAATAAAAAAAATTCCCAATTACAAACTAAGAGAAGCCTAACTTCAAACTAAAAGAAAAACAGAAAACAGAGCTGTAATATTCATCAAACTATCATACACCTCAATAAATTCAATAATAACATCTAAGGCTTGAATATTCACCAAACACCTCAACCTCAACAAATTCAGTACTGACAGCCACAAACAAGCAAGTCTAGAAGAATCAGAAAAATTCCAATTACATAACTAAAGAAACCCTAACAAATAACCAGTAATGACAACCTCAAAAAAGCAAATCCAAAATAATCAGAAAACTCTCAATTATAGAACTAAAAGAACCTGAAACTATAATAAACAAAAACCAAAGCTCTCAAGTTTAACAATATCTGACAAATTAACTGGGAAGAATAGTCGACAACAATTCCTGCCCTGATGTCATCCATATATATCAAGACCCACACACCACAATCACTCATGCAAACGTAATAATAAGTGTATCATTAAAGGGTGAAGGAACCCCAATCAAATTGGCGATCAGTGAATTTACCCATTTGATTGGGTGATCACTTGGGGAGGTCTTGAAATTTTGAATGAAGAGAAGGTTGTTGGCGGGGACATCAAATCTATGAGCTTAGGCCCAAATATCCAGTCCAGACCTTCTAACTATAATTCCATTCACAAAATATAAAAATGTAATCAATATCAAATTCACACATGCTATAAGACAAATTACAAGTCATGATGAGTGGTTAGAACATACAATCTTTTTTACCTTTTCGGTATGTCCCGCGTTAAGTCGGCCATTTGGCAAGGTGTCCCATACAATGAATTCCTCGTTCATGATGAAGATCTTGGCCATAAACCAATGATCTCAACCATCGTATACTGAAATACAGATCTAGATTACACAATCATATTATGTTTAATATCTTAACTACATTAAATTTGTTTACCGTGGAAATGGAGGTGCTAGAAACGGTCAAAGTAGGGGCTAAAAGAAATGAAGGAACGAGGATACCTCGTGATAAAGGAGATGATGATGGATCAGACGTTGATGTGACGAGAGCTGAAGCGGGGACAAAATAAATGTTCACTTCTATCCTCGGGTCAATGAGTTTGTACCACCTCTGTTCTGGGCAACGGTAAGCAGCAGTTATCTTTTCGTTGATTGCCCTTGATGCAAAAGGTTTCTTATTTTTCTTATAATTTGCAAAAGAAGGAGATTCGTTAGTAAATAGAGAAATGACAAAAAAAGTTAAGAGAAAGAAATTAAAAAAAAATTGAGGAATCAGAGCTCTGGTACTAAAAATTGCTCAGTTCCTGGGAATTATCTAGCTGCTATCACCACCCCAGTTCTCGCCAATTAAAATAGTATCCCATCCCCAGTCTTTATTTCCCTTCGGGATCTTGGTTATCATTGGCCCTCTCTTTTCAGACGAGCGAAGGGCAAGGTAGCAGCTCTCGTCTCAACGTTTGATTATATAACATTGTCAAAGTTCATCTACTTCTAAATCTAAGTTATATCTCATATTTATGGCCATAAAGCAGAGAAGCACCCTATAGGAACTCGAGGTAAACTGAGAAGTGGCAAGGCCGAAGGTAGAGAAAAACTCTTGGAAGGCCTAACGCTACATATAATGGACTAAGGGTGGTATGAAGATCTACAGGGAGTTCAAGTAGCTCTACTCTCTCCAAGCACACAAAGAACGTCAATGGGGAAAGCTTTTTAATGAGAAGCCATAAACTACCTAAACTATTTTCCATTGTTCTAAAGTAATAACATAAGAAAGACGTAAGAAGAAGAAGAAAATGAAGAAGAAGAAAATGAAGAAGAAGAAGAAGAATAAGAAGAAGAAGAAGAAGAGGAGGAGGAAGAAGAAGAGGAGGAGGAGGAGGAGGAAGAAGGAGATGAGGAAGAAGAAGAAGACGAGGAACTTGTAAGAGCAAAAATGCAAAATGAAGAAAAAATAAATGGTTTTAAAATAGGTTGCAGACACCAAAAAATATTGTAAACATATTCCTAAATTTTGAAATGGGAGAAAAGAAAGGATGTTCACAAGTACTCGATCATGAAAAGTCGTGACTGACCATGCGTAGAAAAGTGAACCGTTTAGCTACTGACGAATGAAGGGGTGACAATAATCCTGTCAAAATAAAAAATTGAGGACTGTGTCATGTGTTCTCGAGAATAGGAAGCCATATCAACCAAACGGAATAATGGCGTCGTTGCTGACAGTGAGTAAATGAAAGGTCACTATATGTCAAAAAGCATGGAGTAATGATTAAAGATACGAGTCCTAATGGAAAAGAAGAAATGATGCAACTTTTTCTTTCAAGACATTTTCTGACATAATATTGTATATTGGACAATACTTCTCTCTTGACCGGTCATGAGAAGCTCCTCCTGACCATTGAGTTGGCAGAATAAGAAGAGGTCATGTGTTATATCATTTTTATCTAATGCTTAATTAAAGTTATGGTGGGTTCCACTAAAAATATTTTATTCGGTTGGAGCCACTACAACTTAAATTAAATATAAGAAAAAAGTACGTGGTTTTTTTAGGAGGGAAGTATTATCCTTCTATATTGGTTTCATTGAGCTATACCAAATACAATAGGCCACATATACAAAGGAAGACCAATAAGAAGAAATTACTAAGCTTGCCATCGTGGCAAACCAGGATATACCAGTGAAGAACATTGATTCAATCAGACAGCTAGAGTCAATTTAGCTGTTAATATTAATAAACTTGATTTTAGGAAAATATTTGATCATTTTATTTTGGGGGATTTGATTAGATTTTGTGATTAATAAAAAATTTATAAATAAAAACTAATCGTAAACCATATTCATTCAACATTTAACAGAGCAATTATTCATATTGTTTTGTTAATTCACTTTCTCTTTAATTTATTTAATTCCTTATTTTCCAGAGTCAAGAATTTTCCGTTTACAACAACTAACTAGAAGCAACTGTCAAAGTACAAAATAATGGAATAAGCAGTCGGGAGAAGTTGGTTTTTAACTTTATTTCCAAATCTGATTTTTTTCACCTTTTCATTGTTTCTCGTAAAAAACTGATCTATCTCCTGTGTGAGAGGAGAAGTGATGATCCAAATCCCTCTCTCCTAAGATGTTAAGAAAAAAAATTAAGTCAGTAAAATTTGAAGACTCTGATTGAAAATGTCAATATAAGATGACTCCAAGTCTTCCCTGAGCAACTCCCTAATCCTACTATGGTTGGCTCTCACCATTTTTCCATCTTCATTGTCTTCGTCCATTACAGTCCTCACAGCATTGTAGACACTTTCCTTAGTGAATAAACCATCTTCTTCCCCTTTCTCCACTTCCACTCCCACCTTCAAGTCGTCGCTCATAAACCTTGCATTGATAATCTGATCACCTACATTAGGCAATAGCACCAGTTGACACTTATTCACTAATGCCTCAGATAAAGACCCTGACCCACAATGTGTAACAAAGCATCCTACTGATGGATGCTCCAAAATTAGCTGTTGTTGAACCCAGCCTCCATGAACAATCCCTCTCCCTTGAACCCTTTTTGAAAACCCTTCTGGCAGAGCGGCTTCAATTGAATCCGCTCCAAATGGAGTTTTAAGTGCGGCAAAAAAGGGTAAACCTGAAAGCTCTAAACCCAATAAAATTTGTTGAAATTGATCCCTTTTTAAGGTACACTCGCTTCCAAATGCACAGTAAATCACAGAGTTAGCTTTGAATTCTGTAAGCCACTTTGCCCATTTCTCTTCCAAAACAGAGGTTGGTGGCTCTGGTATAATTGGCCCTGAAAGCAGCACAGGCTTTGCAAACTGGCTTCGTAGAAATTCAATAAAAGGCCCTTCAATTTCTTTACAGGTTCTGAATGCTAATGCGTCACATTGGCTAAAACTAGTGAACTGACGATCATAGAAAAGTACATCACTTCCAAATATCCAACTTTTTTTCCTGGCAAGAGTTCGAGCTTCATGTACATGAAGCTTGATGTTTGAAGAAGGGAAACCAGTGGGTGGCTTCATAAGATCAGCCTCAGTTAACTCTTGCTGGATAAGTTGCCTGGGTGGGGTCAATGTATAACTTACAGTCACAGAACTGATGATACAGTAAAGCAAAGACTTGATGCCCAAACGACGAGCCAAAGTGGGAATCCAATGTGTAAAATCGAAGAAAACAAAGTGGGGTTTTATGTCAAGGAGAAGAAGCTCAACATCTTTCTCAGTTCGATCCATGGCGGTCATGATATGTGAGTGTAAAGGGAAAGGAACATCTGAAGTTGTCTCAGCACCAGGAGGAAGACCATCAACATGAGGAACAACAAGAGGGACAAAGGTAATGAGATTTGGGTAAAGATTAAAAGGCTGTAATTTGGGTTGTGTTTTTTCTGGGATGAAGAAGGATATTTTATGGCCTTTCTTTGCTAGCTTATTGGATAGACGCAGAAATGGAGTTAGGTGGCCAAGAGCAAACCAGGGGAACATTACAATCTTCAAAGACTCTTCACCCATATTTCTAATTCTCTCTAGAAATTGTTAAAATTCAATAGATGAACAGATCCAGATGAGAACTGAAACTGCTTGTTGAAATTTGAAATTGAAATGAGAGAGATTAATTTGTTTATTAATCAAGTAACATTCACGCTGCCACCCATTTGTAACGAAATGAAAACCACATGGCTACATAGCCTTTACGTGTGGAGGATTTTGAGGACTAAATATAAATTGCATGAACGTTAAGTTATAATCTTCACTAGTGACAAGTCGTTGGTCTTGAATTGCCTAATTTAATTACAGCAAGCTTGTTATAGCCTTAAAAGTTGGAACTCTGTGTAGAAGACATCGTGCCACAACTTATGAAACAGTCTTCTACGTCACTGTCAGAGTGCATCACACAACAGTCGAACCATAGTTGACAAAGAAAGGAAGAAATTCTACTACCAACTAGATCAACTCTCTGTGTAGGTAACTCTAATAAAATTAGTTACGAATAGAAGTGGTCTCAGTCATCTACAAAAGCCTTATTGCCCTTTTCTGGTCTGTCAACATGCGCATCTCTCTTTGTGAGAGCAGAGTTATATTCCTTGTCAGCTTCGTTACAAATCTAAATACGTCGCTTTTCTATCAGCAGGCGGCGAAGTTTGGACGAGCACCGATTAGAAACTTAGAAGGATAATTATTCCGAACCGAACAGCAAACTACCGGTTTAATCGATTTTATATGTTTACGGTTTCGGATTTGATAAAAACCTAAGTTTCCAACCGATTATTTTAGTTTAAATTGCCACCGAATTGATAGAATGGAATCAAATAACAATTTTTGATTTAGTTTATACGGTTCAATTTAGTTTGATATATCAAAATTTTTAACTTCGGAATCAAAACTTTCAGTTCCGTTCACTTTTCACTGTTCACTTTTCACTTTTAACTAACGACCGACCGAATTGAACCGTACACACTTCAAAGCAAAACCAGTGGGAGAAGACTGGGAAGAACGAATAGGGATTAAAAGGCAACTGATCTCAGTTTAACTTTACCAATAAGATGCAAATTAGATGAAAATTAAAAACAATTATCGACTTCATTTCTCTTGTAAACTATGCAAATATAACAGTCAATACACTGTTACGTAAATGCACGCAAGCGTATCCGATCATTCTGTCCAATTCCAGTGCCTATTTAGGAGCTGAATAAAACCCATTATTAATTTAAAATATTGATAAGGTGAATATCATCCGATCTATTCAATGTTAACTATAATGAGTATCAGGAACTCAAAAAAAATGTTGTCAGTTCAATGAATAAATAAAACTTCATGCAAACAACAGTATATATAATGGTGTATAGCAAATGATAAAACATAGTTTAAAACTTTGAGCGATTACTCTAATCCATGTAAATTATAACACGGAGACCTTCTGATTAAATATCACGACAAACTCGTAGATCAAATAGTTCACCAAAATTACTGTCATTATTATCAGGATATAGATAAAAGATCAGATCATGCAGGCATTCTCATACAAACTGAGCATTCAAGGTCTGGAATGCTTGTGCTTCACCTTATAATGAAAGAGAAGCCACGGAAGCTAGCTTGTCTTGAGCGGAAGACCAAGAGTTTGAATCTATCCAGTTGAAAGCTATAGGGCTCAGAAAAGCATCAGGTATGCCGAACGAGCTGACCATTGCTAGAGCATGAGACCGCAGTTCACTGCACAGTTTTGTCACTTCTTGCCTAACAACAGCAGCGTTGTCCATCGATAAGTAACCATATCGGAGGAATGAGCCGTCTTCTTCCATGCATATCAAGGCATACATGGATCTTAGGAGACTTAATGCATTCTGCAGATGGACAAAATTTCACATCTTAAGCAACTATTTCTCCTTCAGATAAAAATTTATTATGCCACTAAGGAAATTAAAATATTAACTTCTAAAAACATAATTTTATTCTATAATACTGTGAAAATTCAGTGCGCTTTTAGATATCTCCGGAAGATGACATGAAATTAATCTATAATATGGTAAGATTCCCGTGAGATGAGACTCATGATGGACGATTTTATCTATGATATAATTATGTTAGTCCAATATGACTCTTCTTATCTAGATTTGGCAAGATGCAAATGGTTGACACGTTTTCTCACACGTACATTGAACATGTCTACTTATTTTCATTATTGGATTTGAAGAGACATATTCTAATTCAATGTAGCTATTTCTATTAAGGTTTGTCTATTCATTTTGTTTAGTTCTAAAGTACACTATAAAACCAAAGATAGAGATATCATTAGAAACGACGTTCAGGGAAACATATGTCAAGTGCACTATATGTCAAGGAAACATGGGCAAGTTCAAAAGTGCACTATAAAAACGACTGTGAAGTGCACTATAAATATAAGTATGATTGCTCAATTTTTAACCAAGCGTAATTTGGTGACTTACAAAATTGCTTTAACTTTTCTAACAAAATTTCTTTAACACGTGCAACGTACTATTTGACTAGTTTAACGTAAGTGATAGAAGGCCATACTTAGTAATGCAGAGCCGGCTTTAGATCTCTAGTGACAAAGCATTAATCGTAATATTGGAGAGAATAGGAAAAAGGAATGACTAATATTTACCTTCAGTGACCCAGAAGGCACAGTAGCCTCAGTCTCTATAAAAGTTCGCAATATTGAGCGTTCTGAGAAAGCTCTACCCAAGTCTTCAGCAAGCTGATAGCTCTGAAGTGAAATAGTACATAACGTTTAGAGAAATAAATAGTAAGAGACCAAGATAGAACGAAGTGGTAAAGAACCTTACCAGAATGAAAGCATATTCTTTGCTTTCTCCTTGTGCTTGACGTTGGGAAACTTCCGCAGCAAAACGGTTCAACAGGTCTCTCTCTCTTAAGCAAAACACATCAGTCTGTATAAACAAGTAAGAGAAATATTAAAGAACTTCAACATCACTAATCCAACCGCTAACAAAATTGAGAAGTTTGAATTTCATTACCTGGAATTGGCTGCACCTGAGTGTAGAGCTAGTGAGCTGAGAAGGAACTCTAGGAGAAGCATTATTCATGTGTTCCAATCCTAATCCTTTAAACGGTTTATTTTTCTTTTTAGCTGCTATATACTCGGCAAGGAGCGCCTTGCTCACCTGCATTAAAATATCAACTCATTTTAGCTGGAGCTTCATATGAATTTCATCTCATATTCATACAACTGAAAAATCTAGCCTGATCACCCCTTAGAATTTATGTGTTAAGGAGAAGAGTGTTGAGGCCTTATAACTAGCACAAAAAGGGCATATCGAGGCGATGTGGCACAACAGTCCAACACATACAACTGTCATTACTTTCAAACATTCTAATTAATGTGACGCAATAGCAAATGTATCGACGTACCTGTTGCATCAGTACGTTATTGTCCCCCTCAAAAGTGAGCTGTACATCGAATTCACTTTTCATACGACCAACACGGTTTTCAGTCTTCAGACCTTGCCCTCCGCATGCTTCACGACATTCCTAATTAACACATGAACGAACGTTTAGCAAAATAATCAATGACTTCCAACGTCAGCACAAAGTGCAATTACTCACCTGAAGTGTCCTCATATTATGCCAGGTAAAGGTAGCCTTATATGCACTTGAAATAACATGGATGATTTTGTTAGTTTCAGGTGATCTCTTCACATATATATTTTTTAATTGGTTTGCAGCAAAACTCATAGCATATCTGCAACACAGAAATAGCGCAACAGACAAGTGAATAATGGATGAGAAAGCAGCTAATTCATTTTGCTTAGTATTTTCCAACCATAATGACAGAACTTACAGAGTGAGATGATTCAACTAGTAGCAGACATCAACCATCTCTCAAAGATAATGCTTTGGACAGTTTTGGACAACTTTGTCCACGAAGACCAACATTGTGTTTGATGACCTAGAACTTAGGAGTATATCAATTGTTCACTATGACCTTACGGAAGAAAGTTTATTTCAATATCAAGGTACTAAAACCACCAGTCTAAAAACAGGTACTAAAACCACGTATAAATGAAGAGATCAACTGTGTCAATCGAATTACCAAGTAAAGCTAGAAATGTTATTCAAAAATCCCAAAGAAGGTTGTATTAGGGGAAAAGAGAATATATGTTTTAGGATAGCATCAAGCGCCTTGAGTTAGGCACTTACGTTTTTGCAAGGAGAGGCAGTAATCGCCGTTGATGACTCGGGTAATCAAGCAAAAGGACTTCAGGTCCATTAGGTGTGACTGAGAAGGCACGCCTTGTCAATGAGTATCTTATGGCAATTGCTAAACCAACCTGATAGAAGAGTAGTCATTTCAATCAAAACAATCCAACTTCTACTTCTAGTAGGTACCGCAGCAGTGACACAAATTCAAGATTGAGACAAAAGAAAACAACCTTTGTTGAGTAAATAGCACTGACTGCTATATTTACACGACCGGATGTCAGAGGAGCCAAAAATGCTGCAAACCTCTGTAAATTAGCATTAGATGTAAGATAAATTCAGAAAAAAACATTGGTTCAACCAAGTAGATTTGCTTTAACAGGTAATAAAACAGGTTGATCGATTTGGGAAGATACCTGATCTGGGTCTTTTATGGCACTTAGATATTGACCATCTGGTGAAACATCAGCTACTGAATTCAACAAATTCTCTCTTGGAATTCTTACATTATCAAACCTGAATAGTTCCCATCAATTAGATTCCATTTATTATCCACAGAATTCCATTGTATGTTGCTTTACATTAATAAAACCCGTTTTACAGCTTGACAGTGATAGAATTACCATATTCGACCATTATCAACACCATTTAAACCATTCTTATGACCACAGTCGGCTATACGGATATTTGGACAGACATTGCCATTGGCATCCCTGATCTGGGCTATAAATGCATGGACCCCTTGATTGTTTCCATTTATATCGAGCTGTGAAAAGACTATTGTGTGCGTTGCATGCTGAACATTAATAGCAGAAATATGTGTCAAAACTGGCAAAGTCATATCTAGACCCGGATAACAAGTGAAATAGAACTTCATAATGATTAAGAAAAGAGGAACTAAATATATAAAATTTCCTTTACCTTAGCTGCTCCTCCAATCCAATACTTTTGAGCTGACTCACATGGAGTACTTATGACAAACTCTCCGGTCCTTGAATCAAAAGTAGTAACAGTTTCAATTCCTCTAACCTGAAAGACAATTGATTCAGGAAGTAAATATAGATCATGAGAATTACCAGAAGCATATTAAAAGAAGAGAAAAACACTGATGCTCTGGACCAAATTATCAGACAACCTTCACATACATTACTTCCATGCCCAAGTTCAGACATAGCAAAGCAACCCTTGATTGTATAATCTTCAGTGTCTTTCAGCCACTTATCATGATGCCGCTTTGTGCCAAAAAACTGAACTGCTCCCCCCCTGAAATCCATGAGACGAGAAAACTTAATCACTCTTCCCATCCTTCTCTTCGATATACCAAACACATGATTTATACTTATGCAGCATAAATTTAAGATTTGTTCTTCCTTAGTTCCCTCAAACAGATAAAGCAAGACGAACTGATCAATTTCGCTTAGGACCATGATATATTCACTTATATAGTATGAGAAACAAAGAATAAAATAACAGCACAACATAATTCTTCAATCATGTAAGCAAGATAGACTAAGTTCTACAATTGAGAACGACAAAAAGATCAAAGATTCATAAAATTTCCCTTACCTCCATTTCTCAACAGCCAAACGGAATAAACTAATAAATAACAGCATGCAACAGAAGTAATAAGAAGTTCACGAGCAAGAAATTGATACGTACCACAAAAAGAAATGAACTCCAAGCTTAACAGCTAGTGAGTGATCATAAATCCCCATGACCTCAAGGAACGCAAACCTCCTCAGCTCGGCTTCTGCCCCTCCATCTGTAAGCCAACCTTGAAAAACCCCTCGATCCAATAGATACCAAATTCGTTTCATCGTCATCTCTCTCTGCTGCTCCATCGACTGGTTATAATCCGGCGAGACGAACACTCTTCCCCCGGATTTAATGGGGTTGAATAGATTGCTCTGCACCATCAAACCGAAGAGCCAATCGCGGTCTTGAAAATTGTGACCGTCCATGATCTTTCGCATCTCTCCAACGTCGAATGAGATGGTCTCGGAAAGCTCCGACGGAGAGAATTGGAGGCATGGGTTGGTGGAAAGGATAGATTGTGATTCAGGTTGAAGAAGATGCTTGGATAGTACCTGCGTCCGCCATGAAACCCGGTCCATTTCGTAATCAGATTTCTGCGAAGGAAAAACAGAGATACAGAGAGAAGGAGAGACGATGGGGAGTTCGAACAAATCAAGTCAATCATATATTTACACTATGCTATTCATCCGTCTGAATTTGAGCTGTGCTAATTATCAAAGACGTTGTCGTTTTAACGGAAAATGGTAAAAATGAAAGAGTTCCGTCAGAGTCACTAGTCAGAGCCGGATACGGTGGTACAGCACTGAATTCAAGGCTCAGGGCCATCGAACGTGGTATAATTTTCTTGGAAAGCGTGGACACTTCATCTAATCTGATCCGTAGAAGATATGATTGTTAAATACTAGTTGGATTGCTTACAGTCAGCATCAATGTCTGTTTAGCTAATCATTATGGACCATATCAGCTTCTTTCTGGGATTACAATTACGTGGCAAGATCAGTTCTATTTGTCTTTCCATCAGTTTTGAATATTTTATTAATACACTAGATATCCGGTACATGTTCGATTGTAATAATATGTCCTGACTCCATTAATAACAAATATGTAATGAGGGTGAAGAAAAAATATCATCATAACTCTTAACAAATTACTCAAAGATGTATAATAATAAATATTTCATAATATTTACATATATTATATAAGTTAATATAAAACTAATTTCATTCTGACAGATTTAAAATTTTAAATTAAAAAGAGAAGTAATTATATAAATACAAGAATTTTTTTTTTCAAAGTAAAAGGACTTACGAGAACTTTGGTAGTTAGAGATCTTGAGGGAGCTCTTGTAGAGAGAATTTCAAGAGCTACTCGAGCAGCAGGATGCTCAGCTTATCTTAGGGTTGAGTGATAGAAGAGGATTTTAAAAATTTCACAATTGAAATTACCTGTAGCTTTGAACATCGGGTCATGATCTGATCCTTCTTTAATAGATGCATGTGATGTCCTATTGAACTTATTTATATGTGCTAGTTGTTATAATTGATTCTTGTGTATGATAGGATATGAAGAAAAAAACATTAAGCATTAAAACTTTCATGAAAGGATTAAAAATCATATATGTGTAAATATCAATGAATATAATGGTTAACAAAGAAAAAAATAATAAAAAATCAAGTGAATAAAAATCAAGTATTAAAGAATTTAAATAATCAAATACTATATATTACTTACAATCATTGTAATCAAACACCAATTGTAAACAAAATGTCACTCATCTAAAACTTTGTTCTTACTTTTGGAGAGAGAGGATGTTTTTAGGAATTTATCTGAAATGGAGTTTACTTCTACCTCTAACTCACAGTGAACAATTTTGAGATGGCAAAAGACAAGCACATTAACACTTTCAACAAGAGATAAGCACACTCAAAATTTAAGGTATATATTAAGAAGAGATATATTTATATATACAAAAATAGAGAGAAAAAAAGTTTATACTGTCATTTTCATCTTGATCGAGCTTTGTATTCATGATCATTATCATAGGAGGCTAGACTATGCCATGATCTTTCTTCTCATTTCTTAAGTCTTTCCATTTTACAAATGTCTCACATGCATGCTAGAATAACAGATTTTCTCATTCACCGCAACTCCTCATACAAAAGCTATGTTAGCTCTCTGTGAAGTTTCACCCTTTGTATTATTCAATGGAATTCGAACCACTTTGGCATGCTGGACAGTGCCACTACCTTGTAGGTTCATTAATCTCTTCAACAGTCAAAATGTCCAAAATCTTAAAGAATTTCTTGAGTAATTTACTATTTTTGCGAGTCTGAAAACTATTATATACATTGTACAATAGTAAAACATAGAAAGGTATCGACTTTTTTTCTATTTATATGATATATACATTATTTATATATACACTAAAAAATTACAAAAAACACGTATACAATAAAATTAATCCTATAATACAAAATATTTACATATATTTACTATAATAAACTTTAAATATAGTTATTATAGTCATGTGGAGGATGACGAACGTCCTCTGTCTACATTAACGGTAGAAATATATGTCAGACCTGTTGATGCAGATGACTCACCAGGTGAAGAACTGTCCAAATTGTCAAATATTCTGATGATATTATATTTAACATTTCCCTCCTCATATCTTCGACATTTATAAGAAGATAAATATGTCTGTAAAAGATTTTTTCGGTATGAAAAACCCTCTATGAACAAATAGTAAATATCATAATTTAAAGAGAGAATAAAGACACCATCATTTACGTGAAAAACCCTTAAAGGAAAGAAAAACCACGAGAAGATCGTTGATATTCACTTATGTAAGTGATTTTACATAGTTGTTGCTTAGGTCCTCTCCTTTTTATTTTTGCATGAGCCTACACTTATAGGCCTTACAATAATAAAAATAATAAAAATGGGATGATCATATCCCCTATGCTTTCGACTGATGGGATTGCTTTCAGGAGTGGGCTCTTTTACTCTGCTCATTCCTTTCAATTATTTTGTCCCTAGCAACTCAATCAGTCATAGCTACTTGGTCGTTCCTTGTGGTTCCAGCTAAACAATCACAACCACTTGACTGTCAGTATGAACCATCATTTCCATTCTGATATTCTGTCATGTCCAAGAGGTAATAATTCCCCGTTCTTGAGATATCGGTTCCCGTTCTGGAAGCGATGATCTCCCATTCTTGAGATGTCGGTTCACGTTCTGTTGTTTTTTCCCATTCTGCGAGTGATAGTCCCCCGTTCTGGAAGCGATAGCTCCCCCTGTTCCAGAAGTGATTGTCCCCCGTTCCAGAAGTGATTGTCCCCCCGTTCCAGAAGCGATAGTTCCTCGCTTCAGCATTCTTTCCCGTTCTGACGAGATCTCACGTTTCAGCGTTCTTTCTGTACACGTGTCTTGGGTGATATTTTTCCTATTCATTTACCTCCGTTACACTCAATAAGTTTCACTTATTGAGGTGTAATGTTTTGTCCTTTCTTATTCTGTCAGTACGTCTGCTCATTTAAGTTCTCACGTGCTTCTTAAAAACATGCAATGTGGTCTTTCTAAACAATTTTTCAGTTTGTTCCCTGTCAGTGACGGCTTCTCCTTTTCTTTCTGCTGTTACGTTCCTCAATTCCCATTCACGAATGTTTTGCGTTTGTCCACCAACTTTTTTGCCAATTCACTTTCGATGATGATTAATTCCATTCATTCTTTGTATTATCTTTCCGTTCTTTTTCCAACAGGCTTATTGATAGAGTTTTTCCCATTTTCGTCATTATGGGCTCATTGGGGAGGTTCTCTCATTTTCTTCAGTATGAGTTCAGTGATAGAGTTTCTCTCGTTTCTTTATTTTTCAATTTCCTTCCCTCGTACGTTAAGATCTGTGACAATAATGTTGTATAAAAATAATAATAATTTATTGAAATGAATAATGAGAGAGTATACCGTTCCATAATTGCATCGCATGAGTTTGAGTTTTACGTTTCGTATTTTTGGTAGACTTTCTGCGGTTTCCATGTTTTCTTTTTCTGCTTTCAAAATTTTCCTTCCTTTTCTCGCTTCTTTTTCCTTTACTCCTGACCGTCTTTTGTTCAGAGCTCCTTTTCTCAAAATTTTCCTTCCTTTTCTCCGCTCTTCTTTTCTGCCCTTCTTTACTCAGCTCTTCTTTTCTCACTAAGTTGAAGGTCTTTCCTTAACTTCTTTTTTTTTTCTGTTTTGAAGTTCTTTTCTCAACTTCTTTTCTTTTTTGTTCTGAAGATTTTCTTGTTCCTAAGACATTTCCTTTTCCATTCTCCAGACTTTCCCGTTCTGAAGATGTTTCCTTTCCCGTTCTTTAGACTTTCCCATTCTGAAGACATTTCTTTTTTCGTTCTCCATACTTTCCCGTTTTAAAGACATTTTCTTTTCCGTTCTCCAGACTTTCCCATTCTGAAGACATTTCCTTTTCCATTCTCCAGACTTTCCCATTCTGAAGAAACTTATTTTTCCATTCTGAAGACATTTCTTTTTCCATTCTCCAGACTTTCACATTCTGAAGACGTTTCCTTTCCCGTTCTGAAGATATTTCTTTTTCCGTTCTCCAGACTATCCCGTTCTAAAGACATTTCCTTTTTCGCTCTTCAGACTTTCCCATTTTGAAGACATTTCCTTTTCCGTGCTCCAGACTTTTCCAATCTGAACACATTTCTTTTTTTGTTCTGAAGACATTTCTTTTTCCTTCTAAGAATGACATATGTAGATGCTCCCAAGGACTTAGGCTCCTTCTGTGAAACCATGGTCCCGTTTTGATTTCCTTCTGAGAGTAGGAGTTACCCCTCCTAAGAAATTACGCCCTTAGTTTTTTCTAAGAGTAGGACTTATGAACTGCCTCTCTCAAGGACTTACGCCATTAGTTCCTTATAAGAGTATGACTTATGAATTACCCCTCTCAAGGACTTACGTCCTTAGTTTCTTCTAAGAGTATGACTTATGAATTGCCCCTCCTAAGGACTTATGCCCTTAGTTCCTTCTGAGAGTAGGACTTATGAATTGCCCCTCCCAAGGACTTACGCTCTTAGGTCCTTCTAAGAGTAGGACTTATGAATTGCCCCTCCCAAGGATTTACGACCTTAGTTCCTTATCAGAATATGACTTATTAATTGCTCATCCCAAGAACTTACGTCATTAGTTCCATTGTCGAAGAAGATAGAGAGTTGACAGTCTGCATGTTATCAAACCATAAGTTTTGATTGAGAGCTCCAAAACAAATTCTATGAGATTCTTTAATAAGTAGACTTATGTATCTTTCTGATGAAACAAGATTCACCATATAGTCGGCATCCAATAATATAGTTTAATATTTGAAGTTTATCATTCTGCATAATCTACTTTTCTAAGAAGTTTTCAAGAAAATTGTCATAACCCTTTTTTTCAAGAGCTCCAAACCAAGTTTAGAGAAGGGAGACACTGGAAGAATAGACCCAACAGGCGAAGCCGGAGGCGAACCAAACTATAATCTAGGGGGTTTTACTATCATGATACTCCGAGTAAACTTCACCAGATCCTTCGACGAGTCATCATCGTATGATCTCACACTCCTGCCATCTAATTCCTTGCCGGAGTTTGATCGGGGAGAGAAGGTTGGGTGCTTCTGAAGCTTGCCAAGGCCATTCTCCAATCGAGGACCTACAACGGTGTCATCCCAGAGCTGGTCAAGTAAGTCCATGGTGCACGTTAGCAGACTAAGGAAGTGTAATTTTAATGGTATTTCAGACAAGAAGTTCAGCAGGACCGTTGGAAAATGGAGCGTTGAAGCTGCGACCTTCCTTTACTTGGTATTTTCTTTACTCAGTCTTTCTTTACTGAGCTTTTCTTTCCTACCTTTCTTTTCTCAGCTTTTCTTTTTTGAAGAGCTGAAGCTTCTCTGATCTAAACTTCAACTTTTCTGTTTTGAAGCTCTAACTTCAATTTTTCTGAAACTCTGACTTCAACTTTTCTGAAGCCTTTTATTTTATTTTATGAGATTTCTGAGCCGTTCTGATCTGAGTTTTCTTTTCTTATCCACTTTGATTTTTTTTAACCAATCCTTCCTTCGAATGGATTTCTTTCCTAACCTCCATCCTCTTTTATTTTTTTTATTTTTTTAGAAGTTAATAATGATGTAAAAGAAATAAGCCAATCGTATATGCAAGGAACGAGTTTATCGTTTTATGTTCAATTTCCAGTTTTGTACTTGTTGTTGTTTCCATCTCTACTTCTAACCTGTTGCCATTTATGTTCCTGCTTTCATTGTTGAGGGGGCATTTGATTTGGTTTTTGGCATTTTGGGAGATATTTCTTTGAGTTTTTCTCTCACTCTCAATGAAAGCATCAAATATAAAGGGTTTTTTTGGGTATGGAAAACCATCTACGAACAAATAATAAAGATCATAATTTAAGGAGAGAATAAATATACCATCATGTACGTGGAGAACCCTTAAAGGGAAGAAAAATCACGAGAAGATCGTTGATATTTACTTATGTAAAGTATTTTATATAGCTATTGCTGAGAGAGAAAAATAAGGGTAGTGTCTTTAGTTGAGGTTTGCTTAGGTCCTCTCCCTTTTCATTTTACATAAGCATGTACTTATAGGCCTTACAATAATAAGAATAATAAAAAGGGGATGATCACATCCTCTATTGTTTCGGCTGATGAGATTTCTTTCAGGCGTGAGCTCCTTTACTTTACCATTCCTTTCAGTTGTTTTGTCCACAATAACTCAATCAGTCATATCCACTTGGTAGTTCCTTGTGGTTCGGGTCAATCAATCACAATTACTTGACTAACTTGAACCCTCATTTTCGTTCTGATGTTCTGTCTTGTGCAAGAGGTAATGATTCCCCATTTTCGAGATATAGGTTCCCATTCTGGAAGTGATGATCTCCCATTCTTGAGATGTCGGTTCATGTTCTGTTGTTTTTTCTCATTCTGGAAGTGATGGTCCCCCCATTCCGGAAGTGATAGTTTCTCCTTTCCAGAAGCGATAGTCACCTATTCCAGAAGCGATGGTCACCCATTCCAGAAGCGATTGTCCACCGTTTGAGAAGTGATAGACACTCATTCCATAAACGATAGTCATCTCGTTCCAGAAGTGATTGTCCCATGTTCCATAAGCGATAGTTTCCCGCTTCAGCATTCTTCCCCATTCTGACGAGGTCTCCCATTTCAGCATTCTTCCTTGTTCTAACGAGGTCTCTTATTTCAACGTTCTTTCTGTACACGTGTCTTCGGTGATTTTTTCCTGTTCAATATCAAAATACATAATACGAATTGAAGTCTTACAAAAATAAAATAAATAAAAATAACTAATATCAAAATAGAAAATCAATATAAGAATTTGACTCATCATTCAAAACATATTAAACTATCATTAGAATCATACACTGATTTATAGTTGAAGAAGAATCCAAAGCATCGAACAAAAAAAAACTAAGAGATCCTAAATTAAGTATTTTTTGGGTATTGAGGTTGCTCGTTCCAAGACCAGTATCTCTCTCTTGCAGCGGAAGTATGTTCTTAACCTTCTTGGTGATACTGGGATGTTGGGATGTAGACCTGCATCTACACCTATAGATCTGAATGTCAAACTTTCAGCCGAATCAGGTGAACTATTAGCGAATCCGAGTATGTATCAGAAATTGGTTGGAAGCTTATTTATCTGACTAACACACGTCCTGATCTAGCTTTCCTGTTAGCCTTGTGAGCTAGCTTATGCATGCTCCCCGTACTTAACATTTGGATGCAGTTTACCACATTTTGAGATACTTGAAGTCTTGTCCGGGCCTTGGTCTTTTCTATTCCTCCAAAAACACATTTGATGTGTCTTGCTTTACTGATGCTGACTATGTTGGGTCAAAGAATAGGAGATCTACATCTGGTATTTGTACTTTTTATGGTGATCATCTTCTCTCCTAGAAAAGCAAGAAGCAGCCAGTGGTTTCTCGGTCCTCTCCTCAGGTAGAATACAAGGCAATGACTCAACGGACATGTGAGGTTCTTTGGCTTCATTCTATTCTAGGAGAACTCAGTTTCTTGCCCTAGTTACCTTTCACATTGTATTGTGACAATAAGTCAGCCTTAATGTTAGCTTCAGATTCTTTTTTTCATGAAAGAACCAAGCATATCGAGATTAATATTCACTTCATTCGAGAGAAAGTTAAAGTTCGGTCTGGGCTCTACAAAGTTTGTTCCTTCATCTGAGCAAACTTTTGATGCTCTTACAAAGCTCGTCAGTCCTACTCTTCTACAGTTAACTCTTCGCAAGCTAGACATGATTGATATCTATGCACCAACTTGAGGGGGAGTGTTGGATAATATTGTTTATCTTTGCTTTACTTTTCTAATGTTTAAGGGTATTTTAGTATTTTTAGCTTTCTTATCCATGTGTATAAACACCCCATGTATTTTCTAAATTTTATCAATTAATATAACTCTTTTAGCTTTCTAGTGTAAATCCCCCCCTTGCCAAAGAAAAAAGGTTGAAAAACTGAGATAACATATGAAACGTCAAAACAATGCACTGTGTTTCAGCAGTCAAGAAAAGAACTCCTCTAGGAATGCAGACTGCAGTAAGGATTGTGGGATGGTTTCTCCACCATTGTTGGCTAAAACTTTTATGAGTGACGCCAAGGAAAGCCACAAAGTAAAATAAAGTAAGCTACTAATGAAACAGCTCAATACAGTAAACAATGATGATGATATGGAAGAGAAATAAATCCAAACTGCCATCTACAGATAAATTACGGGTATTGATTAACATTTATTATACTACACCTACAAAAAAATTATAAGAGGTCACTCTTCTTTTATATGAGGAAAATTTTATTTATACAATGGCATGAAGGATAAATGGAACCAAATTAGCTAAAACACCACTTTGCAAAAATTTACGTTGAAGGGAATAATTGTATAAACAATAACATTGATATACAACAAAGTCACATGAAACTACTCTCTAAAAGAGCCAACCACAACATCTTAAGTAAAGAAAAGATATATGTGTAGGAAATCTCGGAGAGAGATATTAGGGATATTCTAGAATATTTGGTAGAGAAAATCAGGGCTAATAATCTAGTCCTAAAATTAAGGAAATTAGTTGTGATCTTTTCTAGTTTAGTGTAACCTAATTTTTTTATATATTGTCTAGTATGGATTGAAAATATACAATAATGAAATAGAAAAATCAGAATTCTTTTTCTACATGGTATCAAAGCCAAGGGAAACATTACTGTCGATCCTTGCTCATCCTAGCCTTAATTACTGGTTTCTAAATTATTCTCTTCAGCTTTCATTGCTGTTTCTATTTCGATTACTCTCTTTCACCAATTATTTGATCTTATTCAACTATAACGGATACTTCATCTTCAACGCCACCACTGTCTTCAACGCCATCACTCTCTTCAATAGTGGAGGAAGAACAGATTACACGGAGGACAACGGAGCTTCAGAACATCCAGTCAGCATACATACTGAATGGAAAAAACTACTTGAACTGGTCTCAATTAGTTCGAACATTCTTGAAAGGAAAAGGGAAGTTGGGTCACCTATTGGAGACGGCACCAGAGAATGGAAAAGCTAGATTTGAAGCGTGGGAAGAAGATGATTCAATGATCATGTCATGGTAATGGAATTCCATGAGCCCCGAAATCAGTGATACATGCATGTTTCTCCCTACAACAAAGGCGATCTGGGACGCTCTTCATCAGACGTATTCCAAGGTTAACGATGCAGCTCTTATATATGATATCAAGACAGATAACCGGCTATGGACAGGGGTCGAAAACAATGACATAGTATGCTAATTTTCCCCAAAACCAGTGGCAGGAACTGGATTATTACAGAACAATCGATTTGAATTGTAGCAAATATGCAGTGACTATAAAAAAACTTATAGAAAGGGACCGAGTCTATGATTTCTTGACTGGCCTAAATTTTAAATTTGATCTTGTACGAATTTAGATTCTTGGCAGACCTGAATTCCCATCTTTAATTGAAACAATATCCTTGGTTCGTGCTGAAGAGAGCCGCAGGGGCATTATGTTAGAGTTTTCTTCCACTGAAAATTCTACTCTTCTAAGCTCTAAACCTCAAGGGCTGGTACTAGACAAAACTGCTCCAAGCAAGACTAACCGGCCAAGTGTACAAGACAATCGCGATGAGTTGTGGTGCACATACTGTAAGAAACCACGACACACCAAAGAACGGTGCTGGAAATTGCATGGGAAACCATCCACAAGCAGTCGTGAATGGGGACAAAGGGGTGGACAGCAAAGGCAGGCTCATGTGTGGGTTCAAGACTCAACTAAAGTGTTTGGAGGATTTAATATGGAGGAAAGTGAGAAGATTAGAAGTATGTTGGGGAGTGTTGAAAAATAAGCAACTAACAATTCTCATTCTCAAACCACAAGTCAGGGTATGTGTTCATTGAAACTTTCAGGTGAGGCTCTAATCTTTCTTGGGTTAAATGCTTTAGGTAATGAGCATAAGAATGCTTGGATCCTTGACTCTAGTGCTACTGATCATATGACCCATATTTCAATTAAATTTAATACCTATAGTCCTTGCCCTAGCAATAGAAAGATTGTTGTTGTTGATGGTTCTACAACCACAGTAGCAGGAATAGGGGATGTCCAAGTTACCCCAACACTGATGCTTAAAAATATTCTACATGTTCCCCAATTATTTACAATTTTGGTTTCGATACAAAAACTTACCAAAGATCTAACTGGTTGTGTTATATTCCATGATTTTTGTTGTGAATTTCAGGACCAGGGCTCAGGGAAGAGGATTAGACTTGCTAAGGAGCATAATGGACTCTATTACTAGGATACATCAAGTCAACAGGTATTCAGTACATCTGCCCTGTCTACATTGTTTTCTTCTTCCAATAAAGATGTCATATGGTTACATCTTAGGCGTCTAGGCCATGTGTCTTTTCCTACGTTGAAAATTATATGTTTTTTCTTTGTTCAAGGGATTTGATGTTCAGTCTTTTCATTGTGATATTTGTGAGTATGCTAAACACACTCGTGTACCATTTCCTATCAGTAATAAATGATCTTCTTTTCCTTTCTTTTTAATTCATAGTGATATTTGGGGGCCATCGACTGTCCCAAACATCTCAGGGTCTAAGTGGTTTATCACATTTATTGATGATTGCACAAGAGTCTCTTGGATCTATTTACTCAAAAATAAGTCTGATGTGAGTCATATTTTTCCTATCCTTCATAAGATGATTCAAAATCAATTTGGCACCAAGATAAAACACTTTCATTCAGACAATGCTCGTGATTATTTCAATCAAATCTTGAGTCCGTATTTCTAAAAAGGAAGGAATTTTACATGAATCATCCTATATCACCACTCCACAACAAAATGGAGTGGCATAAAGGAAAACCCAACATCTTCTTGAGTGAACTAGAGCCTTACTGTTTCCACAAAATGTACCAAAAATATATTGGGGAGAAACTGTACTCACATCAGCTTATGTTGTAAACAAAATTCCTTCCAGGGTCTTGGAGTTTCAAAGTCCACTAGAAAATCTGTCAAAATTCTACTCTGATACTTGATCTTCCTTTAATCTCACTCCTAGGGTTTTTGGGTTTACCTCATTTGTCCATGTTCATAGTCATAACCGTGGTAAGTTAGATCCTCGTGCTCTTAAGTGTGTCTCCGTAGGGTACTCATCCACTCAAAAGGGTTATAAATGTTACCATCCACCTATTAGAAAAAATTATATCTCTACGGATGTTACATTTGTTGAAATAAGTCCTATTTCACCACTCGTTATCTTCAGGGGGAGTTACATACTCTTGAAGATAAGGAGTCAAACTTTCCATTTCTAGAGTTATCCAATCCTGAGCCGTCCAAACCTGAGTATTAATATGATGAGTTGGAACATAAAAGGGAAGGAGTTGGAAAAATCTATGACTAGTTCTGGTTTGACAAAGTGTATGCAAGGAAAGGAGATGACATTGTGACTACAAGGCAAGAACAATGCTCTGGACCAAGCTCCGGAAATGAGGTAAGTGAATCAACAAACCATTCTTCTACTAATCCTGAACCACCTCGCCTTGACCAGGACCTACAACTACCTATTGTTGTAAGGAAAAAACCAGAGAATGCACCAAAAGACCACTATACCCATTGTCACACTTTGTGCCATTTGAGAATTTTTCCCCAAGCCATCGAAGTTCTCTCCATCTTAAACACAGTTCTTATTCCTAGCTCATTTTCTGAAGCATTATCAAAGAGAGAGTGGCGACTTGCTATGAAAGCTGAAATGGATGCATTAGAAAAGATGAGACTTGGGAATTGGTTGATTTACCAAAAGGCAAGAAAATAGTGGGCTGTAAGTGGGTGTATGTAGTAAAATTTAAGGCAGATGGGTCCCTAGAATGCTACAAGGCGAGGTTAGTTGCAAAAGGATACACGCAGACATATGGCGTGGATTATCAAGAAACGTTTGCTCCTGTAGCTAAGATAAATACAGTGAGGATCTTGTTGTCTTTGGCTGTTAATTTTGATTGGGAATTGCAGCAGTATGATGTGAAGAATGCCTTCCTTCATGGAGAATTAGAAGAGGAGATTTATATGAACATTCCACCGGGATTTAGTGGGGTTGACAAGAACAAGGTTTGTCGATTAAAAAAGGCATTATATGGGCTGAAACAATCCCACGTGCTTGGTTTGGACGATTTGCCAAGGTAATGATAGCTGGTAGCTACAAGCAAAGTCAAGGGGATCACACGCTTTTTATCAAGCATTCGGCCTCAGAGGGAGTCACTGTTTTAATTGTATAAGTGGATGACATTATAGTGACAGGAAACGATGAAGTAGAGAAGGAGGCCTTGAAGGGGTGTCTAAGCAGAGAATTTGAAATAAAAGATTTAGGAAGATTGAAGTATTTCCTTGGAATTTAGATGGCTCGATCAAGGAAGGGAATTTTTATCTCTCAACAAAAGTATGTTACAAACATGCTTAAAGAAAGGCATGACAACTAGCAAACTAGTTAGAAACCCCCATTGAACAAAATCATAGATTAAGTGAGCTCTTGGAGATAAAGCAGTGGACAGAGAGATGTACCAAAGACTTGTTGGGAAACTCATCTATCTTGCACATACTAGGCCAGATATAGCTTACTCAGTCAGTGTTATTTGTCAATTTATGCACGATCCTAGAGAAATTCACCTACAGGCAGTCTAGCGAGTACTTCATTACTTAAAGGCACACCCTGGGAAGGGAATTTTATTTAAAAAGGGATCTGAAATTGATCTGGCGGTCTATACAGATGCGGACTTTGCAGGTTCACCAGTCAATAGGAGATCAACTTCGGGCTATTGTACCTTTCTTGGAGGAAACCTGATATCCTGGAGAAGTAAGAAACAGAGTGTTGTTGCAAGGTCAAGCGCTAAAGCAGAGTTCAAAGCTATGGCAGCAGGAGTAGGTGAATTATTGTGGGTCAAAATTATCCTAGAGGATTTGAAAATTCAATGGAGCAAACCAATGAAACTATACTGTGACAACAAATCAGCTATAAGTATAGCCCACAACCCAGTGCTACATGACCGGACAAAACATATAGAGATAGACAGGCATTTTATTAAAGAGAAGCTAGATACTGGACTGATTTGCACTCCATATGTTCCGACAGGGCTTCGACTTGCAGATGTGATGACAAAAGGATTGTGTACCAACATGTTTCATGAGAATGTTAGCAAGCTGGGAATGGATGATCTATATTCACCAGCTTGAGGGGGGTTGTAGGAAATCTCGGAGAGAGATATTAGGGATATTTTGGAATATTTGGTAGAGAAAATCGAGGTTAATAATCTAGTCCTAAAATTAAGGAAACTAGTTGTGATAAGGAAATTAGTTGTGATCTTTCCTAGTTTAGTGTAACCTAATTTTTTATATATATAGTCTAGTACGGATTGTAAATATACAATAATGAAATAGAAAAGTTACAAAACCCAACCTGAGATTTTAAGGAGAGGGGAGCTAAGTCATTTTAACCAACATAGAGACGACAAAGCCAGGCAATGTGGGACAACATTCCAACACACCCTCCTGGATCACAACACTAAGCAGCATACCAAACATTCGAACTAAGCAAAACAAATAGACGAACTAAAATGGCACAAATAAAGTCTCAATCAAGCTTTGATAATAAGTTGAAAAGTTTAGCACGATCACTCCTTAAAACCTAGGTGTTAAAGAGAAGGGAACTAAGTCATCTTAACCAGCAAAGCAGGGGCAAAGTCAGGTAATGTGGACAACAAATCCATGAGATGGAAAATGAAAACTATAAGCCCCACACAAGGTTTGTAAATAAGTGATTCTCTGAAAATGTCGAACGGTTCCGTATTAACTAATATTGGATTGGTTGGTATAAGGTCCTCTGCAAACAATGTTTTTTTTCAGAAAACATAACCCATTCTGTTGTAGAGTCGATAGCAGCCAAAGAAAGCTTCAATCTCCCTCTCTATCCATCCAAGTGATGGAAATTGCAGGAGAAGAGGCCTTTGATGTCCCCTCCAATAAAGAATTTGGAATCATTTGTCAATCTAATAAATCCATTTTAAACATTAACATAAAAAAAGTTTAGTCCCTGTGGTAGCTGCTACTGTTATTTTCCTAATATATCCAATTGGTCAAGGAAGCTTTTCTATTTTCATTAGCAAACTAGCATTAAAGAACTCATTGAGATATTAATAATATAATGTCAAATAAGTAAATCCACTGTCAGTAGTAAATGGTCTTACAGAGGGAACCCAAGTCCTAACAACCATGAATGGAAGATCATACCCACGATCAAGTATTCTACAATCACAATCCTTGCACAAGTGATATGAATATGGGACAACTTGCAGAAAGCGAACCTAACAAATAAAAATGCAACTTATTAGCTTTAAAGTAGGACTTTATCTGATAAATGAAGTCCTACTTTATTTCTTATAATGAACATCTTTGTTTCTTATATTGAAATCTTTGTTTCTTATAGAAAAAAAGTAGGACTTTATCTGATTAGAGTATATACTTTTTAAGATCAGAAAACATACAAGAGAATAGAGTTCTCCAACACGGTTCTGAAGGGGAGTGCCACTTAAAGCCCATTTGTACATAGATGCCAAAGCGAGAACAGCTCTTGCAGTATTACTCGATCTGGATTTTATATAGTGTGCCTATTTTGCATAGAAGTGATAGAAGTTAGAACCACATTAACTAACATGAAGAGAAAGTGAAAAGGTACTAGAGAAGCAAGGAAGGAGAAGTAATGGAAGATAATAAGAGAATTAAAAAGAACGACAGCAATAAATGATATAATAGACAAATAGATTAGAAAATGAAAGGAATTAATGACTTAGGATATGCTATTTTTCAGGAAAAAAAAGAAGAAAAGAAAATTGTACAGGTAGAGATTTGCTTTGATATTAAAAGTAGAAAATATAATGATCTTTGAAATACCAATAGTTTTGACGGAAACATTTTGGAAGGTGATTGATAGTGTGTAATGCAGCTACTGCCAATGCAGCTACTGCCAATGCAGCTACTGCCAATGCAGCTACTGCCAACATACCCTCTTGCAGCACTTTCCTTCATTCCGCAGTTTTTTTCATTTAAAAAACCGAAGGAAGCAATACCATTTTCAAGAAACACCTGTTTATGAACAGACTCACCTCATCCAAAATAATACGAGCCCATCTCACAGAATGCAACACTGATTTCCCTCTAGCCAAGTTCTGTTCAACGCCTGGACTACTATCTATTCCCTTATCATAGTCATTCTTCTGCTGCTTTGATCTCCTCTTTGTGTTATCTTTGCCAGATTCTTGCTGCTTTGATGTTGATGGAGCATATTTTGACTTTTTCCTTTCTTGCTTAGACTGCTTCAATGTTTTAACAGCATGAGGGCCACAAAAATACCTCAAGTGAACCGAGAGCTTTTTTTCGTGAAACAAATGATCACAATAAGGGCACCTTTTCTTAGGAGGCATCATATATTTCCTATACTCAGCCTCAATTACCGAGTATGTAGTAATGACGAAGTCATATTCTGATAACTTCTTAAGATTTTTCTCTCTATTTACCCCATGATATACCAGGACTTTAGAGCTTCCTTTCAAAGTAAACCGATCAATCTCACCAGCCCACTGGCTTACAGCAACCACAGGGCAGATTACAAGAGTTCCTCTGATCCAAGGCAAGTCTTGTGGTAAGGGTCTCACAAGCTCAAAATTCCTGGTGATTTCCTGCTTAGCTAGGACAAGCGCTATAGCTTGAATGGTCTTGCCCATGCCCATTTCATCAGCAAGAATTCCCCCTTTAGTTTCAGAATCTTCCTGTTTCAAAGCCCAGGCCAACCACTCTTTCTGATACCTAAGTAAGGGCATTGTCAATTCAGGTGGTGGTTCAACAATTTCAGTATTTACTTCATTTTGATTTTCTAAATCAAGGTCTTCTTTCATAATTTCATCAATCCACCTCTCATTCTCTGCTTCCCAAATATGCCACATCAACGTAGGTTTTTCCCCCTTCACAGTTCTCTTCTTCTTCTTTTTATCCGCAGCAATTGACAGTTCAGCTTCATGATTTTGCTGATTAGAATTGTTTTCATCATTATCTTCGGAGCTAGTTTCTCCTGTATGAAAGCTTTGATGATTCTTTTGCTTCCTTTGTCTAATCTTCCTCCTTTTGGATGAGCACACTGAAGCCTTTGTATGATTATCCAAATTAGAAGCACCATCTTTGAAATCAGATAAATCAATCTGAGACCTGGCCTCATCAGTCAAGTCTAAATCCACTGGCCCATTGTACTCCGTATCTATATTGATATTTTATCACATGTAAATATCTAGCATCATAACTTACAGTTGTATTGAAGCAAAAAAAAAATTCTTTTAAACTCCACTCGGCAATGATTCTTGGTATAGGCAACTGAAACATAGATCCTCCGGACAAATCTAATACATTAACTTACAAGAAATCTTTTAATCACAACAAGCATTACATTCAACAATTGGATAAAACTAAGTCGCAAACAATAACACAAAGGCGGCCATAAGTACCTTGATCGCTGGACTGATCCGAAGACGCTACATAAACTCCATCAGAACCATCAGTATCATCTTCGCCAGACACATTCTTTGACTTTTGCTCACTGTCTGCTCAATGATGGCATTAATTAGTCACAAAATTAGTTGACAAATCCGCATATATGTTTCCAAGAAAGACAAATAGCAGAGATGGTACATAATTTCTTTCTTTCGCGAGTTCCGAACAAAAAGAGTTTCCTCGCGTAAGAACAAGGGACAACATTAACAGCAAGAAAAATCTAGGTTCTAGTTAAATCTCAATCAATCCAAAACATAACATTTGTATCCTCCTTTCTTTTCTCAACTACATAGTAATGCTACTCGTTCAGTGTCTACTACACGTACATATATACAACCACACAATACTTGAAATTCGAATGCGAATGTACAGCTTTACCATCTGTAGGCGGGTTGGATATTTTCCGACGAGAACGAAGCTCCATTCTTGCTGAGAAAGCTAGGTTTTTCCTCGGAAGTCGGAATCTAGTACGATACCCGAGGCGCAATTGCGAGCGGAGACGACACCTGCTTGCAGTAAAAAAAGAAAGAGAAAAATAAAGGAAGAGAAACGGGGCGGGAAAGGGCCTTTATATAGTCGTTAGTTGCTGCCGCCTGCGCCAAAATCCACGTCATACGTGCCCTCAAACGTATTGTTTCAAATTTAATTTCCCTTTTACCACATCTATTTTATGTCGGCAAATTATTCATCTCTTTTTTCTCAAAAGTAAATTGTTCTTTTTTCATACCAGAACTTTTACATGAGTTTGCACGTGATAAAAAATAATGTTTTACTAATTTAGTGTATAATTATATTTTATTAAAATTTATGAATAATTAGCTAACTGAATGAGTATGGTAGCTATTAGTATAGATTATTATTTTAATTTTTTGTAACTTAAATATGTATTTCTGTAATTAATCCCAAAGTAATGGAACCAAAATTTTTATACAACTACCCATACACGCTTTAGACTTTTAATAAGATATATTGACACTATACTATCACATGAAAATCTCTCTCTATTATATATATATATATATATATATATATATATATAATAGCCGAAAATCACTTGCTTTGTAAATGTATATGAATTTTGAAATTATATAATAAGTTTTAAAATTATTATTAACATTTAAATAAATATATAATCTTTCAAAATGTTGTAAATATAAAATAAAATAAAATAATAATGATAATTTTCTCGTACTCACAATTAAACTATTACCAATAAAAAAAATTTGAATAGGTCGTGTATTACTTAGAGGATGATATATTTATAATAAAACTTACAAATAGAATGAAACTTGAATAAATTATGCATCATCTAGAGATGATAAGTTATCTATAATAATTTTTTAATTAGAGAATGCACGATCCTTTCAAACTTCTATCGTAAGATAAGATGATAAGAAATTAAAAAAAATATTTGAGAATAGAAAATTAAATAGGATAAACTATTTTACTATGGATAATGAATATTAAAAATTATTACATTTATCATTAAACTAAAAAATTAAACAACAAAAAAATATTACAAATAGATAATAGTTCATTATTCTTGACTAAAATAATATTTATAATATAAGGATATCTCTAAAATTATATAGATGATCGTTCAATTCACATTACTAATTACATAATATAAAATACTAAATTTTATAAAGTATTAGTAAAAACATAATTAGTGAATAATTTAAATGAATTAGATATAAACAAATTAATAATATACTATATTTAGTGGGTTTAAGGGGAAATCAAAAGTTTCTCCCCTTAACCCCTTTTAATATAGTGTGTGTGCATATAGCAACATAAGATATTACTTAAAATTTTGATGCAAAAATTGGATAAAGAGAATAAACATGTGATTGGTGAAAATGTTCAATGAACAACATGATCAATTTCATGAACAATTGCAAGAATCATTCAGAGATATTTTTTACACATTTTTGCCTTCCCCACTAATTTATGAAACTTGAACAAATGATTTTATGACACTCCCCAAACAGTCCATAATACATTAATCAGTACTGCATTTTTAAAATCATTTTTATTCAACTTTAAAAGTAATTACGTAATTGACACATTTTAATATATCTATATTTGATGGATAAATAAATTCTACCACGTGTACTTTTTAATGATATTTTAAGATTAAAAATGAAGCCAGACACCATTATTCAATAAAATATATTATCTGCTTTCACCTTTTAATATATTATAAATATAAAATCTGGTATGTATTATCTAATCATTTGAAAAAAATTACTTATTCAAGAAAAAAAAACATTATTTTACAGCTTTTTTAGTAACTAGATCATCATATCTTTAACAAAAACTAGATCATTAGAGGTCTAACTCTAGCTTTTATTATCAATGATTCTGGGTATAAATTATATATATTCTATAATAATCTGTTAAAATAAAGAATTTGAGAATTATTTTTTGACAAATTTTGTTAATCTATTATTTATATTACCTAAATAACTTTTTAATTTACGTTTGATATTTAATAATTAGTAATTTTAAGTTAATATTAATTAGATAACTTTGAATTAATTATAGTAAGTTATTTAAAGGTTATATAGAGAACAAGACTACAACTTTCTACAATTTTGTTAATATAGAGTAAATGTCAATTATCTCTATAAAATTTATATAAAAACATATAAAATATAAAATATGATTCAATTATAAAAAATATTAGAATTTATTTATGTTATATTCTATGTGTTAGTATAATTAGTTTTCTACATAAATATAGTCATGTAAAATTTACAAACGAAAATTAAAATTTGCAATATAAACAGAAAAAGAAGAAGATCAAATTATTAATATGAAATAAATGATTTATTCGATGACAACACTTTTCTTTTATTTTTTGAGAGAGACATTTATATTATATACCTTTAATTTTTTTAGGAATGTACATGACATTCTACAATTTTGTTGAATAATTATATATCATCAAATGAAATAATAAAAATATAACATTGCACAAACTAAAAATAAATAATATGATGCTAAATACATTTTTTAATTCACATAAACAGAAGATGATTGTAATAATTATATCTAAAAATATAATGAATTTAATTACTTGTGTATCGCATGTGTGTATTAACAAATTTTTTAAAGGGTGGAGCGCAAACTATATTTAGATTATTCATCTCTTAATTTTTTTTATGCATAATTGATTATTTGCTTAATTATCATGCATCTTCTGTACTATATGAACCTATAGTTTGATCCAAACTAAAGCAATTTGTTTTAAAAGTGGAAGTTTTTGGGGTAAAAATATGTATTTCAGACGTTCATTATGCTGTCTAATTCTTGAGTTGGGAGTTTATTTTCTTATTTTAATAATCTTTCATCCTATGAAAATGTCTTATTATCTTTAAAAAGTGATTGTAGCGATAGGTATTAAATCAACTTATTCAATATCTACACTACCAATTTGACGGAGTTATCAATAGAGATAACAGATAAGTTTGGATTGTGTTAGTTTAGACTAATGGGAACAATACTTCAACGAATTGATCAATAGTCACAGCTTCTTTAATTTTAATACATTATTCTCTACATGTCTTGATTTTGATCTTACTCTCAAATTACTATAATATTCATTCTAGCCTCCAAAACTTCTCTAAATACTTTATATTCTACAAATAATTTTTCACTTTAAAATCATACGTGTTTGAATATTTATCATCGTCAAAATTTTAAATGAATTTTTAACCTCATTTAAACACTTGCGACGCACGTAATAATCAACTATTGAAATAAAGGACAAAACAAGCAACTAACATAAAAATAAAACCCAAGACAACATGAAGACAAAAAATATGTGTTCTTAGATGAGTGTATATTGTCCTTTATTCTCATTCTTTCTTGTTATGCTTTTGTGTAATTTTTCCCCTTTTTTTAGGATTTATTTTTATGGGCCTCCTTCATGTCTGTTCACTTCTTTGTTTCTGGGCCTAAATCGTTTGTTCTTATTTTTTTGGCTTTTTTAGGGAAATGACAAGTTTTAGAAAATAAAGAAAAGAATGTGTCAAAAAATATTATTTTACACAAATGACCAAGTTTTATACTGACCCACTTAAAAAATATTGTAAATAGATAAGATTACTCTTATTAATAAAGATCATTATTCGTATTATTCGCGTAACAACTCCGCGTTAAATGTTACGTAGTAAATAAATTTATATTTTATGGTATACAATCATATGTTGTGTATGCATATTTACTGTAATATATTTTAATATATTTATCAGTATGTCATAGTATGTACGTAGTATATTTTTATATACCATCAATATATCGTAATATATCCATAACATATTTTTATGTATTATTAGTATATTTTTTTATATCATCTGGTATCATACCCCTTCTCACACCCAAGCCACGCCCCTCCTTCTTCTTCTTCATCTCTCTCGCTTGAAAACCAGAAATAAAGAGAGGAAGATAATTGTTACATAAAAACCAGATCTGGTCACGGTGAAGGAAGCCGTGACCAGATCTAGTCGCGGCAGTCATGGTAGAGAGTCACGGAAGTAGGGGTGGCAACCGGGCCGTCCCGGCCGGTTCACAGGTCGGGCTGGGCATTTCTAGGCTGTTCATGGGCAGGTTCTAGGTCGGGCCGCTGGAAATTTAGGGCTGCCTAAAATGAACCGTCAAACTGGCCCGTGACGGGAAGGCCGGGTTGGTTCACGGGCTGGTCCCGGTTATATACCCGACCCGGCCCGTTTCCCCTCCCTTTAATATAATTTAATTCTCAAAAATGTAGTTTGAGAGAGTTGAACCTTGGTGGGGAATAAATGAAGTGTAGGATTATCACTAAGTTATATGGAAGTCATGTTACTTTCTTCTAATTATTTTATTTTATTGCTTTAAAATCTCAATAGAAAACTTGTAATAATAAGTAAAATAATTATTTTATTTATTAAATTCATAAACTAGTGATATTCATTTTCACATAAAATCTAGAAATATAATAAATAATTAATAACTAATTTATAATTCATGTTCTAAGAAAACATAAATTATTAGGAATATTAAACCAATATTTTTCAAAATTTTCATGAATCTAATTTTTCATTGAATAAAGTATTCATTTAAATGAAAATATATTATTTTTTATTTAATTAAATACGTTTATCTCAAAATTATATTATTTAAAGTTTCGATAAAATGTATTAAAAGACAATAAGAATATATTTTAAATAATATATTTAACAAATGTTGTCTTGGTCTATTTGGTAAATAGTGTGATTTATAAGGGAGAGGTCAAGGGTTCAAATTTTACTACATGCATAATTGTTAAATTTTTTAGACAAAAAAATATATTCACGGGCCGGGTCGGGCTATAGGCCTTGAAGACAAGGCCCGTGATGGCCTGGACCTGGCCGGCAGGCCTTAACCAGCCCGGTATTGTTCAAGATCGGGCCGGACCAGGTCAGATTATAACGGGCTAGTTCAGCTGGTTTCGCGGGCCGAACTGGCCCGGTTGCCACCTCTAGACGGAAGTGAGTTGCTGCAAGAGAGAAGAGGCATGGAAACGAAAAAGAATGACGAAGGAGAATATACTAATAACATACCATATTTCTTAAAAGAATGTCTCAGTGTTGATTGGAAGCTAAAGTAATTAAGGAGGAATGAAGAATGCGTAGAATAAACCACCGAATTTTGCTACAATTTTGATGGAAGAAATCATCGAAGCCGTTGAAGAATAAGCGCAGTGTTGACCTGCTTTGTGCTGGAATAGAGATGTCGAGTAAAAAAAATAAACCTAAAAAAATACTTTGAGTTTTATAATGGGTAAAAATGTAAAAAATCAGATAAAATAATAACTAACTAACAACCTAAAAGGAGAATTTGGTCATATGTGCAAAACATAAAATTAAAGGACATAATACAAAATTGAAACTTAAAGTAACCTAATCTCCTAATTTCCCCTATTTTTTGTTAATCTCTATTTAATCTCTTCTTTTTTTGTATTCATGCATGCCTTGTTTTTTTTTGTCAGTTCATGTAAGCCTTGTGTTTGTTTAAAACACTAGTTATTTTAGTTCTTTCTTAAAACACTAGTATTTTAGTGTAGCAAAACATTAGTATTTCAGTGTAGCAAAGGATTCCTTCCAAGAGATGACTTGCAAGACCATTCAATTATTTTGGGGAAAAATTGAACTTGATGGTTATGGGCACAAGTAAGACTAACACGTGTCACACTACACCGAGAAAATTATGACAGGAGAAGGGCTTAAGGCCCGACCACCATAAGGAAGAAGTTGACCTCGTCGGGTCGACTCCAAGGAAGGTCGGATTACGCCAACCCTAGCAGAGGAAAAGGAGCGAGAACAAAACCCTCTAAAAGAGCTTGAATGATCCTGAATGCCAGGGGCATCATTACCCACCAAGTCCAATCATTATGATAGAATGTCAGATCAGCCCATGATATGTCACCTCAAAAGCGCATCAACATTTAATGCTCGTCACCTTTTGTCAAGATTAGCTTTCATCTGTCCAATCAAGGTCAATCATTGGGCCTTAAAAGGTTTCTCTCGCATGCTTCTGAGGCTATTTTGACACGATTCCCCTCGACATGGCCTCTTGGACACGCTTCCCCCATAAGGACTTTAGGAATTAATACTCCCACCCACTCTAGAAGAAGGTATGTCATTTTCTCCTTTAAGAAAACTATGTCAAAATAACGTCAAGTTACTGACTTAGGCATCTGAGACCCTTAGGCAAGGCAACTCTCCTGGTTCCCCTCACTCTTTTGGTTCTTGGTTTGTATTTTACAGATTCTAAGATTAAGAGGAATTCCAGCTAAAGAGAGGATGGCATGTAACATTATTGTTGATATTTTCGGCATCAATGGCTGACGCTGTCTGTGGGGAACGACATCAAAACTGTTCCCTTCCAGGACACTGGAAACATCCTCTCCTCCACAAAGAGAGCATCAATATGATATTCCCATCCTACGCCGACAAGGTATGGGATGAGAGGAGATACATGCCATCTTCCTCGAATGACTCCTTACCAATATGGCGATCACACAACAAAAGAAAGAGAATATAGCGGTCGCGACCTCTAAGGTAATCCGGAGAAGGAGGACATACACGCTTGAAGGATGGATATGGTCAACCAATAGGGGATGAATTGGGTGATTTTGTACAATTAATGGCTTTCATGCAATTAAAATAATAATAAAATTTACTTAAATAAATATTAAATAGCAAGCAAAAATATTGACTAAGCTTAATAAATGAGGAAAAGTAAATAGCAAGTCAATATAAAAGTGCGAGAAATAAAAATATGCGGAAAATAAAAAGAGTAGAGAGAGATACGACGCACAATATTTTTATATGGTTTGAGAAAACTTATCCCTACATTCACATTTTAAGGATCCCCCTTGAAGATTCTTTCCTCACGATTTTCTTACGAATGAAGACCAAATCTTTTTCAATCTTTACTGGTTTGTGGTACCAATCGAACATTCACAATTAGAACTTTGAGATCTTCAAATATCTTACACAAGCTCACAATGATTCTCTCAAAATTTCTTTTCTTCTCTCACAACTAATTTTCTCACTCAATAAGATATAACAACTTTAAGCTCAAGAATATAGAACAAGGATGTGAGAAATAATAGAGAGAGTATAGAGACTGGCGTTGATTGTGTGAGAAATTATGAAAATTGACGCATCTATTTATTGGGGACGGAAGTCGTCTCAGAACCGGTCTGTCCGGTTTGGAAACCGATGGGACTGGTGCTTGATTTAGCGAGTTATTCCTAAACAAGCAATAGGTTCGACCGGTTTGCCTACTAGTGGGATCGGTTTCAGCAATTACGCAAGTAATTGCCTTAATAGAAACCGATTGCAACAGCTAGGAAACCGGTCTGATCGGTTCCAAACCAGTCTGTCCGGTTTCACACCAGTCTGACCGATTTCACCCTAAAAAGGTCTCAATTCAATGTATCTTAATTTTTCAAAGGGTTTTTTCAAACTTTTTAGCTTAGGGTTTTATTTTAGGACACATATAGATTGATTTTTTTAGGCTAGATGTGTTTGACCATATTCTTGAGCCTAGAGAAATTAAAACAACCTAATTAAGTTCATATTATAAAAATACATAAATAAATTATTCATGTCCATTTTCCTTCAAGCTTTCTGTGCACCTGTCTCTTGATCGTTTTATTCATGTACACTTGATTAAACATATTAATAATATCTTAATGATTTATTATCATCAAAATTTATTCTAGAATAAATGGGTCAACAATCTCACTTTTTGACGATGACAAATCATTAAGTAACATATAAAAAACAAAGTGCAATAAAGCATGTAAGTAGTAAAAAAATTTCAACTGAAGCATATGTCATTGAATATTACTCCCCCTAAACACATGCCATATAATTATATGATTACTCCCCCTAAATATATACCATATGATAAAAGATAAAATACCGGAAATGAGATAAGTATATTTAATTTATAACAACAATAGTTCCTCTCCCCCTTGTCATTATAAAAAAATGAAACATAAATATGAGTAAAGCAGATAAACATGAATGTGTATGAAGAAAAATTTGAAAATCTATGCATCACTCGAAGAATAAGGTGGAAAGGTTTGCAAGACACTCACGATAGACATGTAGTAAGCATGATATTCTTGATGAATTTCCTCCATAAATTGTGTTAGCTGAGCAGACAGATCATGATGTTCCCGACGCATGTCATTTTGAAGTTGAGTATGCTAATTTAGAAGTTGAGTATGTTGAACTGTAAGAGCATCAATTTTCTAATGTAGTCACTCAAACATGTACACGTCAGCTCCTAATGTGCGAGATGATTCTCTTGGATGGGTAGATGAAGGGTTCGAGGACTGGAGTTGGTCAATGGGAGGATCTTCGTCAAACAGCTCATCCAAAGTAAACTCAGTACGAGGAATAGTAGAGGTAGGATGATCATGTTCTTTATTAGCAACTTCATGTGTCTTTACCCATATTTCATTTATCTTCTCTATATGCATCTTTCATAACAAATTTTTCATTACAATATCATTCTTTTTCAGCTCATAAACTCCTCCTCTCTTAAGTCAATTAAAAAATGCTCAAAAAAAAATTCGAGCCACATTCCACAAGGAAGAGAGCTTTGAAGATTACAAACAACATCTTCCATATATCTCAGCATCATGTAACATATATTGACATTTTCTCATTTTAAAATCTTGGATAGAAGAAAAATGTCAAAATAGTTAACCTCATCCCTATGACCACATCGAGGGTAGAAAAGTGTTGATAATAATGTGATGAAGATTTTTAGCTTCAATGGAAAGGTGACTAATCAAGGGATGGGAAATATTTTGAAGATTAAATTTATCACATACTAGTCGAACATCATCTAACGGATCAAATTTTTCAATTTGAGGCCAACTAGAAGTATAATCCAGAACAAGGTATTCCAAAAATTTGACTTAATATCGTATCATCCAAAGAAATTGATGTACCGACAACATAGCTCTTAAAAATGTAGGGATCATACTCAATCATCAAATTTACATAAAATAACCGAACTAACCTAGGATATATCTTAATATTGAGATCCAAAAAAAAATTTCCAACCCATTCTAGCGAGCAAATTGTGGGTTTGGAGTGCCTAAAGATCAAAATACTTTATCAGATGTCCACATAAATTTTTTTATGAGGTATATTGATTATATCAAGCTTCACAATCTTTATTATAAATAGAAAGTGTTTATATCTTTCTTTATTCTCAGTTGAAGAATGATTTCACTTTCCATTAAGCCCTATAGTCCTCATGGAGAAAGAAGAAAAGACCCAATATTTGCCACCAGTTTGAGAGAGTGAGAGACGAGGTGAGCTGGTACTGATTTGAGGCCAAGGGTATCACCAGTTAGTCGTTCACAGGTGAAGCCTATGTGAGGGTTTTGATTCAGGTGGAATTTTCTGGAAGGGCTGGGTAGCGAATTGGGTTTTTGTGGGACTTTTGCAGGTCGTAGGTTGAGAAGATGGCGTGAATAAAAGAGATTAGGGTGCGGTTTTCAAAATGCTACTATAGCAACCAGTGCGACCGGTCGTACCGGTTTGAACATTGAAGGCTACTTTGACCGGATTGAACAACCGACTTTCCATAATTTTAAACTTTCCCAAAGTTTTTGCACTTTCACCCAAAGTCATAAAACAAATTTTCTATTTTCTAATTGTACTCCCATGTCCACATTTTACCTATGAAATTTTCCACCCCAACCAAATTCTTTGATGCACATATGACTATAATTTGATATTCATTTACAAATTATACATTGAATTGTATAAGTGTAAATAAAACTATTTGTGTTTGAAATCCCCAATGCAAGTCTATTTTTACAAAAACTTCCAGGGTTTAATGGTTTTGTAAAAATATCAGTAAGTTGATTTAATGTGTCAACAAACTCGAGTGATATATCTCCTTTTTGCACACGATCACGAAGAAAATGATGTCTAATATCAATATGTTTTATCCATGATTGCAAAATAGAGTTTTTAGAAACATTAATGATGCTAGTGTTATCACAACGAATAGGAATATTTTTAAAATATATGCCAAAATCACTTAAAGTTTCCTTCATCCACAATATTTGAGCACAACAGCTGCCAGTCGGAATATATTCAGCTTCACCGGTGGACAAAGCTATCAAATTTTGCTTCTTGTATAACGAAGAGACAAGTTGTTGTCCTAATAATTGACACGTGCCACTTGTACTATTCTATTGGTTAAGCTACCAGTAAAATCAGAATCAGAGTAACCAACTAGCTCAAAAGATTCACATTTTTTATACCAAAGACCAAATTTTGTAGTCCAATGTAGATATTTAAAATTTATTTTAATGACATGCACATACATATGTGACTTTTTAGGACAAGTTTGAAAATGTCCACACAAACAAACACTAAATATAATATCAAGTCTACTTGCGGTTAAATAAAGTAAGGAGCCAATCATACCTCGATATTTTGTAATGTCAACATTTTTACCTTTCTCGTCCTTATGTAGCTTTGTGGTAGTGCTCGTGGGAGTATTGCTTGACTTTATGTTCTCCATTCCAAATTTCTTGAGTAGGTATGTGGTGTACTTCTCTTGACTTATAAAAATACCATCACCCATTTACTTTATTTAAAATCCAAGGAAGAAGTTCAGTTCTCCTATGATACTAATCTCAAATTTCTTGCTCATTGTGTTACCAAAATTCTTTCACAGATGATCATTAATACAACTAAAAATAAGATTATCTACATAAATTTCAAAAATCAATCTATCTTTTCCTTTTAATTTTATAAAAAGTGTATTGTCTACTTTATCGATGCTAAAACCATCATCAATAAGAAATTCACTTAGCCTTTCATACCAAGCTCCAGGAGCTTGCTTTAAGTCATCGAGAGTCTTTTTAAGTTTATACACATGATTTAGAAAATTTAAGATTTGGAAACCAGGAGGTTATTGATGAGTGTATTTCACATTCATATTTTAGATAATATTAACTTCTATTTTGTTGGTTCTTTTAGATTTATTTCTTGATTTTTAATGTTTTTTTCTTGTAGTTTAGATATTCAAATGCATTTTGGTTGATTTTGAAATATTTGAAAGGGAAAAATATGGATAAAATGAGAAAAGAACGGACATGGGCAGAAGGGTCAACATCGCGACGCCAATGCGATAAATATTTTTTTTCTTTCCAATTTTCATCCAATTTTATCCTTATCAAACCCTAATGTATAAATGGAATATTTTAGGGTTATTTTAGGGACTTTTAAGACATGGGAGAGGCAGAGAAAAGAGTTTTTGGGGGATAGGAGACGAAAACGGATCCAACCGGGAGACGGATCTCAACTTCAGTTTCCTCCTTAAATCTAGTTTTTATTCTCTTTTTTTATCTATGTTCATGAATATTATTAGGATATTTTCTTATTTTAGTATGTTTTAAATTTTTAATCTAGGGCTACAATGTTGCCATACCATGATTGTTCATTAACTTTGATTTTTAATTTAATCAATGTTTATTCAGTATTACTGGGTGTTATGATCTATTCTCAATACGTGTGATTGTCTGGACAACTATTGCATGATATGCAATTTAATTCTGAGATTGAGATATGATAATTAGTTTTGTCCTTTATGCATGACACCATTAGAGTTTCATTAGTTAAATATAATTATTAATTTAGTGTAGCAATTATAATTTCATGTGTTTAATGAGTTTCAACATATTGAATATTGACAGAGATGTGTGATTAATATTTTTTTATTCATTGTTATCGATACTTGAGAAATATTGATAATTACATTCGAGAAATTCACTATTTGTATTATGACAAATATTGATTGATCGAGTTTTGAAATTTTGAGCATATTTGGTTTGATGAAATCGAAAACCCTAGAGCTTTTAACTATTCAAATTTGAATTATTTTTCTTTATCAAATCTTTATCATTTTAGTTTAATGAGAGTTTTAGCTTAATTAAAACTCCCAACTTTTTATCATTCTCAATTAGAATTAAGGTCTAGTTGATTTTAATATTTAATATCAATCAATCATGTGGACGATAATCTATTTTATAAAATTTTATTACTTAACAACGATAATGTACACTTGTGCTCTAGAAAAATCGTAACAAATTTTTGGCGTTGTTGCTGGGGATTGATTTTGTTCATAAATATTGGAGTTGCGTATCCTTAATTTTATTTTGAGTTCTTATTTTCTTTTATTCATAGTTGTTGTCAATTTTGAATTTTCTGGCGTTGTTCTCTTAGGTGTATGAGACGGTTTAGAAGCAAAAAAATTGATTCATCTGAATTCAAAAATAGAGCAAACTTGTCATCGAAATAGAAAAGTGACGAGATAATCTTTTAAACAATCTCAGGAAACCATGAATGACATTAGAGAAAATTATGAAATTGTGAACAACCAAAATAACTGGGCAATTCGAGACTATGCTATGTGGGTAGTCATTGAGGCTGCATATTAATGCCAACAACTTCGAGATTAAGCTGTCTATTATTCACATGGAGCAAGCATATCAATTTAATGGCTTGTCTAATGACGACTCAAATGTTCACATAGCCCATTTTCTCAAAAATTGTGAGACATTCAAGCGCAACAATGTCTCAACTGATGCAATTAGGCTGAGATTATTCCTATTTTCACTTCGGGATAAGGCTAAGAGTTAATTGAACTCTTTGCCCGCTGGATCAATCACTAATTGAAATGGACTTTCTGAGAAATTTTTGGCTAAATGCTTTCCACCTGCTAAAATAGCCAAGATGAGGAATGAGATCACTACCTTTGTCCAATATGATATGGAGTCTCTTTATAAAGCTTGGGAAATGTTTAAAGAGATGTTGAGAGGATGCTCACATCATGTATTCCCTGAATGGCTACAAGTTCAAACTTTCAACAATGGATTAGGAAATTCAACGAGGACACTAGTGGATGCAACAATATGAGGTGATTTAATGGGCAAAACACATGATGAGACTTGTGCTTTGCTTGAAGAAATGGCTACTAATGCCTGTCAATGGCCAACTAAGAGTAACATACCGAGAAAGATTCATGGAGTTCATGAAGTCGATGCTCTTACCGCTTTCACTGCTCAAGTAACTACACTGTCCAAGCAATTGAGTTCTTTCACCACCAATGCTAGTAGTATTCATGCTACATAGAAAGTTTGTGATTTATGCAATGGACATCATCCCAGTCTGAATGTCAAGCTGGTAATCCCTTTGCTCTTTCTCAATCAGAACATGTTATTTTTCTTGAGAATTATAACATGCAGAATAACTCATTCTCCAACACCTACAACTAAGGATGGCAAAATCACCATTCTTTCTCTTGGAAGAATAGTCAAAATGTGATGAATCCACTAGCTACTACTCTGCCTCAATTTCATCCTCAGTAGCCTCAATTTTCTTTATAAGATGCTCTTGTCCAACTCACAGTCAATACTAATTAATTTATGGTAATAATGGATGTTATACTTTAGAGGCAAAAACTAGTATTCATCGCCAAGCTGCATGTATTCAGAATTTGACGCTTTAAATAGGTCAATTGTCAGAAATACTCACTCAAAGACCACAAGGTTCTCTACCGAGCAACACTGAGAGGAATACAAAAGAACAAGTAAACGTCATCACCCTTCGTAGTGGCAATGACTTAGCAGAACTGAAGAAAGCAACGATTAAGGATTCTTAGCCAATTGAAGCACAAACTGAGGTTGTAGGTGATGATTTTATCGAGAAGTAAGAAAAGAAGGAAGACAAGCCTAAGTCAAAGCTCTTTCTTGATAATCCTCCACCTTATGTCCCACCTATTTCATACCCTCAGCGGTTCTAGAAGCAGAAATAGAACAATCAATTTTTGAAGTTTATTGATATGTTTAAGAAACTACATATCAACATTCCTTTGTCGATGCTTTAGAACAAATGTCGAATTATGTCAAATTCATGAAGAAAATTCTCTCGAACAAGAGAAAACTAGAGAAGTATGAGATAGTTGCACTTACTGAAGCGTGCAGTGCTATCTTGCAAAATAAATTACCCCCGAAGCTAAAGGATCTTGGAAGTTTTTATATTCCATGCACCATTGGAAATTATTATTTCGAAAAGGCTCTATGTGATTTTGGTGCTAATATTAATTTGATGCCTTTTCGGTTTACAAGAAGCTAGGTGTTGGAGAAGTTAAGCTACGACGGTCTCTTTACAATTAGTTGATTGTTCTGTTAAATATCCACGTGGGATTATTGAGGATGTCTTGGTTAATGTGGATAAATTTATTTTCTCAACTGATTTTATTGTTCTTTACATGGAGGAAAATCAAGAAATTCCAATTATTCTTGGTAGACCATTTTAGCTATGGGAAGAACGCTCATTAATGTGCAAAAATGAGAACTTATCCTGAGAGTGCAAGAAGATCATGTAATTTTTAATGTCTTCAAAGTAATAAAACACTCAAATAATATGAATAGCTATTTGCCGGTGGATAGTGTAGAAGTATGTATTGAGGAATCAATTTATACTGGTGATTCGAGTGAACCATTGGCAACATGTCTAGTTGAGGCTATTGACAAGAAAGATCCAGAGATTGTGAAATGTGTGAATCAGTTGGAAGTAACCTCACCAATATTCATTAAGAGGCCTTTTTAAAAATTGGAAGAAGGTAAACCTAGACAATTATCATCTATTGGGAAATCACCGATGTTAGATCTCCACCTTCAGTACATTTTTATGGGAGAAACATTTACTCTTTCTGTCATGATTTCTGCTTCATTAAATGGTGAACAAGAAGACAAGTTTTTTAGGGTGTTGAGAGAACACAAAATGGCTTTAGCGTGGTCAATTTCTGACACAAAGGGAATTTTAAAGTCAATGCATAATGGGTGAAGTCATTTTTGGATGATCATTACGCCCGACTGAAGACATTAAAGCAAGTGCTACCGAGAGGCAACCTGATTTTATTTATTATTACAATTTACTTATTTATTTATTTCGTTCTATTACTTATTTTATTTTGGTTTATTCAGGTTTTTACCAAAAAAAGCTATGGACTGGACATCTAGCGTCACGACACTGATCTCTCAATGCCACGACGTCTGACCTTGGATGAATTTGGCTCAGGCACCATTTTCCCCTCATTTGGAGACAACATGAACAATGCGGAGAGCGATGAGGATGAAAGCTCATCCTTATTCAGCGAAGTCCTCTCTGCTTACTCCTTTTACATTTTTTCTTTTCATTAAGGACAATGAAAGTTTTAAGTTTGGGGGAGGCGGCTTTATTAAAAATTAAAATTTTGGTGTTCGGTAGTAGACAACACTAAAGCCTAAAACGAATTTTGATTTGTTGATAATTTAAAAATGATGAATCTGTGTATGTTTGAACCATTTATTGATTTGCATTTCACTTGAGAATCCCGACATGTTGAGCACATAGTCTTTAGCGTTTGATTATCTTTTGCTTAGAGAAGGCTTATATGACTTAAGGAATCAAAATGGTCTCATAAGAACTCTATAACTAGTTTGACTGTTTCTCGAGGTGAAATCCTAGGCTACGCTACACTTATGACATAATTTAGATCATCTTTGGACTGTTTGAGCTTTTCAAGCGAACCTATGCATATTTATTTCCCTAGTTACCCCTGTTGAGCCTAAACAACCATTTTCTTTACCACCTATGTAGTTACCTAGCCTTAAAAAATTATCCTTCCCAAATTACCCATTTTACTCATAGTATGTGGATGCTCTAGGAAATTACATGGGGCTATGACATTTTGATTGGATAGGAGGAGTTTTGAAAAAAAAATTGATCATGTGGCCTCCTAGACTTGAGTGACTAAGCTCAAAAGGGTGTCTCGACATCTAATAACCTAAGACCAACTGATTTAGGAGTTATTAGCTGAAAGCTCGTTAAGGAAATGGGAAGCTTAAAGAAATCAAATAAAAAAATTTGGTGTGGTAAATAAATCAAGATGTGGAAAGTGACAAGTTTGGGGGTGTGACAAGAAAAGTTGGATTAAGCTCGTTGATTCCTAGAATGTTTGTGTTGCTATGGGTAAAGATTGAGCTGAAATAGTAACATTTATCCTATCCTAAACCCTAGCCATGCATTACAAGTCTATGAAAGTTCTAATGATCCTAAGTGTTGTGGTTTGTCTACATTAGTGGAGAATGACATGATAAATTGGCTTATGGAGTTCTAATATAGTAATAGATTAATAGATCCACTTTTATAAGACTCGCTTGTATAAGCTCATTTGAGACTAAGAAGTTGGACGGCTTAAAATGACGCACACACACCCAAGATTTTTCAAGGTGAAGTGTAAGTTGAAATTTGTGTTAAAATTCTACATGATCACAATTCAGAAGTTTTCTTGGGTTATCCCTATTTTGAAATCTCTGAGGTAAGTTTAGTTAGTCAAAACATTTTGTCACTTGTTCATAATTTTTCATAATTAGAGTTTATTTTTTTATTGTTTGATTTTTATTTTTATTTTATTTTACTCGAGTACTAGCAAAAAGTTATGTTTGGGGGTATTTGATGAATGTGATTCATGCTCATATTTTAAATAATCTTAACTTCTATTTTGTTAGTTCTTTTATTTATTGCTTATTTATGTTTATTTTTATTTTTATCCTGTAGGTTAGATATTAAAATATATTTGGGTTGAGTTGGAAAGTTTTGGAAGGAAAAAATGTGGATAAAATGAGAAAATAACGGACTTAGGAAGAAGGGCCAGCGTCGCGACGCTGGGCGATACAAGAAGCCAGCGTCGCGACCCCAACGTGATAAAGATGTCTTTTCTTTCCAATTTCCACTCCATTTTATCCTTATCAAACCCTAGTGTATAAAAAGAATATTTTAGGGTTATTTTGGGGACTTTTTTGACGTGGGAGAGGCAGAGAAAAGAGTTGTTTTGAAGAGGAGACGAAGACTGATCCAACCGGGAGACGGATCTCAACTTCAATTTCTTCCTTAACTATAGTTTTTCTTCTCTTTTTCTCTATGTTCATGAATATTATTAGGATATTTTCTTATGTTAGTATGTTTTAAATTTCTAATAGAGGGTTACGGTGTAGCCAAACCATGATTGTTCATTAATTTTAGTTTTTAGTCTAACCGGTGTTTATTCAGTATTACTGAGTCTTATGATCTCTACTCTTAATGCGTGTGATTGTATGACCAACTATTGCATGATTTGAGATTTAATTCTGAGATCTAGAAGTGATGATTAATTTTGTCCTTTGTTCATGACATCATTATAGTTTCATAAGTTAAAAATAATTATGGATCTAATATAGTAATTATAATTTTCTATACTAATGAGTTTCAACATATTGAATCTTGACAGAGATGTGAGATTAATATTTTTCATTCATTTTTATCGATGCTTGAGAAAGATTGATAATTACATTAAAGAAATTCGCTATTAGTATTATGATAAACATTGATTGATTAAGTTTTAGAATTTTAAGCATATTTGGTTTTGTGAAATAAAAAATCCTAGAGTTTTTAACTATTCAAATTTGAATTATTTTTCTTTATCCAATCTTTATCGTTTTAGTTTAATTATAATTTTAGCTTAATTAAAACTCCCAAATTCTTATCCCTGTGGATGATACTTTATTTCATAGATTTTTATCAGTTGATAATGATAGTGTACACTTGCACTCTAAAAAAATTGTAACAGTTGTTCCACAAAAACTTCCGCCATGATGTATCTATTTAAAAAGGCACTTTTGACATTAAATAAATTATTTAAAACATGTAAAGGCTAAGAGCATTCGAATTGATTATAATCTAGCAACAAGAACAAATGTTTCGTCTAAGTCTATCCCTTCTTATTGATTATATCCTTGAGCTAGTAGTCTAGATTTATTCCTAGTTACTATTCAATTCTCGTCTACTTTTTTTCTAAATATCCATTTCGTACCTATTACAGTTTTACTTATTGGTCTAGGAATGAGTTCTCATACCTCATTTCTTTCAAATTGATTCAGTTCCTCTTGCATGGCAATCATCCAATATTCATCTTTTTCAGCATCTAAAAAGTTTTTAGGTTCGAACTAAGAGATAAAGGCAACATTACGCATATGGTGAAGTGATGCTCTAATTGTTACTCCTTTTGTGATGTCTCCTACGACAAGTTCTTAAGGATGATCTTTCACGAATGTCCACTCTTTTGGAAGTTGATTTTGCTCTTCTTCAGTCACTTCTTTTAAAAGCTCAGTAAATTCTTTATTGATATTTAATTCTTCTATGCTTTTAATAGTTTCATCAACTTGATCTAGAAAAATATTAGAATGTCTAGATTCATCAAAAACTATATGCATATATTCTTCCACTACTTGAGTTCTTTTATTATATACTATATATGCTTTACTAGTGGTGGAATATCCTAAGAATATTCCAATATCAGATTTTGAATCAAAATCACCAAGATTGTTTTTATTATTTAAAATAAAACATTTGCATCCAAATTCTTTAAAATAAGAATATTTGGGATTTTTTCATTGAAAAGTTCATTAGGTGTTTGTTCAGTAAAGGAAAGATATAAACACGATTTATAATGTAGTAAGACGTGTTTACACCTTCAGCCCAAAAATAAGTGGGTAAGCCATATTCATTTAACATCGTTCTTTCCATTTTTTGTAGGGATTGATTTTTCCTCTCAATAATACCATTTTGTTGAGGGGTTCTAGGAGTAGAAAATTTGTGAGAAAAATCATGTTCATTGCAAAAATCTTTAAATTCTTTATTTTCAAACTCGCCACTATGACATTTCTAATTTTTGAAATCATGAAACCTTTTTCATTTTGAATATGTTTGATAAATTTTCTAAATTCTTTGAAGGTTTTATCTTTATTTTTTAGAAACATTACCCAAGTGAATCTTGAAAAATCGTCAACTATGACAAATGCGTAGCGTTTACCTCTAAGACTTACAGTTTTGAAAGGACCAAATAAGTCAATGTGAAGTAATTCTAGCGTCTAGTCGTTACATGATTTGATTTGAAAGAACTTTTGAGTTGATTACCCATTTGACATGCAACCCAAATTTTAAACACAAGAAAGTACTTTTCGTTATGGTTTTGAAAATCTCTTAATTTTACGGTGTAGACATTTTGATTCATTTGTCCAACAAATAAAAATTTATTTGGATTATTTGTCAATAATAAGGCAAAAATCTTTTTCAAAAATAATTCTATAATTTTTATCACAAAGTTGACTAACACTAAGTAAGTTATGTTTCCACCCATCTACTAATAAAATCTTATTTATAGCGGGGAAGAATCATTACTTACAGTCTCAATACTGATGATCGTTCCTTTCTTGTTATCCTGAAAGGTGATGTGTCCTTTCTTTCGACTAATTTCGGTAAGCTTTGTCTCATCACCGGGAATGTGTCTTGAGCATCCACTATCGAGGTACTATGTGTCATCTTTCTTAGGTGGTACCTACAACACATAAGTTCAAAATTTGATATTTGGTACCCAAATCTTTTTAGGTCCTTGATGGTTAGTATAAAATGGAGTCCACATGTCTTGTCTTTTACAAGAGCATGAAGGACTCTTATGCCCTCTAATCCCGCAATAATGACAGACTATGAAAGTTCTATTTGTGAGTGTGAGATTATTTAGTTTTTACAAAGACATTTTTATTTTCTTGATTTTCAAAAGAGGTGTACCCTAATCCTCTTTTGTCGGAGGAATACCTTTGATTTTCAAGGAGCTTGTTTAAATTGTTACTACCATTTGTAAAATTTTGAAGTGTTGTGTTTAAATCCTTTTCTCTCTTTTGACTTTTGACTAGATCTATATTTATTACATGTAGAATAGCTTTCATTTTCAAATTTTCATTTTACAAATACTCATTTTCTCCTTGGAGTTTTGTAAATCTATTTTTCGTAATTCTATTTTTCATTTGTAGTTTTTCAAATTCTCCAAACAGTTCTTAACAAACTAATTCAAGATCATCATAGCTAGGCTTACTATTTAAAGTTAGTTTAGATGAGCTTAGCTCATCTTCCAAATCCATGAAGCACATGTTTACTACTTCCTCTTCTTCTTCTTCTTCTTTGATGTTACTTTCATCGGTCTCATCCTAAGTTGCTTTGAATGCTCTTCATTTGAATTTCTTCGGAGTGTTCGCTAAGTTTGGACAATCAGTCTTGATATGTCCAACTTTCTTGCATTCATAGTATGTGCGTACGTCACGTGATACTTTCTTGTCATCCTTTCTTGAGGTACATTTTCATCTATTTAGAAATCGTTTCAAACTTCTTGTAAGGAGAGCTATATCATTTTCTTCATCATAGTCTTCCTTTTCATCATCAGATTGATCTAAAGTTGATTTTAAAGTTATACTCTTCTTCTTTTGAGTTTCTTCTTCTTCATTTTCTTTGAGTCGCATCTCTTATGTCATCAACGATCCAATAAGTTCTTCGAGAGGCAGAATGTTGTGATCTTTAGCCTCTTGAATCACTGTAACTTTAGCTTCCCAACTATTCAGTAAACACCTAAGAATTTTTCTTACCATTTCCATGTTAAAGTATGGTTTTCCAAGAGATTTAAGTCCATTAATTATATCAGTAAATTGATTAAGCATGTCACGCACACAAATTCATTATTTTTCATTTTAAATAATTCATAATTATGTACGAGCATGTTTATCTTAGACTCTTTAAATTTGTTAATACCCTCATGTGTGACTTCAAGCATGTGCCATATTGATTTAGCATATTCACAAGTAGATATTCTATTAAACTCATTTTGATCAAGAGCACAGTATAGCATATTCATAGCTTTAGCATTTAATGATATCTTCTTTTTATCTTCATCATTCCATTCACTACTGACTTTAGTAATATTCTTTCCTTCTACAGTTTTGTATAGAATATGTGAACCATTTTCTATGACATCTCACATATTATTAATATATAGATTGTACATAAATTTTCATGTAAGCTTTCTAATATGTATAATTATTTTCATTAAAGAAAGGTGATCTAGTGGTAGATTGATCTTCAACAACATATCCACTCGTGGTTGCTATTTACTCAAGACGGTGAAGTCTTTTAAGTAGTATGAACCTTGCTCTGATACCAATAAAGGATCGATATGGCCAATCAAATGGGGTGAATTGGGTGATTGTGTACAATTAAATGATTTCACACAATTAAAATAATAATAAAATTTACTTAAATAAATATTAAATAGCAAAGCACAAATATTGACTAAACATAATAAATGATGAAAAGTAAATAACAAGTCAATATAAAAGTGCGAGAAATAAAAATGGTGGAAAAGAAAAAGATAGAGAGAGATACGACACATGATATTTTTACGTGGTTCGAGAAAGCTTATCCCTCATCCACGCTTCAAGAATCCCCCCTTGAAGATTTTTTCCTCACGATCTTCTTACGGGTGAAGATCAAACAGTTTACAACCCTTATTGGTTGTGGTACCAATCGAACCTTGATAATCAGAACTTCGAGGTCTTCAAATCTCTTACAAAAACTCACAATAATTCTTCCACGATTTCTTCTCCTCTCACAACTAATTTTCTCACTCAATAAGATATAACAATCCTAAGCTCAAGAATATAGATCAAAGATATGAGAAAATAATAGAGAGAGTATATAGATTGTCGTTGAGTGTGTGAGAAATTATGAAAAATGACGCCTCTATTTATAAGGATGGAAGCTATCTCAGAACCGGTCCAACCAGTTTGGAAACCGGTGGGACGATTTAGGGAGTTATACCCAAACAAGAAACCGGTCAGATTGGTTTGGCTACCGGTGTGACCTGTTTCAGCAATTACACAAGTAATTGCCTTTTACAGAAATCGGTTGCAGACCGGTTCTCCATTCGATTTCACACTAGGTGACTAGTTTAACCCTAAAAAGGTCTCAATTCAATGTATCTCGACTTTACAAAGGGTTTTTAGACTTTTTAGGACACACATAGATTGATTTTAGGACACACATAGATTGAATTTCTTTTAGGCTAGGTGTGCTTGATTGTATTCTTGAGCCTAGAGAAAATAAATCAACCTAATTAAGTTCTTGTTACAAAAATACATAAAAATAAATTCTTCACGTCCATTTTCCTTCAAGCTTTCTATGCGTCCGCCTCCTGATCGTTTTATTCATGTACACTCGATTAAACATATTAATAATATCTTAATGATTTGTTATCATAAAAATTCATTCTAGATTAACTGGGCCAACAACGCTTATGCTCACTCAAATCGTGGAGGCCTCTTGCACAGAAATGATCTTCCCCCACAGTCGAAAGTCCCGCAGGTGGGGTCATTACTCCTCTACAGAATCATGAGGTGAAACCACCTGGGAAGGGTCGAGATGACTCACTGACTCGGAGAAGTTGCTACCCCCTGAGGAAACTAGGAGTAAAGTAAAACCAGGGTTCAGAAGGTCGAGCTTCCACTTAGTGGTGGAGGCTCTAGCTGGGGCTAGCCTCAAGAGACAAAAGAAAGAGCAGAGTAACGGGGAGGGCTCAGAATGAGGACAGCCATTTAGAAACCTTTGGCGCACGTATAACCGCTCACAGTTCTGCCAGACGAATGAGGAGAAGATGGTGGCCGAAGAATAACTGAAAGTGAGAGCTTTGAAACATCTTTTGGAGGTAATATGTGAGCTGCCGCGGAAGATGAGGCCATCCTCGGCAAGGCAGTTACTTGGCTTCCACTTAAATTCTTGATGTACCTTTGGCCACCTACAATTTTGTAAAGCTGCCACATGAACGAAAGCTACATTGTGCGGATAAACATGCATGGGACCATTCCCAATTAAAATACAAGGCCTCACATCGGCTCTCCACCAAAGCCCATTTCTCGATGAATAACGAACGCAAGCATGTTCCTCCTAAGTCCCTATATAAAGTAGATAAACCTGCAAGAATAGTGGAGCCAATGATAAACAAGCTATGCAAAGAGCATCCCAGAGAGGAACCTGAAGAATCAGAAGGATCAGTCATTGGCCAGCTAGAGAGGATAGTTTAGGACGAATTAACACCTATTCCTGAGCGGAATGGGAAGTCATAGGTGTTTTGCCTCGTTCCCTCCCAATCAGAGTGGAAGAAATAGTCTCCCTTTCGATCAACACCAACTATGGCAAGCGTTGATAAGCTGTGTGAACCAAGCAACATTCATTATATAAAAAGGCCGACTCTTCTACAAAGTGCGATGAAGGACTAAAAAGTGATGTCTGGTCTGATAATCTAGCTCACTAGACGGGATTAAAAAGTGCTGTCTGGTGTGGCAATCAAGCTCACCAAACGAGATTAAAAAGTAATCTTTGTTGTGAAAATCTAGCTCACCAGATGGGATTAAACAGTGACATCTGGTGTGGCAATCTAGCTCACCAGTCGGGAATAAGGATCTACCTGAGCAGGAATGCATGGCTAGACATTAAAGGTAAAAAGTGATGCTTGTCGAGCACTTTAGCTCGCTAGACGGGAATATGAATTTAGCCAGAGCATGCACGTCAGAGGTAAAAAATGATGTCTATTGAGCACTCTAGCTCATCAGATGAGATCGAGGAAAAACCCTAGACAGAGCAGGCATGCCTGTCTAGAAGTTAAAGGTAAAAAGTGATGTCTGTCGAGCACTGTAGCTCACTTGACGAGATTGAAGAAAGGCTCTAGCCAGAGCAGGCACACCTAGCTAGATGCTAAAGTTAAAAGGTGATGTCTGTTGAGCACTCTAGCGCACCAGACGAGATTAAGGAGAGGCTCTGGCTAGAGCAGGCACGCCTAGCTAGAAGCCAAATGTATAAGAGATGTCTAGTGGAGCACTCTATCTCGCTAGATGAGATTAAGGAAAGGCTCTAGCCAAATTATGCACGCCTGGCTAGAAACCAAAGTTAAAGAAAAGATGTATGGCGGAGCACTTTAGCTCGCTAGAAGGGATTGAGGAAAGGCTCTAGCCAGAGCAGGCATGCCTAGCTAGACGCCAAAGGTAAAAGAGATATTTGGTGGAGTAATCTAGCTCATCATACGAGATTGAGGAAAGGCTATGGCCAGAGCATGCACGTTTGGCTAAATGCCAAAGGAAAAAGAGATGTCTCGCGGGGCACCCTATGCCTTCACTTGATAGACGAGAAGGAAAGACCATCGCTAGAGCATGGACGCCTGGCCAAACGTAGAGGTAATGAGGAATGACTGGGTAGGCATCAAAATGAAATGTGATGTCTGCCGAGCATTCTAACTCGCCAGGTCAGGAAAAGTCTCAGCCGAGAGAAATGATGCTTGGCTAAACAACAAAGATAATAGTAAACTCCCAATCTGAGGCAGGTTCGCTCGAACAGACTTGAGATCGTCTTCCATTAGATTACGGTTGATTTGTATGTCACGACTTCCCTCAAAGGGGGCAACCCACTAGGAAGGAAAAACCCCATTACTTGAGACCTATTCAAGCTCGAGGTTAGGGCAACTTCACATCTTAGGTCGGTAGACATCAGTACTTAGAACAATCAATGCAAAGCAACGAGGAAGAAAGAACAAAGAAAGGATTAAGGTCCCATCTAGACCAAATTAAAAGCTCAATGGAAAGGGAAGCGAAGCTTCATTTATTTTAAGATCAATTACTTAGAGAATCAAGTTCTTTGCTCAAAGTTCATTCAAGCTCGGGACCGATAGCTAAGCTTATACAAACGCAAAGGTTATAACATAAATGAAATAATCAAGAGTAGAGCCAAAAGCAAGGAAGAAGTCAGAGCCATTAAAAGAAGATTTCATTCTTATTAATAAACGAAAAAGATTACAAATAAGAAAAAGGAAAAGTTACAAAAACCCCACCTAAGGCAGAGGGAAAACCCCATCCTCAAGCTAACCTAAAGGCAAAAAAGACCCCACCCCACATTTGGGCCAGGGGTTCTAGGGTTTTCACAGCTTTCTTGAACTCTTCTAAGGTCTTGAGGGTTCTGGTCACTTTCCAGCCTAGAATTCAGGACCGCGATAGGCTTGGTCTGGCTCGCACAACAAGTTGAGACAAAATGGGAACTCAAACCGTGAGCAATACGTCATTCCGAGCTGAGGACGAAATATGCTTTAACCTCTCCCATAAGTGGAGAAAGGGAAGGGAGCATATGTGCCCGAGTTCGAGACGATCCCGAAGGATATGATTGCAAGGGTTGTGCTTGGCCCATTCCTGCTGCATGTTGTAATGAGCGGCAGGTGGATCGAAAGGACATGGGTGGTAAAAGGAAGAGAATGGTGACACGGAAGGAGGTGGGATAAGGCCGAGGAAGTCACCTCATTACGGATCAAAGGTCAAGACCCTCGGCTAAGTTGCAGACTTCTCCTAAGGATGATGTCTCACAACAGAGGGGTTTTACAACTATAAGCCGGTAACCAACGAAGATAAATGGTTCATCAAACAAGATTATCGACGGTAAGAAAATCACCGCAAACTGAACACCACCAACTTTGAGGCGCGACATTTCAAAGGAGACAGAAAGGGAAACAACGACCATGGAAATGGAAATCGAGAGGAAGCCTCTTGAACAAAAGAGGCCCGGGAAGGGGAACAACCATTGTTCTCCCAAGGAGAAAAGAAGAACTAGGGGCAAGAACGGGGGTTGACAAAGGTTTCGACTCTTTCAGGAACACAAGGATGACAAAAATGAGAAGGGGAACCGCCTATTTATAGGCCTTGAAGAAGGAAATCGCTCAGTTGATGGGCATTAAAATAGGTCATGACGGCAACCGTTGAGGTGATCCCACACCCCATGAACAGTCATTTCATGAACCCATGAGACAATTTCATAAGATCAAACATCATTCACGCGTTTGTAGAGGTGAAACGATGCACAATGATGTCAGGCCTCATGGTTGGTGACTCTCGCCATCCTCCATGCGCATCCACGCGCCATCATGACTCCTACTCCTAAGGAACCCATGGCCTTGAATCGCGGTAAAGGTAAGGGATACACACGCACAGACAAGTCTCAACAAAATACGATCAGGCCGTTAATTCCATTCATCACAGCCTCCCAACTGAACAAGATTCAAGTATAAGTGTGGATCACACAAGACGGATGGAGCCCTCAAACTTCCAACCACAAAAAGTTAGATCAGATAAAGAAGTCTTCCGGCCTTGGTGAATAAGGCCTCTCAAATCCTCGACTGGGGGCAACTGTTATGGGCACTCCCTGCCCTGCTTTTAGTATGATTAACATGTGTCACACTAAGCGAAAAAGGTTATGATAGGAGAAGGGCTTAAGGCCCGACCACCTAGAAGGTAGAAGTCGACCTCGTCGGGTCGACTACCAGGAAGGTCGGATTACTCCAACCCGAGCAGAGAAAGAGGGGGAACAAAACCCTCTAAAATATCTCAGATGACCTCGAGTGCTAGGGGCATCATTAACCGCCGAAAGTAACATCTCAAGTGGCACCTTCTCATAGGCATAGACGTCTAACAAGTCCAATCACTATGACAGAATGTTAGATCGGCCTCTGATAGTCACCTCAAAAGTACATCAACATTTAATGCTCGTCATCTTTGTCAAGATCGCCTCCCATATGTCCAATCAAGGTCAGTCATTGGGCCTCGAAAGGCTTTTCTCGCACGCTTCCGAGACTTCTTCGACACAATTCCCCTCGACACGGCTTCTTGGACACGCTTCCTCCCATAATGACTTCATGAATGAATACCCCCACCCACTCTGGAAGAAGGTATGCCATTTTTTCCCTTAAGAAAACTATGTCAAAATAACATTAAGATACTGACTTAGGCGTCGAAGACCCTTAGACGAGGCAATTCCTTAGTTCCCTTCGCACATCATGTTCTTTTTTTTTGTGTTTTGCAAATTCTAAGATTAAGAGGAATTCCACGCTAAAGAGAGGATGGCATGCAACATTATTGTTGAGATTTTCAACATCAACATTGATTTTGTAGCAATGAATACTCTGTAATCTAGTAATTACCCTGCATGCTTTTAATTAAATTTCAATTAAACTCAGGCCGATATGTTATCATTCTAACTATCGAATTCTCCCATAACGATATATCTATCATATCTAATATTGTATATTATTAATATAGTTTTTATTGGTTGTTTGATAGATTTTTAATACACAAAATATTATTCGTGAAGTGATCACACTCTTGAATCATCTACTACGGATCTCATGTAAAGTGATCTAAGATTGAATCACCTGGATATTGGTGTCGCGAATACCAAAGAATGAGCCTTCTTATACTCGTTAGCATCCAACTCTACGGTTCAGCCAGCCCCACCAACATTACCAAATGGTTGATTTTGATCCTCCTCCAACTCCTGCTACTTTCACACATTGGCTAAGCTTTCGGAGTTGTTTTATTGAAAGCCAATTGTATACATTCAAAACCACCATTTTGAATCACGTTTATATCCAAAAAGATCAACCCAATTGTGTTGATTGACTGCAATCAAATATCTCTAAGTATTCATCTTAAGAGACATTTACACGTTCTATATGTCTATGGGTTGAGGATGAACGTCTTAGAGAAATTGAGTTTAGTTCCTAACAAAAATATTATTGTTTGAAGTACATATTAGTATTTAAAATCACTTCTACATTTCTTAAAGTGCTTCAAACTACAAATAAATGCGTACTTAAGGGTTGCATATAAATATGAATGTGAAATAATTTTGATTTAAAATAATGTTATTTTAATCAATAAAAATATTTTTCGTCACAAGCTCCTAAACGCACATTAAATATAGCATCAAAGCCGGGTAGCTGGCATTGGGATAGAATGCAAAGCTTGAACTTAAAAGACTTCACATTCTTTGCAAATGCTATAAAAGACTGCAAAATTTTATTTCAATCTGTTGAAAAGCACACTCACGTAATAGCATATAAATCTACAAAGAACATTCTGGTTGAGCAGAGTTGGGATGGAAATACGCCACAGCCAAATGCCATCGCTACCGCCATCATTCCGCTGGCTCACACGTTCTGGGAAAGGAAAAAGTGTCTAATTTGTGGTAATTGAAAAAGGATAATAAAGAGGAACTTTGAAGTTGAAAAGGGGAACTCTTCCAAGTACAAGAGCAATAACGGAACCTCATCCACATATCCAAAAGCCATTTTTATGCCTATTGTAGACTTTGAACATACGAACATATGGCTAGTTGTCATGATAGTCAAGATCCTCTGTAAAATGGTATGTTGTGGAGAAAAAGATAAACCAGGGGAGCTAATCTGTCACCATCTTTACAGACCGCTAGATTTCGAAGAAGCTCTTCATATGGCCCTTCCATTAGCCTGTTTGGTCGACATATCCAATGCATGGCTCCCACGTCCTAGTTGTGATATACTCCTTACAGAAGGCTGACCCTTCACAATCAATTTGTTGATAGCTGAAGGAGACCCACTCATATTTGTTCCTCCAAATCGAGGATCTACCTGAAGAACCAGATTGTTGGATTTAATGACGAGAAGCAATCTCATAAGGTATGATTCTTGATGCCCATCTCCAAAAAGGAACCTGAAAAAAGCAGCATTAAGACTCCAGCCTTTTAACCATCAAGGGCTGCAGCCAAGGATGCCATATCAATCATATACCAACACATATATGATAGACAGACACATACAGACTACGGCGATCGAGGAAAGAGACCAAATTCATCTCTCTTAAATTAAGAAAGTTAAAAATGTTCTTTGCTAAAAGAAGAATGTTTAAGAGAAACAAAACACAGTGAACTTACTCGAAGATAAGCACGTCGGAGCCAAGAAGACAACTAGCAGCCAAGGCCATGGAAGATTATCCTAACAGTTTTCTCCCCCTTCAAACTATATAATGATATTGGAGTTTTATATTGTTTATTACATTTCAATGGGTAAAGTAGTAAACTCCTAGGTTCACTGAACCTAGTCACTAGTCGGTCTATATATGTCTTTTTTTTAACTAAAATCGGTGTGCAGACAAACTACTCTACAAACCCTTCAGGTACTGAGAAGTTCGTAATTAATTAAACTCTACACCAAATTGTAGGTTTCAGTCGTTTTCTTCTCAAATTCTTATAAAATTTATAATGCAACTTTAGAAAAAAAACGATGAATTACCGTTGCATCAGATCACTCACACTACAAAAGTGGGACTAATAAATGGTTGACAACGACTATCTAAACCATGCATATTCTTTCTGTTTAGGGAGACAAATTAAGAAATAAATCATTTTAATAAGTTTGGCCTTTGCAAACTTTGTAAAGTCGGTTTAAGAAAAGTATAGGATGACCCCCCAGAAATAGTAAACCATTGGAAGAGAATACTTAAGATGCACTAATTGTACCGTTTACCTCTTAATTAATATAATATATTAATAAATCAAATTGGCTCCACTACTACAAAAGCGACTTTATAAATACTAATTGTTCTATTTTTTTTATAATATAAGAAAATTAATGGATGCTCTGTTTATTCTTTCTATGCTTATTTTATTAATTACTAAACAAGACCTTTTGCATAAAGAAAGGCAATGAATAGTGATTGACATTACCGTACAAACAGGATACAAATAGGCGGTGAAGAATATATATTTCCTTGTATATGTCTCCAGCGAATCAGTGGTGTAGATAGTAGTTCGATCCGATTTTTAACATAAAATTGGGCTGAACTGAATTTACGATCTTGTCATAACGAAAATTGAACCGATCAATTATGTGTATCTAAACCGAATTGATCAGACCGTAAAATAATCGGTCTATCGGTTGGGTTTTATCAAGAATTTTTATTGGCTCAATTAAGGAACTAACCTATTATGGGAAAATAAGTAAGAGAATAACCTAATTAGTAAATTACACAAATGACCGAATTTACTAGAAACCCAACAAGAAAACCTAATAATAATAGTGAACTATCGAAATTACCCTTACTAATAAAAGGAAGCCTGCCTCCCCCACGTCTCATTTCAATGAATAAACAAAACCCTAGCCTCAAATTCTCTCACGCACTTCAAGATCAAAGAGAAAATATTTGAAATCTCCATCGCAAAACTAAATCACAGCAAATTGACGTGAATCTACTTCTAACAACGCAACATTCAGGAAAAATCATGATGGTAATTAAGCTAAAATTTCAGTTTTCATTTTCTTATATATGTGTGGAAATCAGTATTCAAGTATCATAATTAAAGATCACATATTCTAAAAAGATAAAGTTTTATATCCATCATTATAAAGTTAAAATAAATTCTCAAATCACTTCAACCAATCATTTAATCATAAAATAATGACATTCATTCAAAATTATATACAATAGATATTTATGTACTTATACTACATAATCATATACCCATCACTTGAAAAATATTAATGAAACACTATACCTATTATGATAAAATCAGTATCAGTCCTTAAAATTATTTCAAACTATACTTTAATCATAAAACAATATCATTCATTATAAGATTTATATATATCATCTGAAATTTACTATCCATCATCATACCAACAATATTCATCATAATTATCATAGAAACTATGAATACATAAATATATACTATCAATATATAATAATATATTACAAGTACATAGTTATAATAAAAAGGTGGTACATGATGTATATAATAATATTCTATGAGTACATAAATATATACTATCGGTAAGAGAATATAAAAATTGTCTACAATTATATACATATAGAATATTAATATATATTATATGATCTTAATTACGAAAATCTGTAGAAAATGAAATTTATACTCTTATCATTGTCTATAACAGAAAATTTCAGAAAATTTCAGAAAATGTAAATGGAACCTAAAATCCCTAAAATCTAATGTGCTCGATTTCAGTTATTGTTCAATTCTGAAAGAATATGCTTTAGAAAATTGTTAATAAATTCATCCAAGATATAGTTGCGAAATCAACATAATATTATCGTGAAGAGCACCAAATCAACAAAAAAACTTGTTATTCTATGATACATATGTTTCAGAACTAACGAATTAGAGAAGAAGATCAATAACTGAAATAACTGATATTAGAGAAGCTCAAAATTTTCTATACAATTGACGTCTCGGTCTAGCCGGTGCGGAAGAGCTACACGAGGAAAGAAGAAGAAGAAAAAATATAAAACCTAAAAGAAAAAATCAGTTATAATAATGGAATATAACTAAAATAACAAAGAGAATCTTAACTAACTATTTTAACTTTACTCAAAATCGGCCAAATCTGTAAAATAATAAAATAAAGGGCATTAAACAAAAGTAAAACTTAAACTATCTTAATGACCTAATTTTCTCATTTTTATTTTATTTCTCAGATGGCCCGTCAATGAATCTCATCATACATGTTTCAAATTTTTTTAAGTTTTTCATGCATTATAATAAAACTTGCAATTTTAAATCACAACGTGTAAACTAAACATTAAAGAAAGATGAGAGAAATACAATAGGAGAAAAATGTGAGAAACGGGAAATGAGAGAAATGTGAGAAAACCAATATGATATATATGGGGGAGGATAAACGGTTGGTTTGGTCTAAATGTAAGGAAATTTTGGACCAAACTGAAAGTTTTTTTTTAATTCAAGACCTAATTGACCATATTTAGCTAAAAAATTGGCCAAACAATTAATTTTCAGTTTGATCTGTTTGTTTGGCACACCCCTACATTTGAATAGCTTACATGAAAATTAGAATATTTGAAGAAAACTAAAGCAAAATAGAAGTAGAAATGAAGTACCTATTGAGCTTAATTAGAAAACAAAAGGATCAGAGATTGAGAGACAAGGAGCAGGGAAAAGCATGGACTATGATAGGCTCCTTGCACAAAGAACATAAAGAAGGGGAGCTAGCACTCTTCGAGTGAGTGTTTACTTCAACCAATTTGCAGCAGAAATAGAAAGAAATAGAAGAGAATTAGAAGAATTTTAGAGAGAAGGGGAAGAAAAAGAATTCTGCATAATTCATTCCATAGTCATACTTACATTCATTTCCACTACTTATACTTCCTTTCCAAAACAACCACTAACAGAAAATCAGAATTCAACATACCTGTTATTTACTCAATGATCTTTTTTGGAGTTTTCCTAACTCGGGTTAGGCCCTTGATTGGTCTGGGCCAGGTTGTTGTGGACAACTCACGGACGTGTACTCCTCTCCTGGGCAGGCAATCTCCCTTGGTCATGTCTGGGTTGTATCAGACTAGGTGAAGCTTATATTTGAAACTCCATCAGTTGTAGTAAAATTGGATAGGGATCTCCTTCAGTTGCATCTAAACTGTTACGGCAGAAAAGCAATCACCCAAATAGATAAAAAGAAAAAAAACTAAAAAATATATTTCTATATTTATTTTATTTTCATGTCCAGCCTCTATCAAAGAGAAAGTCAAATAAAAGAATAAATAAGGTGAATAGATTGTGAATCATGATCAAAGTTTATTGTACCTGGTCATTGTAGTTCTATGAAGGTGGCTTACAATATTTCAAGAATAGCCATTTGCTAATGGATGCTAAACTCTAGATTATTGATTAAAAAAATGGTCCGTCTGCTGATTTCATTTTTCTGTTTTTATTTTTTTAATAAATAATTGTGTTAAGTTTAGATGACAGAGGTGTTAATGAGGATTAGCTGAGCCTTTTTAATGTATCTATGATTTATTTTACCAACAACTTTTAAAAATATATTATCATGTAGATAAGAAAATAAAATTAAGATCTGTTTGAGACGGATAATCCGAGTAAGAGAATGACAGAAACAAAATGGATATAGTTAAGAAAATATGAAAGGAATTTACTTATCATGCCGGGGAAGGGGTGAGCTCGTCTAAACATTATTGTACGAGTAATTTAAAAATTAGTGAATAAGAAAACTAGACATAACTGCATGTAATAAATAAATATTGTATTTTGTAAATGATTTTTTTGGTATGAAAAATTCTCTACGAACAAATACAAAAAATCATAATTTAGAGAGAGAATGAGAGAATAAAAATACAATCATTTACGTGAAAAACTCTTAAAAAAAAGAAAAACCACATGGAGATTGTTGATATTCACCAATGTAAAGGATTTTACACAACTGTTGATGAGAGAAAAGAGGAAGGGCAATGTCTTTAGTTAAGGTTTGCTTAGGTCTCTTCTTTTTACATGAGTCTGTACTTATAGACCTTACAATAATAAGAATACTAAAGATAAATGAGGATGATCACACCCCCTATTTTTTCGGCTGATGGCATCTTCTCTAGGTCTGGGCTCCCATGCTTAGCTTATCCACTATATTGTCTTTGTCACTGCTGAATTCCTAGCCATAAGATCCATCCCACGGTTCTGATCCTCTTCCTTTCCATTTCTCATTTCCATCTGTCTCGTTCAGCTGTCAATTTAATCACAGTCACATGACGATTTCCTGTGGTTTCGAGCCAATCAGTCAGAGCCGCTTGGTGGCCTGCCAATCTGTCTTGTCCAGGTCGCTTCAGCTTTCCTAATCAATTACAGCCACTTGATTGTTAGTTTGAACATTTCTTTTCGTTCTAATGTTTTGTTCTGTCCAGGAGGTAATGATTCCCCATTCTCGAGATGTCGGTTTCCGTTCTTGAAGTGATGATCCCCATTCTTGTGATATTGGTTCCTGCTCTAGAGGTGATGATCTCCCATACTCGAGACATCTGTTCTCATTCTGAAGGCGATGATCTCCCATTCTCGAGATGTCAGTTCTCGTTCTAGAGACGATGATCTCCTGTTCTTGAGACGTCGATTCCCATTCTGGAAGCGATGATCTCTCATTCTCGAGATGTCGGAACCCATTTTGGAAATGATTATCTACCGTTCTCGAGACGTCGGTTCTCGTTCTGGAAGCGATGATCTTCCGTTGTTGAGATGTTTCACGACTTCAGCCAGCCATCCGTTTCTACTTTCTCAACGGTTCTCATGAGTTCTGGGTGAGTCCCTTTTGTTCCACATGGCGGTGAAGTATTTTTTACCTATTCATTTTCCCCCACATTGTGCTTCAGTGAAGCTCGTCGAAGTGCAATGAATACTTCCCACACATGTCTGATTTTGGTAGCTTTGATTCTCCTTTTTTATAGAGTCTTCGGTCTAGATCCTGCCATGTGTCATGTAAGATTTTGCCTGCTCATTCTGAGAGAAAGACTTTAGGTTTAAATAAAGAACCATAGTCCTGCTTTGGCCTTGAGTTTTAGGATCATCCGCTGAGTTTCAAGAAATATTTCATCTTTGCTTTCTTCAGTCGTTTTCATGATCAATTATTTGAGCACTGTCTGATCCGTTTAAACAAGATATCTTTATTTTGAAGTTTCTGAATTCCTTCTGAGAATGATGTCAGTGGACTCTCCCAAGGATTTTGGCTCCTTTCATGGAGTCATAATCCCATTTTGATTTTCTACAGGCTCATCGATAGAGTTTTCCCCGTTTCCTCATTTTTCATTTTCCTTCTCTCGTACGATGAGATCTGTGACATGAATATTGTAAAAGAATAATATGATAATTGATATGAGTAATGGGCGAGTGTACCGTTACGTAATTTCATTGTAGAAGCTTGAGTTTGATGCCCCACTTCTATTGGTAGAATTTTTTCCGTTTTCCTTGCTACGGACTTATTGGTAGAGTTTAGCTCGTTTCCTTACTTTCTTTTTCTGCTTTCAATTTTTTTCCTTCCTTTACTCCTGGCTATTTTTTGCTCAGCTTCGTTCTTTAACACTTCTTTGTTGTTCTTCTTTACTCAGCTCTTCTTTTCTTAGCGTTTCTGTAGTCAGCTGAAGCTTTTTCCTCAACTTCTTTTATGTTCTGAAATTCTTTTCTCAACTTTTTTTCTTTTCTGTTCTGAAGATTTTCCCGTTCTGAAGACATTTAATTTTCTGTCCCAGACTTTTCCATTCTGAAGACATCTTTTTCTGTTCTCCTACTCTTATTTTCTCAGCGTTTCTTTAATGAGATGAAGGTTTTTCCTCAACTTATTTTCTTTTATGTTCTGAAGACATTTTCTTTTCCCGTTGTGAAGACATTTTCTTTTCTGCTTCCATTCTGAAGACGTTTCTTTTTCCATTTCGAAGACGTTTCTTTTTCTATTCTTCAGACTTTCTCGTTCTGAAGACTTTTCTTTTTCCTTTCTCTAGACTTTCTCGTTCGGAAAATGTTTTCTTCTTACATTTTGTTTCATCCCTCGCCTGTTTTTCTCCTTGGTTTTTTTATTTATTTTTCACATTTTAGTGAGAGGATTTTTTTCGCTCTCAAGGGCTTAAGCATCTAGGTTGCCGACCTTTTTTCCACATTTTCTTTTGAGAACAGTGCCCATAGACACTCTCAAGGACTTAGGCTCTTTAAGTGAAAACATGACCCCATTTTGATTTTCTTCTGAGAACGGTGCCCGTAGACACTCTCAAGGACATAGGCTCCTTTAGTGGAACCATGACCCATTTTAATTACCTTCTATGAGTAGAACTTATGAATTGCCCCTCCTAAGGACTTACGCCCTTAGTTCTTTCTAAGAGTAGGACTTATAAATTGCCCCTCCCAAGGACTTACGCCCTTAGTTTTATTGTCGAATAAGAGAGAAAATTGACTGCCTGCACGTTATCGCGTCACACAATTTGATTGAGAGCTCCAAATTGAATTCCATAAAATTCTTTAATAAGCTGTATCTTTATGATAATATCAGATTCATCGTATATTTGGCTTTCAATTAATACAGTTTATTTTTTAAAATTGATTGTTTCTCATAATCTGCTTTCCTGAGCAACCTCCATGAGAATCGTCATAATTTTTCTCAAGAACTCCAAAACAAGTTCTGTAAATTTTTTCAAGAAGTAGACACCTATATCTTTTTAAATATATATATATATATATATATATATATATATATATGTATATAATGCTATGTAAGTCTATACAATTTAAAAAGAAATCAAACTTGAAAGATGTGATTAAGTTTACTTTCCTATATGAGGATTATCATACTTTTGATATGAAGCTCAACCTGAATTCCGTAAAATTCTCCATGAAGCATACTCTCATATCCTTATGATTATGTGACTCGCCATGTAATTTTACTTCCAACTTTTTTCATTTTAGTTTCCATTTCCGTTCCCATTGTCGCTTCTGTTATCAAGACCATTTTGTTCACATCATCACGACATCTCTTTTCCTATAGTTAGGATGTCTCTGTTCTTGTTGTTTGTTCATCTTTTATTTTCCTGCACTCATAAATTCCTTTTGAATGACTGAATTTGCTTAAGTCGTGGCTTTCCCTTTTTTGGTCTTCCCGTTCTAAAACATTTGAACGAGTCTCCTTGGTTTTCTCGTTCTGAAATGTTTAAGTGACAACTTTCTTGACTTTCCCTTCCTAAGAGGTTTGAATGTGGCTTCTTTGCTTAGCTTTTTACTCTGGAGTTTTTTCTTTGAAATTCCTTCTTAACTCTTTTTTCTTTTCTAACGAATTTCATTTCGGAAATCCTTTCAGATTTTTGTTCTTAAATTTTAACACTCCAACTTTTTCTTTTCTGAAGAGCTAAACCTTCTCTGATCTGAACTTCAAATTTTCCGTTCTGAAGCTCTGACTTCGACTTTTTTTTACTTTTCTGAAACTCTGACTTCAACTTTTTTGAAGCCTTTTTTATTTTATGAGTTTTCTGATCTGAGTTTTCTAAACTATTTTGATCTGAGCTTTATGAGCTTTTCTGAACTTTCTGAGCTTTTCTTTTCTTATACGCTCTGATTTTTTTAACTCATCCTTCCTTTAAATGGATTTTTTTCTGATCTCCAAGACAGACAGGCCACCAAGTGGTTCTGACTAATTGGCTTGAAATCATAAGAACTCGTCAAGTGGCTGTGATTAAATTGGTAGCTGAGCGAGACATATGAGAAATGAGAAAGGGAAAGGAAGAGGATCATAACCGTGGGATAGATCTTATGGCTATGATCAATTCAGTAGTGAGAAAGACAATATAGTGGATAAGCTGAGCATGAGAGCCAAGACCTAGAGAAGATCCCATTAGCCGAAAACACAGGGGGATGTGATCATCTCCCTTTATCTTTATTATTCTTATTATTGTAAGACATATAAGTACAGACTCATGTTAAAAGAAAAGAAAAAGGAAAGACCGAAGCAAACCTCAACTAAAGACATTGCCCTTCTTCTCTCCTCTCATCAACAACTATTTAAAATCCTTTACATAAGTGAATATCGACAATCTCCCCGTGATTTTTCTTCCCTTTAAGGGTTTTCCACATAAATGATGGTGTCTTTATTCTCTTATTCTCTCTTTAAATGATTATCTTTATTATTTGTTCGTAGAGAGTTTTTATATCGTAAAAACCCTTTACATTTGGTGCTTTCATTGAGAGTGAGAGAAAAACTCAAAGAAATCCCTCCCAAAATGCCAAAAAATGAATCAAACGCCCTCCCAACAACAAAAGTGGGACAAGAAACGGTAATGGGGTAGAAGCAGAACGACAACAAGTACAAAACTGGAAACGGAATAGAAAACGGTAAACTCGTTCCTTGCATATTCAATTGGATTATTTATTTTCATCATTATCAACTTCTTAAAAAAGGAGGGGATAACTTATTTGACTCGTGATAAATAAATTTTTAAGTTTTAATTTGATTTAAAGTTTTGAGTTGAAATGACTCGAGAACAGGAAAGTCTTGAGAACGGGAAAATTCCTGAGATAGGGAAACGTCTCGAGAAATGAGAAAGTCCAGAGATCATAAAAAAATCCATTCAATTACGGCCAATCAATCAGCTTACCCAATCAATTATGGTCAATTGATTGTCAGTCTGAACCCTCATTTCTGTTATGATATTTTGTCATGTCCAGGAGGTAATGATTCCCCGTTCTCAAGATGTCGGTTCCCGTTCTTGAAGCGATGAACCCTGTTCTTGTGATGTTGATTCCCGTTCTAGAGGCGATGATCTCCTATTTTCGAGATGTTGGTTCCTATTCTGGAAGTGATGATCTTCCATTCTCGAGACGTCGATTCCTGTTCTGAAGGCGACGATCTCCCGTTCTTGAGATGTTGGTTCTTGTTCTGGAGGAGATGATCTTATGTTCTCAAGACGTCGATTCTTATTTTGGAGGCGATGATCTCTCGTTCTCGAGATGTTAGTTCCCGTTTTGGAGGTGACGATCTTCCGTTCTCAAGATATCGATTCTCATTCTGGAAGCGGTGATCTGCTTTCTCGAGACGTCGGTTCTCGATCTGAAAGCGATGATCTCCTGTTCTCGAGACGTCGGCTCTCGTTCTGAAAGTGATGATCTCTCGTTCTCGAGATGTTTCACGACTTCAGCCAGTCATCCGTTTCCGCTTTCTCGATGCTTCTCATGAGTCCTGGATGAGTCCCTTTTGTTCCACGTGACAGTGAACTATTTTTTACCTATTCACATTTAATAAAAAATATATCGCACGTAATAATTATTTTTATTTAAATTATCGAAGAAAAGAACATAGTTCAAAGTTAACGGCACAAGCAGTATATATTTTGAACTTCTTAATGTGGACCATGCGATGAAAAAATTATCCACTTCACAAAAATTGAGTGCGGGAATTCAAATATTTTTCCTTGAACTTGAAAGGAACCATCTTAGCATGGGAAATTAGGGATGAGAATATTATTCATGGATACCTGATCCTAATGGATAGAGTATGAAGATTTTATAATGGAGTTGGGTAGGATATCATTTATAAATTTTTTTATGAGGATACGAGTTTCGACCTATCCATTCTCATTTACTCATTTATCTAGCATGATTATTAAATTTAGAAACAAAATAAAATACGATGATCATGAGCAAGTTTAGATTTATAAGTTTACATGACTTGACTTTCTTTTAAATTATGTTTATTTTAAGTCTCACAATTTAAAACATTATTGTGAGATTTTGATATGAAAATAATTTCATACCGTTTTAAGTTTTATTGACAATAGATTATGGGTAAAAAAAACTCACCGAATAGTCATACCCAAACGAGTATTCGCCATATACTATCCATTTTTGTGAGTATGGAGTTGGGTATGACCGTATGGGATAAAAAATAGGGAAAATAGCATGAATGACTCTATTTAAGCAATGTAAGTAAATAAATGACCTAATTTAAATAGTGGAGCAAAAATAGACCACTTGAACCAATCATTTAATATCATTTTTCAAAATCCCCAAACTATCCCCCATTAATTGCCAAACCATTAACCTGAACCCAAAATCGAAGATGCAATCCCTATTTTTTAGCTAATCCTTCCCTCCCAAAGTTATCTTCATAAAAAAATCCCTAATTTGAATATACAATCCCGAACTTACTCTCTTTTTTGGGGGGGATTTTGAAATGTTCAACGCTTTGTTTTACTATGATTTCAATACATGTAATGTACTTACTCTCTTTTTTTTTTGAATTTGGGAGCAGTGTAAATACCAATGAAATAAAAAAAATATCAAGGAGAGTAATTCATCATCATCATTACCAGAGGAATCCATTAACCACAAAATGATAAAACTATTTCAATATCTTTTTGTGAGTTCACCACATGCAATGAACCAATTCTGTTTTCTTTCATCTTAATCTTAAAGAATCTGTAAAAGGAAAATGAGGCATGAAACTTGGGAGAGAAAAATAAATATTTTTATATAATAAAAATACCATCCATTTGTACTATAAAGTTTAACTCATAATGGATAATATAAGGATATTTTAGACAATTATAATTTTTTCAAATCAAACCAACTAGAAAATGATAATTTATTTATTATTATTTTCTTAGATCAATTTATAACTTACTATCATGAAAATAGTCTATATACTAAGATTTCTATAAAAAAAATGTTAATGGGTATATATGAGTGGGTATGACACTATCCATATCATACATAGCTTACCAATTGACATCCCCATGGGATACCAAGTACTCGAAGAAGCTTCCTTTGTTTTATATTTATATAGCGAGAGACACATTTTCTCATATCATTTTTTCCATGTAGATTATCACTTGCCTTTGAAAATTTGTTTTTTGACAAAGAAATAAATTCCATAGATAATTTGTTTCCGATTTTATATTAACCGTCTACATTAACCAATATTGTATCAAGACTTAAAACTATTTTTGGATCACTACACACATGAAGTGATTTTGGACATGTAACGGTACCAGGCTGATGCCAAACATAAACCTTGGAAGACTTCAAAAAAAGACATTCTTTCGGTTAGAGAAGATGAAACTTGCTTGTAGATGTACTCCCAAGCTACACATCTTGCGCTGCTGATCTTCTTGAAAGTTGAAGGTATACTCCCTTGTTACTTATCCATTAAATTTAACAGAAGCACCAGGGAACAAATCTATAGTGACCTAAAACCCAATATGAATTTCTCTTCAATCAACTTATGTGATATCATTGTTTACTGTATAAAACATCAAACTCAACCAGTTTCTCTGATGCTGTACACATCTAGACTAAGAAAATGATTAATATTATATCCTATGCATCTTCTTAATCTTTACAGACAATGACAACTGAACAAACAGGTGACGGAAATAAATCACTAAGATGTGAGAATCTGAATTACGAAATAATGTATAATACAAATATACTCAGAAGCATGGTTATAGGCAGAATAAGTACAACTAATGTAGTCAGCTGAAAGAATTAAAAGTTGTCCACTAATACTAGCAAAGATCTATTCCTGTATAGAGACTTCAATTTTAAAACATAACCAAGCAAATGTATCATCCGAATGTACGAGCCAAGATATACTCAGAAGCGTGATAACGTTATAAGCAGAATACACCAATGTTCTCTATCTACAAACACAATGAATTCAGTCAGCTGAAAGAACTAAAAGATGTCTACTAATATTAGCAAAGATTTATTCTTGTATAGAGACTTCTATTTTAAAATATAGCCGACTAGACTTATTATCTGAACATACGAGCCAAGATTTCCTCTTTACTCTTGCCAGAGATTCGTCATAGGAAAGGATTACTTTTTTTGTCATGAGATTCTATGACGTGAATAAAGATAATGAAGTAAGAACAACTTAGAATTTGAAATCCAATATGTGGGAATAAGATTATGATGTACATTTGAAGGAATAGATCAAGACAACAAGTCTCCGGAGTACCTCTCATGGATCCTCTTTAATCACATTAAGAATGTATTAATTAAATCCATTGTCGGCCCTTAAAAATTACACCTTTGGCAACTAATGACCCAACAGCAGTTTCTCTTCTATATATCTCAAGTATTCACTGCATATCTTTTATAAAATCAAGATTTAGAGTGTCCCGAACTAAAAGGAATAACCCGAGAATTATGACGAGCATGATCCCTGATGACATGATTCGCTGCTCTATTTCTAGAGGAAGTTTCCTTCCTCCCCTGGCTGCTTCTATGAGGACTAGAGCCAAGGAGCCGCCATCTAGAGCCGGTAAGGGAAGAAGGTTTATAACTGCAAGATTAAGGTTAAGCACAGCTGCAAATTGGTAGAGCCCATCTATGTTTGACCTTGCTACTTCTGCACCTACAGCAATAATGGCAACAGGACCAGAAACCTTACTAGCTGACTGTGAGAAGTTAAGGAAAGTCTGTTTTAGACTATCCAAAACATTTGATGACAGACTCCAAAACTCTTTCCCTGTGTAATTAAATGCCTGCACGATATTTTTCGGTATAAGCTTTGAAATCTTTACATTTGGGGATAATTGAACTCCAATTTTTCCTGTTCCATCATAACTCTCATCTGGGGTGACCCCGATATCGAAATCCTTCTTCCCTCTCTCTACCTTGAGCAGCACATTTCTTCCAGGATTTTTCTTGATAATATTAACTAGTTCAGAAACTGCACTAGATCCCAATTTTGGAAATTTAGTTCCATCAACAGAAAGAATTACATCCCCAGGAAGTAAACCATCTCGGGAAGCGGCCGAAAAGGCTCGGACCTCAGGCACAAGCACCCCGGGATAGGCCTCTTGAACTGGCAAACCAACTGACAATACTTGAATAAAGATTATGACATAGGCAAATATTATATTGGCAATCACACCAGCTGAAATCACAATAACTCTATCCAAAATTGGTCTATTCTTAAGCAAGTTTTCATCATCAACCGGAATATCACTGTCTGGATCATTATCAGGAAACCCCACAAAGCCACCCAGAGGAAAGGCTCTAATAGAATATTCTACATTTTTCGAATTGAATTTTGCTAGAATGGGACCAAAACCGACAGCAAATTTACTTACATGAATACCCTGTAGGTAAGCAGCAAGGAAGTGACCACTCTCATGAACAACAATAATGGCTGTTAGAACTGCGGCTGCCTCCAACACAGATTGAACATTTCCAACATCAACTCCACCAGTAGCACAAGACCTGAAATCAACCCTCCTTCCATCTGGGTATTTGCTCCCGGAGAAAAACTGGGTTTTACATTTAAAACTGATATCTGATGAAGAACATGAAAAACATATGGAAGAGGATAGAGATTTGGGCAAGTGGGTCCTAGACTTCACTGAAAAATCTGAACAGGATGATTTCGAATTGCGTAGTTTGATGAGAGAAAGAGTAGAAGGTGGAGAGGTTGAGAGGTAAAGCATGATTATCTTCTCTTTTTATAATTCTGAGGAACATTGGTATTAAGAAATAGAGGTTTGGAGGAGTAAGAGATGAAAGGTTAGGAGAGAGCGGGTTTGGATAATTTCCATCATTTGGGTCTGTGGAGGGGTAGTGAATGAAACGTCTCCTTCTTTGTTCTCCACAAAGTCTCTGCTTTTGAGCGGTGTTTGATTGAGGGATCCAAAAGAGGAAATTTCATCTTATCTGCCTATCTGGGTTACGGACTCACCAATCACGGGGCAGCGGAACCCGATACTGTGCCGAAGGGGATACAATCAAGTAAGTTAAGAATACATGAGCTTGAGCAGTTGAGTGGTGAAGGAATACCGTCCAAAACTGGATCATCATGGTCACAAGACTACAAGATACGTGATGTACTTCTGTCTGATTCGATCCGGTCTGGGATGAAAAAGAAAAGGTTCAGATCAGATTTGGGCACATCTTGCAGATTTTGTTTGTTTTCGATCTGAATCGAACCTGCCCTAGATTCGAATCCCGCACATCTGTAATTTTGGGCTTCGAGTTTCTGTCCACACCCAAATTGGAACATATTTTATTTCTAAGTTTAGATAAAATAAAAATCCGACCAAGTAGGGATATCAGCTATAACTATGCAAGATGATCAACATGATGAGGTAATTCAAATATCCAGGTAAGGCTCACCAACATCATCTTTAAGGAAGCCACTTTAGGATCTATGAACTTACTCACCAAAACTGAAGAACTTAGAGAATCACATCAGACTATCCTTCCTAAGATCTCATCTGATTCGTTCTGATACACATGGATAACAAGGGCAAGTGTAGAGCATACTGGAATCTCTGAAGATAGAAGTAAAATATTATAAGCTCAGGACTGCAAGGAGAAAGAAGAGAGTTTTAGAAAGTCATAAGAGAAAACACACTTATATTTATTTGTGAACTGCTTGTAATTACAAAGGTCGAGAATCCCTCATTATATAGAGCTGGAATGGAGAATACAGACAAACATTACAGAATTATAAAGCTATATACAGTGGAAGAAAAAGCTACTTTATGAAAGTAACTACTATTATACAATAAAGGAGCATGCATAAATAAATAGGACAACACACTTTTAGAAAAGTAGGCATTAGTGGGAGACATACGTGACAACACTTATGAAGATGGGATCCTTATCCAAGTTCAGGAATCACTAGTTACTTTTGGAGATTGACTCGTGATCAAATCCAAGATTAAAGTAATCTTCATCATATGGTGGGTCCTAGAAGTAGCTGGAGATGTTGTCTTCAATATCGTTGTAGTCCTCTGTAGAAAGGGGAGATTGAGGTTCTTGTTGTGTTAATGGAGGATTTTCAAGGTCTTCTTGGGTTGTTTGAGTAGAAAATTCGGGTTGGAACTAAGTGTCCAACTGATAGGTGTCTTGGGACTCAAATTGGTAAGGATCCTGAGGGTCATAGGGATGAGGATTTAGAGAAAGCCCACTGAGGATAAGAGTAAAGCAGATGATGAAGATCCGGACGGGGATGAGAGTTGAGGACTTGGAGGAAATGGTCCAAGGGGAAGACTCTTATAAACTTCTCCCATGTTTGGTTCATTAAGCCTTGTTAAGGTCTGACCTAATTTCTCCATGATACTTCTTTCATATTTTGGCCATGCGACAGAAGAATTCTAGAAGTTAATATGATTCCGCAGGTATAGGGTTCCATCAGCATAGTGATCTTGCTCCCGGTAAAGGGTGAAGAAATAGACGAATTTTTGTTTATTTTTCTAGGAGCGGTCCATAAATTGTGCTCTGTGAGAAGTTTGTTGAGTTGGCTTCTCCAATAGTGGAGTGGTGCAAATAGTTTAAAGAGGGTAACAAGGGATGTATTTTTATTGGCAGAGTCACAAATGTAATGGTAAATAGGATATATAGGAAATCCTATTGACGCAAGTATGGATGGATGAAAGAGCCCATAGGTACCACATGAGTTCTTCTGGAATGACACCTTTGATGAGTGGAACTGTGACATATGGAATGGTCATATCAAAATGGTCAGGATGAGGGTAAATCTGGGTTTTGACTAGTAAGAAATGAAACCAATAGAACAGGTTTTTTGTGGCGAGATTGATGAAATTAGTAGGACCGTTAGGTTTAGGTTCTAGAGAGAAAATGGTAGGCGACATTCTGAAAGGCATTGTCGGGTTTGGGTCAATTGGACCGGAAATAGTAAGGATGAAGAGTGTGTGGGGAGAACAAAATGGTTCAAGAGACTTGATGACTCTCTGGGGCCGATAAAGGTAATCATCGATGATATTGTGATGGCCTTTAAGATGACGAACTGTGAATTTATAGCGGGAAAACCAGTCCTTCCATCTGAGCAGCTGGCTATCTGGAAGAATCTTTCCTTTTGGGTCAAGCATCTTTGGAAAGGATGTGTTATCCATTTCTACAGTAAATTCATAAGGATTGAGATAAAAGCTGAATTTTTTCAATCTCCTTTTTTACCGCAATGATTTATTTGTATGTAGTATGATAATGCTTTTCTGAATCCTTGAATTGTCTGCTAGCATATTCACAGTAAAATCTTTTGCCATTTACCTCTGCGATGAGAATGACCCCCCAGTGTTCATCACTGTCATCTGTCTATAGAATTTGGAACCCCTTGTCAAGATTTTTCAAGGGATAAGAATGTTGAGCAAGGTCCTTCAGGACTTGGAGTGCCTTAGTCTGTGCGGGGCCCCACATGGGAGGGGTCTTTTTAAGAAGCTTGGACAACTGGCTTATATATGTAGCCACGTATGGAATGAAATCTCTGAGATAGTTGATGATGCCGAAGAACTGTTGGATTTGTTTTACCGATAAATCTTTATTGGGGAATTTTAGCAATTCTTCTGCAATGTGAGGGCCTAGTTGAAATTTACCATGTTCAAAAATCATTCCTATAAACTCAATCCTTGTAGCTCCAATTTCAACTTTCTTTGCTGAGAGCATGATCCTATATTTCTAAGATCAACAAATTAATAACAGGATTTCATGAGAATGCTGATCTTCAGAGAAAAGAAGAATATCATCGATGTAGATCAAAGCATTGAGAGAAATAGGCTCAAATATTTTGGTCATGGTGTTTTAGAATAGTGATGGGGCAACTTTAAGCTTAAAAGGCATGACTGTCCATTGGTACTGGGCATTGGGTATACAGAAAACAGTCTTATAATGATCATCTCGGTGGATGCATGGTTGCCAAAAGTCGGTATTAAGGTAAAACTTGGAGAAAATCTTGGCCCGTTTAAGATGGATTGACAAAGTACTGGGCTTGGGAAGAGAAAATTTATCATCTTGAAGGAAGATGTTTAGAGGCTTATAGTCAATAATAAGTCTTTTTTTTTCCTCTTTTGACTTCTGATATTTTCTCAACATAAAAATCTTGACAAGCCCAATCAGACTTAGTAGGTTCAATGAGTCGTTGTCTAAGAAGCGCAATGCATTCTTCTCGGGCCATCTTCAGATTATCTGGGTTCATGCCTGGGCGTGAGCCTTGGTTGGATTGATATCTTCATTTTTTTTGAAAGGAAGCCGAATAAAGAATTCCTGATTTTTTTAGAGTGAAAAATGATGTGTAAACTAATCATGACTATCAACATAATATTGAATGATTTGATCTCGAACATGTTCATATTCTGGAGGAACTTGTTTTATCTCCAATAGGCTGGCAATATTGGTATAGGCACGGGAAAAACTTTTGTACTGGACCCCTGTAAACAAAATCTAGAGATTATTTGTTCGAGAGAAAACATCAAAGCTTATGAGAATATCCTTCCCAGGAAGATCACTGCCTAAAACTTTGATCCAGAGGATGCAGTTTGGAAAGAACTGAATACTAATTCGCTTTTTGGTACTCCACTCAATTTTGAACAAACTTCCATTGGCAGTAGAGAACTACTGGTTAAAAAGAACCAAATCTTCTGGAGGAAGGAGACAAAGTTTCATGACTGCCCTACAAGATCCAATATCTAAAAAGTCAATTGCAGGGACAGGTTTGGTAAATTTTTCTGAAAGAATTTTGATCTTAATATTGGGTTTGGAGGAAACAGAGTTTTCTTTTGGTGGGCTGTTTAAAGAACCAAGGGAACCCAAACAAAGGATTGGGGTTGTTGCAGAGAATGTCTCAGATTGGTTAGTAGCAATAGGGCTAGGAAAGGAAAGGGAGTTGGTTATGGGAAGTATGGAATAGATACATGCTTCTTCAGAATCAGAGAAGAAGCTTTCTCCATCCTCAGAGTATGGAAAAACATACTTAGTTTTCTCATCTCGGTTAACCTTTTCTTCCACGACAGATTCAATATCTTCATCATCTCTTATCAGCAAGACAGTTTGTAAATGTTGGAGTATCTGGATATCTCGTTTGGTTTTATTTAGACAGCTTTTTTCAAAATGTCCTTTATGTCCACAGATGTAGCACTTGTCTAATTTTCTAGATGAAGGATGCAGTTTCTTGAAATACCTTAGAAAAAGCTTTCTGGATGGAGAACTTCCTTCGAGTTTGAAATCGATGGGAGTGAGATTTATTCTCTTTGAAACACTAACAATCCTTTTGTGCATGGTACTTGATTTTGAGGTACGACTCTGTACAAGCTTGGCAGAGCTTTGATTCCCCTTTGATCATTCTCTTGAAAAACTTTTGTTGTTCACATAGTTTATCAAGGGTTGCTAATGCAAGTTGATAAATTTCTCCAAAAGAAATTTCAGTCATATCTCTGTGGAGAGCATTAATGGTTCTGTGAAGTTCTGACTGCAATTCTTCAAGGAGAGAGGCAATGAAAGTATGCCTAAGGTTTATATCATTTGCTCCATTCAGCATGTAATACTTCTCTGACGTCCTTTGAAAGTGTTTTTGTAAGTCTCCTCGTTCTAAAGAACAACATTTCATTTCAAATAATTCTTGGTGACTTCTTTTGTCAATTATCTGGAAATCTCCAATGAATTCTTTGTGTAGCATACCCAAAAGAGTACCAGCATCAGGACTTTGAGCTGCAGACAGCTTCTGATAAGGACTTAGACTCTGAAACCATTCTCTCAGAGTTCCTGTAAATCGAGATAAGAATTTAAAAAGAACGTCTTTGAGGTTCACCTTTTATTTGGCGAGTTGTAAATCAATCCAAGCTCCAAATTCATGAAGTCGATCTCGCCATTTGTTTGGAGGTAGATCTTCAAAAGCGAACCATGGGCCTGTAGTTGGTTTATAGTCCATCCTTTTTTCTTGGGTATGTGTCTGAGGAGGAAGATCTTCCACATAAGGTTCTTCTTCCATATCACCAGGTTGGACCATAATAATTTTTTAGATGTGAGCTTGACATTCTTCCGAATCAAGACTGGAATCATCTTCATAAATGCTGGATTCATTTGTTTCAGAAGCTGAGCTGTTGGAGGAGGGAATCTGAAAAGGATTAAAAGAATGCAAAGAGTGAATTATCTGGTTGGGATCAACATGAGCTTTATTTTTCCTTGGGTAAGACGAATAGGGAGATTTTTGTGGAGTAGGTGGTATAGGTTTAAAGAGTTTGGTGCAGGAAAGTGAAGCCAGGGAGGCTGGGTTGGGTGGAATAATCTGTGACCTTAAATTGGGATGGATAAATTGTTATGGGAGATTTGATGGTTTGGGCTTAGACTGTCTTAGCTATCTTAGGATGGGATAACACATCTTGAAGATAGTGTTATAATCTATAGCCTTGGGATAAGTCATGGAAGAGGAAGGTATCTGGAAGCTTGCAAGCTCATGGGATATGAATGATATGGATCATATATAGTTGGAGAGTGCTCCTTCCCCATATATGTTTCTATCTTGTAGAGATCCTATTTGATCTGGGAAAGTTCTTGGTCTTTTTTAGTGAACTCTGATCCCATGTATCCTCTTTTCTATAAAGTGCTTTAATTCAACATCTAGGTGCAAGGCCTTTGAAGATAACGTCTCTCGAAACTGCTAGACCTGATATGAGATCTGTCCTACCTGACTGGTTAGGGTATCTGACTTAAGGGTCTACAGATCTAATTTTGAATCAATCTTAATGAGGGTCTTACTTTGACAAACTGCATTTTCAGTCTGCCAATTAAGGACTTCTTCCGCCGCAGGGAGAGGTCTAGCTTCTCATGTATGAGTAACCTCAGTAAGCATGGAGAACGGGCGTGTAGAAACTCTTATTTTTGGGTTGGTTCCCCTGGTCAAAAGCAAATAATCCTTATCATAGGAGTCCATCATTGCGAGACATGGGACATGATGTTTGAAAGATTGAATTGGAATGACCTGGTCTAGATTCCTCTTAGGAAGAAGATCGACATAGCCAATTTCTTTAAGCAGATCATACAGAGACAGCCGTGAGAAAGGAACTGAGATGTGTAGAGCTTTCCAACGTCTAGCACCAAGTGTAGGGCTGTGATCATCATCGTCTGAGTGATAGTGGGTAGATTTCTGGTGACAAGAAGATCGTCTAGGCTTTTTTTGAATTGTAGAAACCTCTTGAAAAAATGAGTCACCATCAAAGTATTCTTCTTCCCATTCAGGATAATCACATCCACAATCTAGATCACATTTTCAGGGGAACATCCCATATGAAATGGCCATTGACGTGGGAAACACAACAGGGTTAAGCTTCATGATTTATCAAAGCAATTAGAGAACAACTCTAGGATGGGATGTAAGCAGGAGTGATAGTTAAGATGCTTCCAAAAAATAGGGGTCGACTAGAAGATGGTTCTTCTTTTCCAGGTCTGGTGAAAATGGTTTTCATGGTCCCGTCTGGTAGTCGGTGTAGCCTAAGAGGGGCAGATGTATGGACATCTCTCTGGATAACATGAAATTGTCGTTCATAGTTGTTGATCCATTCAAGTGGCATTAACAGGGTGAGTTCTTTTTTGGATATATGCTGAGGGATTTGGATGATTGAGGTATCATCGACTCTTTCAGAGACAACAAAAAGGAGCGTCTCGAGTGGAGTTTGGAAAATGGAGATCAACAGAGTGGTTCTGGAGACGATAGATTATTTGGTGATGAAGGGTGGCCATGATGGCTTTGGAATCTTGTTCTGCTCCAACAATATGGACTTGAACTTTCAGTCTTTGCAAAAGAGTTGGATATGAAAGTTTGATTTTGAAATCTGGGGCTATGGTATGGATAACAGTTCCATTGCTGAGAGCGGTTAAAATTGAACCAATCAAAGCATTACGTAAGTGGTGAAAGTAGTATCAAAGAGAGTGATTTGAGCAGCGGCTGCAATTCCTTTTCTTCCATGGAGAGTCAAGGCAAGATGAATAACACCAACATGGAGGTGAGTATATCCTTGTGTCTTCCGATCGTCAAACAATTCTTGAGGGACCTCAAGAGTGACATAGTGTTCTGCAATGGTGGCTTAGAGACCACGTTGATCTAATTTGGTGGTCTGAATGGTCTTTTTAATGAGAGGCCTATGAGTAGAAAAGATAAAGTTTTGAGACTTCAAAGCACCCGGTTAGAGCGATGATAAAGGCTGTACAGACTAAGAAGGGGTAACTCAGTTTCTTGGATCCTTACATCTTCTGGAAGATGATGAATTTCAATAAGGTTATCAATCTTGTTGGATAGATTTCTACGAACAGAATGAGGATGATCTTGAGGAGAGAAAGAGGAGGAAAGTCGCACAGGTTCAAGACTTGTTGATTCACTCATGAGTTCTAGGTTTCTCCTTACTGACCTTTACTCATAATATTCTACCTCTGATACCAATGGACAGTCATGCCATTTGAGCTTACGGTTGCCCCATCACTATTCCAAAAAACCATGACCAAAATTTTTGAGCCCATTTTGCACAGTGCTTTAGTCTACATCGATGATATTCTTCTTTTCTCTGAAGATCAACATTCTCATAAAACCCTGTTATCTCAATTTGTTGATCTTATCAAGCAATATGAGATCATGCTCTCAGTAAAGAAAGCCAAAATTAGAGCTACAAGGATTGAGTTTATGGGAATGATTTTTGAAGATGGAAAATTCCAACCAGGCCCTCACATTGTAGTAGAATCGATAAAATTCTCCAATAAAGATTTGTCGGTAAAACAAATCTAATAGTTCTTCGGCATCATCAACTATCTCAGAGATTTCATTCCACACATTGCCACATATACAAGCCAGCTGTCCAAGCTTCTTAAAAAGAACCCTCCCGTGTGGGGCTCCACACAGACTAATGCACTCCAAGTCTTGAAGGACCTTGCTCAACATCCTTATCCCTTGAAGATTCCTAACAAGGGGCTCCGAATTCTACAGACAGATGCCAATGATGAACACTGGGGGCCATTCTCATCGAAGAGGTAAATGGAAAAAGATTTTACTGTGGACATGCTAGCGGACATTTCAAAGACTCAGAAAAGCATTACCATGCTACATATAAAGAAATCCTTACGGTAAAAAAGGGGATTGAAAATTCAGCTTTTATCTCAGTCCTTATGAATTTACTGTAAAAATGGATAACACGTCCTTTCCAAAGATGCTCGACCCTAGAAAGGCATCAAATCTCTTGAACCATTTTATTCTCCCCACACACTCTTCATCCTTACTATTTTCGGTCCAATGCATCAATCTCGTCACAAAAACCCTTTTCTATTGGTTTCACCTCTTACTAGTCAAAATCCAGATTTACTCTCATCCTGACCATTCCATATGCCACAGTTCCACTCATCAAATGTGTCATTCCAGAAGAATTCGTGTGGTATCTGTAGGCACTTTCAACCATCCATACTTGCCCATAGGATTTCCTGCATATCCTATTTATCATTACATTTGTGACTCTGCCAATAAAATTACATCCCTTGTTACTCTCTTCAAACTGTTTGCACCACTCTAGTATTGGAGAAGCCAGCTCAACAAGCTTCTCACAGAGCACAATTTACGGACCGCTCCTAGAAAAAATAAATAGAATTTTTTATGTTTCTTCACCCTCTACTAGGAGCAAGATCACTATGCTGATGGAACCCTATACCTACGAAATCATATTAACTTCTGGAATTTTTCTGTCGTATGGCCAAAATATGAAAGAAGTATCATAGAGAAATTAAGCGAGACCTTAACAAGGCTTAATGAGCCAGACATGGAAGAAGTTTATAAGTCTTCCCTTGATTTCCTCCAAGTCCTCAACTCTCATCCCTGTCTGGATCTTCATCATCTGCTTTACATGAGTTCCAAAGTTCATTTATCCTTCGTGGGCTTTCTCCAAATCCTCGTCCTATGACCCTCAGGATCTTTACCAATTTGAGTCCCAAGACCCCTATCAGTTGGACACTCAGTTCCAACCCGAATTTCCTACTCAAGCTACCCAAGAAGACCTTGACAATCCCCCATTAACACAACAAGAACCTCAATCTACCCTTTCTGCAGAGGACTACAACGATATTAAAGACAACATCTCCAGCTACTTTCATGACCCACCATATGATGAAGATTACTTTAATCATGGATCTGATCATGAGCCAATCTCCAAAACTAACTGGTGATTCCTGAACTTGGATAAGGATCCCATCTCCATAAGTGCTGTCACGTCTGTCTCCCACTAATGCCTACTTTTCTAAAAGTGTGTTGTCCTATTTATTTACGCATACTCCTTTATTGTATAATAGTAGTTACTTTCATAAAGTAGTTTTTTCTTCCACTGTATATAGTTTTATAATTTTTTATTTTTTGTCTGTATTCTCCCCTCCAACTCTATATAAGGAGGGATTCTCGACCTTTGTAATTAGAAGCAGTTCACAAATAAATATAAGTGTATTTTCTCTTATGGCTTTCTAAAACTCTCTTCTTTCTCCTTGCAATCCCGAGCTTATAATATTTTACTTCAGAGCTCCACACTTGCCCTTTTTAAATGGATCATGTGTATCAAAACGAATCAGTTTTGGTGAGTAAGTTCATGGATCCTAAAGTGGCTCCCTTAAAGATGATGTTGGTGAGCCTTACCTGGATATTTGAATTTACTCATCATGTTGATCAGCTTGGATAGTTATAGCTGATATCCTTGGTATCATTTTATTATAATAAAATTTTAAAATAAACTAATCACAAAAGAAATTTAAAATTTCAAAGCATCAACGTTATCATTTTTTCTTATCATCTATTTTATTTACCTTAATTTTTTCATTATCTTCTTCAAATTCATCAATACAAAAACTTAGAAGTAGAGGAGAATTAAAAAAGTTATGTAAGATTTTTGAAATAAAAATGTATTATGTTTAGCATAAAAACATAAAAAATGCATTTTAATTTAGCCAACAAATTGAAATGAATTATTTGTTGACTCATGACAAATTAAAGTCAACCATCAAAAGAGTTTTTAATGACTTTATTCTTAATAAATTGCAATTAATGCCATTAGTAAACTTTCATTTTGGTAGTTAATGCCTGTCAGAAAATTATCTTTTGGGGCCAGTTGAGTCTTGGACAGGCTAGTTTTAGTCTTTGATCCGATGTCTAGATCGGATTTATTAGGCCAAAATTTGGGAAAATTAAGTTTATAAGTCAATACTTTAACTCTTTAAGAAAATGGCCTAAAAGTTTATTATTTGTACAAATGACCGATTTCTTTCTTTCTTCTTTCATCTGTCTTCTCTCCCGTGATCTCTCCCTCCTTCTCTGCCTTTTTCTTCTATCTCTGTCTTGCGCATCTCTCTGCCTCTTTCTTCTCTTTCACGTTTTCTCCATGCTTCTCTGTCGCGTGCGTGGTGCGGATAATCAACGATTGAGTTTCAAAGTCGCCATTAAAAATATTTTTGATCTGGTTGATGAGAAAAAAAATGACAGAACCCATTTTTTGAAGGTCGTGGAGAGAATTGGAGTTTCATATCTTTGAAGATCATAGTTCTACAATGAAAGAATTAAATTTCTTGATTTTATGGTTTAATTTCTGAATTTCTGGTTTTTTAGCTAGATAGATGAAGAACGAGGTGACGAGCTTAGGTGTGAGAAAGTGTATGGTACCAGATCATATATAAAAATATACTACATATATACTATGATATATTGATGGTATATTAAAATATACTACGATATACTGATGGTATAGTAAAATATACTACGGTATATTGATGGTATATTAAAATATACCATGACATATAAACATACCCATGGTAAATTTTATATACCGTGGTAAATTTTCTATATCCATGTTATATTTTTATATATCAATATATCATAGTACACATGTACATAAAAATTTCAGTTTTGTAAAAAAAAAATTACAGTTACAATAAAAACTGGCCATTCTTGCAAATATAATTTTTTTCGGCCAGTCTCTTACTTATTTTTTTAAAAATTGCATATTTCCCTAAATGAGCCCCAAAATTTACACATTCAGCCTGGAGCCTAACCTAAATATTACTAACTCTAATCTAGGGAAAAGTTTGTTTGAAAATTGTAGTAGATGTGACTCTTTACTAAATAATATGTAACAATGACCCTTAATTTATATAGATGTAAAAATGACCCTATTTAATTTTGGTAATTTTTTATTTATATTGAACTTACTATATTTACCCCTTAAACCCAATGAGCAAGGGGTTATTAGGTGAAAATCATTAGTCGAGGCATGCTTACTCTTAAACCTTCAAATCTCAATGTGTAAAAAAAAATCGTGGAATCTGGTGTTTCCCTCATTTCCCCCAATTCCTTAACACACAGTGGCTGAGCCGGAGACAGGAATCCAAATCGGCCATATAAATTGTCCCAAACCGAATAAAAAATGACCAGTTCAGTCAGTTCTTTATACGTGTTCAATGCAGAAAAATGAGAGAATCGAAGTTTTGGTTCGGTTCAAAATTTTGGTGGTTTTCGAACCGAAGTTTTGGTTCGGTTAAATTTTTTGGTGATTTTCAAACCGAACCGAATATTAAATTCATATAGTTTTTATATATAATTTCATATAAAGCTGTATCGAACCGAACTGAAATAAAACTTTGATTTTATGTTATTTTTTTCAATAATATCATTTAAAATTTTATTTTTTTATTAATAATACCGAACCGAAGTTCTGAACCGAAACTCACGGTTTGGCTTAGTTTTATTGCTAAACTGAAGTTTTCTGTTCGGTTCAGTTTTCACCAAAAAACCGACCGAACCGAATCGTGAACACCCCTATGACCAAGTGGTGGCACTCCACCGCTAGCAACCTCAAGTTGGTAGCTATGTCAAGCTCTATCTTACAACCTTCACCATCGTCCCAATCTTTATCATCTCGACTTTCTATGTACCAAACAGCTCAATGGCAAATTCACACTGATCATTTAACATCATTCCAGCAATAATGGCATTCCATGTTGTAAAGGATTATTTCTGCTAATCAATTATAAAAGGGAAAAATATTGATAAAGGTCAATTTATATGAGTATTAATTGAGAATGTAAGGAATAAATGCTCTGAGATCTACTTGCTTGAGTTGTATTGAATGCCGCTATTGCAGTTCATATACTGACATTATATAGACTTCCTAATTTATATGAGTTGATTAGAATAATAATAAAATGGAGGAATGTTCTTGCCATGTATGACTCTATTTCCCTTCCTTACTTGTCACTTCTATATCACTCATCAATCAGTCATAGTCACGTGATAATTTCTTGTGGTTCGAACCAGTCACTCGTCGTCACTTGGTGGCCTGTTATTCTGTTTTGTCCGAGTCATTTAACTACCTAATCAATCATGCCACTTGACTGTCATTCCGGATCATTTTCATCCATTCTCGTTCTTCTACTGATCCTCCTATTCCCGTTCTTGCACAGTTCAGCGAGTGCCTTACCCGTTCAGGATAGTTCTCTGAGTCTCAAGTTCCTTTTTTTCGTTCTTGAAGGTGCGGGTCCCTCGTCCTTCAGTTCTCGTTAACTAGTTATCTTTTTCCCTTTCTGACGCTCTTTCCCGTTTTGATGATCTTTCCATTTTCATGCTCTTTCCCGTTCTTGAGGTGGTGATTACCGTTCTTGAAGCCCTGATCCTTTCCATCTGTTTACGGGTGTCTCGCAACTTTATCCTTGTTACTAGTTTTTACTTTTCTCTCACTTTTCGCGAGCCCTTTGGTTACCCCTTGTCCACGTGGTGGTGGATATTTTTACCCCCATTGCTCTTCGGTGATGCTCGTCGAAGCAGAGTGAATATTCCCAGCACATGTCCAGTTTCGAGGGATGCTTATCTTTAGTTCGTTCTCACCTGTTCAAAACTTCTTTCATCTTGCAAAACATTAATTGCTGTGCAAAGAAGCTATCATTTTTTTAAAATAATAAAATGGCATACCATCATTGCCTCGTTTCTGAGGTTGCAGGCACACTCCTCAGAATTTTCATTTTATCTTTGTGTCATCTTACCATGTCGTGACATGTGCACGTGCAAGATTCTTTCTTCATTCCCCATGCACGTTGTTTCGTTTATCGTTCTTGCGTAGTGCGTATTTTTGGGCCGTTAGTCTCATTTTCTCTAACTGTCGGTTGCCATTGGCTTGCTCATTTAGGTAGACTGATCATAATCATTTGTTACATCTCTTCCCATACGCTCGTCGTTTGCCCTCCTCTTTTCAGAACTGATGTCTTTTCATTTTCAAATTTATTAATCATTTTGAACTTGATTTTGACGTTTTTAACTTATATTACATAGTTGTTTCCCTCATTTTTCTTTTCACACTCATCCCTACCTTCTGTGAGTCTCATTTATTCCTTTCTTCTTCTTCGTTATTTCTTTTCTTCTTGCTTTTCTGCTTCATTTTTCTTTTCCTGGTAGTAATGGAAGAGCATCCATTTAAGGTCATTGTTTACCTAGTCAGAAATAGAAACGAATTCAACCGTTTCCTTGTCCTTCAGCAGGACGCCTTCCCACCAGACATATTCTGCGATTTCAGGGAAGGAATCCATAAATATTTCCAATGTAACCCCCCTTACTAGATCTCTCTAGCCCCGATGTACATAGCCTTAGTGTCAAAACTTCATTTCTCTCCTCCTTTTCAAGAATTTTTTAGTACATTCAACCTTACCCCTTCCCAATATACCCCCAGCACATACATGGTTCTTTTAGAGATTGAAGCCCTCAATAGGAGACACAACTTGAATATAGGTGTAGATGAGATCTGCGCCATGTATATAGTGAAAATGCGCGGACTAGGAGGAGGGTACTCTTCTGATAGGTGGAAACTGAGGCGGCGACGGTCACTGGTTTTTTCCCTGGATCTGGGGAGAGTTCAGTAAGTGGTCGGAGCTCCCCTTTCTTCTTCATTTTTTGCTTCTACTTAACTTTGTTGTTTTGTTGTTGCTTTTATTTTTGGAATATTAACCTATTTTTTGTTTTGTGCAAATAAAAATTAGGACAATAGGTCATTTACCCTGAAAGAAGTTGTAGCGTGACTCCGTGTCACCTACAATTGTCCAGAACGGGACTTGAGAGATCTTCTCAACCCAAGGAGAGAGAATGAAGGTGCGGTCGCACCGCACCCGTTCCAGTTACAAAATCTGTTGCCCTTTCATCCTCTACAATAGAAGTTCCTCCGGCCATCCCCGTTGCAATCCCTACTCCTATTTCTCATCAAGTAGTCTGGACGAGTTCTTTTGAGTCTTCAGAATTAGAATGGGAAGGAGAGGAGTTTGCTCAAGAAGAAAGAGAACGCGAGGCTCAATAGGAAGCTACATAGAAGGAGGCAGAAGAATAGGACGCGATTTTCAGTTTCACGTATAATGAGCTCGAGATGTCGAAGGGTTTCAGGAGTAAGTTGTGGGGGACCCCTGGTGAGAGCAAGTGTCAGAAGATGGGAAACGCCAGTTCGTCAGGCGCTGTCTCAAAGGATGTCACTCCATCCATTCCTAATCTTCATGCCCATGTTGCTGAGGTTTCTCTTATTCCAGAAAGGACTTTCGTGCCCCCTCGTTCGCCTGCTAAGAAGTCAACCTCTCCTTCCGCTGGTTCCCGTGTCTGTCTGAAGAGATGGGCGTCTGGAGGGCGGCGATACCATGCTGCTCCACTTGTTCCCGCTAATGTCAGCTTCCTGAAGGACCCATGTTCTTCATACGTGGATGCAAAAGGATCATGTCTGACGTGGACACTTCTGTACTCTGCCAGATGTCCACCCATGATAATGTTATTAGCCTGAGTCATTCTCTAATGCAATAACTTCCGTTTCTTTTTTCTTTTTTTCATCCTTAGTTTTTATGTGCAACTTCCTTACCTATTAGACTAACAATTATGTTTATGTTATAGTTTTTATTTTTAGATTCATAGGGATGAAGAGACTGTGAAGATCCTAAATTTGGTGTATGTTTGGGCTGATGAAGGCTCAGAGTTGAAGGTGGATGTGCCTGTTGTTTTCGAAGGGAGAAGAAGAATGCCCTGGTCTCTAGAAATGGAAATTTTGTTCAATTTTCACAATTAGATTATCAGTCCCTTGTCTTTTCAATTGAAGTTCTTTTTATCTATACAACTCGTAATTGGTCGAGTTTCTTAGTGTTTCAATAATCAAGCTATGGTATACTTAGCTGCTTGGTGTGGGTTATTTATGCTTGAAATTTTTTTTTTCTATAAATTTGGGGCTATTTATGTCATTTTAGTAGCAAGTTAATGGAGTGTAAGTGTACTAACTTAAAAATCATAGGGGGAATTAATGATATTTTTAAACTCAGAAGGTGTGTGCGTTTCATTTATTAAAATCAAGGGGGTGTAAGTGAAATTTTTCTTTCTTATTCTTTCAATTGAGTTAATCTGAAACGTCTAAATCTAATATAACGTAGATTCTCTTTTTTCTCTCTACTATCTAATATTTCTCTTGTTTCTCTTCACGGCTGTGAGTGTGAAAGGTTCAATTGGACTATTAATTATGATAGATAGCCAGTTATGTAATCAATTAACCGCAAATGCAGATAGATATAGGTTGTCTCTCACACACATTATCCACAATTTTGAATATCTTGCAAGAAACAAAAATATAAAATGTACTATTCCAAAACATGTGACTACTATTTGACAAGTTAATGTATACATGAACAAAACATGTCGGAGTAGGGTTTGTTGATATGAACTAGTTGACCAAGTTTTTAGTGACAAAGTGATGCCTCAATCATTCATAGGTTAATTTGTCAAGTTATTTTAATGAGTCATAAAATATTAACCTATAAATTATAAACACGTCACTTAGAAATTTTTTATCAATTACTTGATCCGTGTAGAATTACCCACATAGTGTGCATCGATATTTTATTTTCCTGACGAGTTTTCATTTAGTTTCATGCACGCATCAAGTTATGTTTCCAATTTTTTCTTCATGGAATTAATATGAACTACTCAATTCAATCCTTTTATATTCTATGATCTATTTAATTATATATTTTTAACATATTTGTGTATGATGGAGTTGAAAAGCCTAATCAGTCGTGCTCTTTAAAACATAAATATTAATAATATAGATGCCTTAAAGAGTCTTTTAACGAGCATAGAATTGACAAATCGATTGATTTTATAAAACACGTTTCAATAGATGAAGAATACAATATATAAATAATTGAGCAAAATACATTAGCACCAATGAAAAATCGTCATTATAAAAATCATCTTAAAAAACATCATTTAGGTTAAATAAAAATCGTCTTTAAAACGAGAGTCATTATTTATTTACTCAGTCATTACCATTAGAATAGCTTATAGTACCTATAATTTCTTGAAATAATGCAAAATAAAATGAAAATAAGTAACAATTTCTCTTCTTCTTTTTTAACAGAAACCAAAACGTATTAAAATATCAACCACGAACCAAAGTCACTGCTAAAAGAGAAAGGACCAGCCCTACTAGCTATCATCTTAGCATGAACATCAACAGACTCATTAACAAGTATGAAAACACAAGAGATATAATCATATAATTCCTTAAAGATCTCCTTAATGAACTCAACATCAGATGCAAAATCAGAAGCAAAAGTTTGGAAACGTCTCCACAACTGGTAGTCTGAGATCTCAATCTCCACATTGAGCAGAAACAACGCTTTCGCTGCTCGCAACCCCTCGGTTAAAGCTGCACTTAACACTGATAAATAAGAAGAAGAGGGATTTAGAGATACCCAGCCTCCTCTCAAGTATTCCCTGGATCCACCACTATAGACCCAGCCTCCAATTTTTCGAAGATGAGGAGGTAGGCGAAAATTGACATTAATCTTAATAAAACAGCCTTCAGGCGGGAGCCATCTAGCTCTGCACCTACCATCCCAAAATTTATAATTGATTCCCACCTTAGATTTGGGCCACAACCTGCTATGAATAAGGAGGGAGCAACCTTCTTTGGCTTCTTTAGGTTTAAAAAACTTCCAAGCAGATTTTTTATTTTCTAAGCACATCCTCCAGGGACGGAGAGGTACCCTTGAAAATGTGCTCGCTATGAGCTTTCTAAATGCACCACAATCCATAAGTTAAGGCTCTAAAAAATTGAATATGATTAGGAAGTTGCCTGCTATAACTAATCATATTTTCCCAAAACAAATAAAATGTGTTACCTCCAAGTGAGCCCGCTTGAAGATGAAGTTCTGAGGCAAACTAGAAGGCCTTCGCAAACGGGCAATGGATAAACAAATGAACAATGGACTCCTCTACTCTGTCACACAAAGGGCACGTCATATTGGTAATGCTGCATTTTCTTCTAAGAAGCACATCTTTCGTAGGAAGGCAGCCCTTGAGACATCTCCAAATGAAAAACTTGAGTTTGGGGGCAACATCAAGTTTCCAAACGAAAGTCTAAACAATGGCCTCCCTACCTGGCCCGTTCGAGGACTCAGTTCCGGGAGTCCTCCTTGCCGAACAGAAGACAGCAGCATCCAGCTTGTAACCCGATCCAATATTGTATTCAACCTGTTTTTGAAACGCCCACCAAAACTAGTATGCCACGGGAAGTGGAGGGAGAGGGATACTATATATGAGAGAGGCCTCTTCTCTATTGAACAAACCAAACACTTTTTTAGCATCCCACACCAATTGATTGGGCAAAAACAGATCTGATACTACATCCACTGTCAAATTATAAGGGGATTGAACTCTAAATGCATTTCTTCTCAGGATCTAAGGATCATCCTACACTTTTATAGATCTCCCATCTCCAATTTTCCAAAAGGAATCCAATATCAAGAAGTTGTTGTCCCCATGCTAAACTTCTCCAACCCCATGATGCAATGCCATGAGTTTTGGCATTAAAAAAATCTGAATAATGGAAGTACTTGAGCTTGAGAACCCGGGCTTGCAAAATTGATGGATTGTTCGTGATTCGCCAACAATTCGTAGCTAGAAATGCTCTGTTCATACAAGATAGATCCTTGAAGTTTATACCTTCTGCTGATTTAGGCTTAGTTAGTGAGGCCCACATGGTTCAATGAATTTTCTTTCGAGAGGATGTAGAGCCCCACCAAAATCGCGCCAAGATTCTTTCCATCTCTTTGAGAAGAGAAACTGATATTTTGAAGCAACGCATTGTGTACACCGGCAGAGCCATAGCCACCGCTTCAAAATTTCCTTGCTGGCACTAGATAAAAACTTCTCGTTCCAGCCATTGATAATTTATCGAGCTTTTTCTGAATATCATAAAAACGTGCTTCTTAGATCACTCAACAGCCGCTACTAGGCGCAAGTACTTCCCAAATCCTCCACAATTTGATACCCCTAAAATGCCAGCTAAATGGTTTTGCAAGTAAGATGGTGTATTGGGAGAAAAGCATAATGAGCTCTTTTGAAAGTTAACTTGTTGTCCTGAGGCCTCTTACTATGACTTTAAGATGTGGAGAATGGTGGTAAACTCCTCAACTGAGGCACGACAAAATAGTATGGCGGCATCTGCAAAGAAAAGGTGTGAAATAGACAGTTGCAACCTCCTAAAAGAGAATCCATGGATCAGTCCATCCGTTTCAGCCTTGGAAAAGGATTTAGAGAGAACTTCAGCACAAAGGATGAACAAGTACGGAGATAACGGATCTCCTTATCTCAAACCTCTCAAGGAAGCTCTCTGTAAACTCCCCATTGACTGAAATCTCATAAGACACTACTTGATTACACTCATTAATCCAACTGCGCCAAACTGAATTCAATTGTTGGCAAGGACTCCATCTATGAAAGACCACTCCATTTGGTCATACGCTTTGGCCATGTTCAGATTAATAATAGCATCTTCCCTGTTATTCTGCCTCTTCTACTTCAATGAGTGAAGGGCCTCGTGGGTAATCAGAATATTGTCGCTAATTTATCTGCCTTGAATGAAGGCTCCTTGATACTCACTAACCAATGGGGGAATGAGAGGTTTTAGCCTATTGCACAGGACCTTAGACACTAGTTTATAGGCTACATTACAAAGGGATATTGGTATGAAGTCCTTTATGGATGAAGGATGAGCGTGCTTGGGGATTATTACAATATGAGTGTGATTTAATCCTTTGGGAAGCCTGCCTGTACGATAAAAGTTGTCAAATAACCGCAAAATATCCTGTCTCACCAATGACCAGTGTTGTTGATAAAAACCTGCCATTATCCCATCCGGCCCTGGGGCTTTGGATGGGTGCATTTGATGAAGACGTCCAAAATTTCTTGTCCTGAAAAATCTTGGGAGATAGAGTGAAGCTGCTCATTACTCACTGACTTGCTAAGCGGGGTCACGGCAACAGTTCTGGCCGAGGGGTGTTGGGAGAAGAAAACTGCTCGAAAGTGCTCCTTCACATGCCTTTTGATATGAAGGGGTGGTCCATCCATAGACCCACACCGTTGTCCAGTCCATGGATTAGTAAGGCACGACTACGTTACTTAAACTTGGCATGAAAGAATTTTGTGTTCTTATCACCCAATTGCAACCAGTCCATTCTAGATTTCTCTCTCCAATACCATTCTTCCTCTAGGGCTGGGGATTCAAAATCCTTCTCCAGCTTCCAAATCTTTGCCATGTCCTTACTATTAGAATCGTGCAGCCTCCGTAATTCCATCGTGAGTTCCTCAATTTTGGCCTAAGAGATAATATTGTGTTTTCTTCGCCATTGGATTAACTGGGTTCTCAAATATTGGAGTTTTACCATGAGTTGATCCGGTAGAAGTCTTGAATGGTTGATTCCACACCTGATTCCCCACAAGTTTGCAACTATCCTACTTTAGCCAACACATATCTAGCTTAAATCTCTACTTTCACCCAAGTTGCAGCTAGAGTAGGGTTCGTGTTTAGATTAAGAGCCGAGTGGTTAGAACCCAAAGCTGAATAATGGTGCACCGCAACTTTGTTGTATCTTATAAACCAGCTGTAGGAACATAATATCCAATCCAGCTTGCACCGAATCAATCCAACCTCTCTATGGTTACTCCAAGCAAACCTATAAATTATTGACACCGCACTTAATCACAAAAAACTTTATCACTTGATCTATGTAGAATTACCCATATAGTACATCGATATTATATTTTCTTGGTGGGTTTTCATTTAGTTTCATGCATGCATGGAGTTATGTTTCTAAATTTTTTCTTCATGCAATAAATATGAACTACTCAATTCAATCCTTTTATATTCTATGATCTATTTAATTATATATTTTTAACATATTTACATATGACAGAGTTGAAAAGCCCAATCAGTCGTACTCTTTAAAACCTAACTATTAAAGATATAGATGCACTAAAGAATCTTTTAACGAGCATAGAATTGCCAAATAAATTGATTTTATAAAACACGTTTCAACAGATGAAGAATACAATATATAAATAATTGAGGAAAATACATCAACACTCAATGAAAAATCATCTAGATTAATGAAAATTAACTTACAAAACATCATTTAGGTTAAATAAAAATCAACTTTAAAACAAAGAGAGTCATTAATTATTGACTCAGTCTACCATTAGAATAGCTTATAGTATCTACAATTCTTGAAATAATACAAAATAAAATGAAAATAAGCAATAATTTCTCTATTTTTTTTACAGAAACCAAAACGTATTAAAAAAACAACCAAGAACAGAATCCAAATACAAAAATTCCTCCAGCCAAGGTGGGGGACACGAACCAAAGTCACTGCTAAAAGAGAAAGGACCAGCCCTACTAGTGATCATTTTAGCAGGAATATTGACAGACTCATTAACAAGTATGAAAACACAAGAGATACATTCATATAATTCCTTAAAGATCTCATTAATAAATTCAACATCAGATGGAGAATCAGAATCAAAAGATTGACAACGTCTCCACAGCTCGTAGTCTGAGATCTCAATCTCCACATTAAGCAGAAAGTGCTTTCGCTGCTCGCAACCCCTCGGTTAAAGCTGCACTTAACACTGATAAATAATAAGAAGATGGATTAAGAGATACCCAGGCTCCTCTCAAGTATTCCTCGGATCCACCTCTATAGAGCCAACCTCCAGCAATTTTTCAAAGATGAGGTAGGGGAAAAATTGACATTAATCATAATAAAACAGCCTTCAGGCAGGAGCCATCTAGCTCTGCACCTACGATCCCGAGATTTATAATTGATTCCCACCTTGGATTTGGGCCGCAACCTGCTATGAAAATGAAGGAGGGAGCTACCTTCTTTGGCTTCTTTAGCTTTCGAAAAAACTTCCAAGCGGAATTTCCATTTTATAAGCACATCCTCAAGGGATGGAGAGATACCCTTGAAAATGTGCTCGTTACGAGCTTTCCAAATGCACCACAATCAGAAGTTAAGGCTCTAAAATTGAATCCAATTAGGAAGTTGGCTGCTATAATTAATCATATTTTCCCAGAACAAATAAAATGTGTTACCTTAAAGTGAGCCCGTTTGAAGATGAAGTTCCAAGGCAAACCAAAGGCCCTTCGCAAACGGGCAATGGATAAGCAAATGAACAATGGACTGCTATACTCCGTCACACAAAGGGCACGCCAAATTGGTAATGCTGCATTTGCTTCTAAGAAGCACATCTTTTGTAGGAAGGTAGCCCTTGACACATCTCCAAATGAAAAACTTGAGTTTGGGGGCAACATCAAGTTTCCAAATGGAAGTCCAAACAATAGCCTCCCTACCTGGCCCGTTCGAGGACTCAAAGTTCTGTGATGCACTCCTTGCCGAACAGAAGACAGCAGCATCCAACTTGTAACCGATCCAACATTCTATTCCCTTTGTTTTTGAAACGCCGACCAAGAGGAGTCTGCCACGGGAAGGAGAGGGAGAGGAATACTAAGGGGAGGGAGAGTGATACTACATATGAGAGCTGCCTTTTCTCTATTGAACAAACCAAACACTTTTCTAGCATCCCACACCAATTGATTGGGCAAAATAGATCTGATACTACATCCACTACCAAATTAGAAGGGGATTGAACTCTAAATGCATTTCTTCTCGGGATCCAAGGATCATCCCAGACTTTTATAGATCTCCCATCTCCAATTTTCCAAAGGACTCCAATATCAAGAAGTTATTTTCCCTATACTAAACTTCTCCAACCCCGTGATGCATTGCCATGAGTTTTGGCATTTAAAAAATCTGAATCATGGAAGTACTTGAACTTGAGAACCCGGGCTAGCAAAATTGATGGGTTATTTGTGATGTGCCAACAATTCGTAGCTAGAAATGCTCGTCCATACAAGATAGATCCTTGAAGTTTAGACCTCCTGCTGACTCAGGCTTAGTTAGTGAGGCAAAAGTGGTCCAATGAATTTTCTTTTGAGAGGATGTAGAGCCCCACCAAAACCGCGACAAAATTCATTCCATCTCTTTGAGAAGAAAAGCTGATATTTTGAAGCAACGCATTGTGTACACCGGCAGAGCCATAGCCACCGCTTTGAGCAAAATTTCCTTGCTAGCACTAGATAAAAACTTCTCGTTCCACCCATTTATTTTTTTTATCGAGCCTTTTATGAATATCATAAAAACGTGCTTCTTAGATCACTCAATAGCCACTACTAGGCCCAAGTACTTCCCAAATCCTCCACAATTGGATACCCCTAAAATGCCAGCTAAATGGTTTTGCAAGCCAGAGGGTGTATTGGGAGAAAAGCATAATGAGCTCTTTTGAAAGTTAACTTGTTGTCCTGAGGCCTCTTCCTATGACTTTAAGATGTGGATAATGGTGGCAAACTCCTCAACCGAGGCACGACAAAATAGTATGGCCTCATCTGCAAAGAAAAGGTGTGAAATAGACAGTTGCAACCTCCTAAAAGAGAATCCATGGATCAGTCCATCCGTTTCAGCCTTGAAAAAGGATCTAGAGAGAACTTCAGCACAAACGATGAACAAGTACGGAGATAACAGATCTCCTTATCTCAAACCTCCTTGTGAAAGGAAGCTCTCTGTCAACTCCCCATTGACTGAAATCTCATAAGACACTATTTGATTACACTCTTCAATCCAACTGCGCCAAACTGAATTCAATTGTAATCTGGCGAGGACTCCGTCTATGAAAGACCACTCCATCCGGTCATACGCTTTGGCCACGTCCATATTAATAATAGCATCTCCCCTTTTATTCTGCTTCTTCTGCTTCAATGAGTGAAGGGCCTCGTGGGTAATCAGAATATTATTGCTAATTTATCTGCCTTGAATGAAGGCTCCTTGATACTTACTAACCAATGAGGGAAGGAGAGGTTTTAGACTGTTGCACAGGACCTTAGACATAAGTTTATAGGCTACATTACAAAGAATGCATAGATTATAGATTGATTTCTTAAGTTCCAGCCAAAGGGTTTACGATGTGAGCTCATATCACTATACTACATAGACCATAAACCCTAGACCATGAACCCTCCTTTATGGATGAAGGATGAGCTTTCTTCAGGATTAAAACAATATGAGTGTGATTTAATCCTTTGGGAAGGCTGCCCATATGATAGAAGTTGTCAAATAACAGTAAAATATTCTGTCTCACCAATGACCAATGTTGTTGATAAAAACATGCCATTATCCCGTCCGGCTCTGGGGCTTTGGATGGGTGCATTTGATGAAGAGCGTCCCAAATTTCCTGTTCTGAAAAAGCTTGGGAGATAGAGTGAAGCTGCTCACTGACTTGCTAAGAGGGGTCACGGAAACAGTTCTGACCGAGGGGTGTTGGGTAGTGAAAACTGGTCGAAAGTGCTCCTTCACATGTCTTTTGATATCAAGGGGGTGGTCCAGCGATAGACCCATACCGTTGTCCAGTCCATGGATTAGTAAGGCACGACTACGTTGCTTAAACTTGGCATGAAAGAATTCTGTGTTCTTATCACCCAAATGCAACCAGTCCATTCTAGATTTCTCTCTCCAATATCATTCTTCCTCTAGGAATGCGGATTCAAGATCCCTCTCCAGCTTCTGAATCTTTGCCATGTCCATACTATTAGAACCGTGCAGCCTCCGTAATTCCGTCTTGAGTTCCTCAATTCTAGCCCGAGAGTTAACATTGTGTTTTCTTCTCCTTGGATTAACTGGGCTATCAAATATTGGAGTTTCACCATGAGTTGATCCTCGGTAGTAGTCTTGAATGGTTAATTCCACACCTGATTCACCACAAGTTTGTAACTATCCTACTTTAGCCAACGCATATCCAATTTAAATCTCCTCTTTACCCTAGTTGCAACTAGAGTATGGTTCGTGTTTGGATCAAGAGCCGAGTGGTCAGAACCCAAAGCTGAATAATGGTACACCACAACTTTATTGTATCTTATAAACCAACTGTAGGAACATAATATCCTATCCAGCCTGCACCGAATCAACCAACCTCTCTAAGGTTACTCCAAGTAAACGGATCTCCTGTAAAACCCAGATCTAGGAGGTTGCATTCCGGAATCAAATTGCGAAGGATTTCACCATCTCTAAAGCTCACCGGGTTCCCTCCTTTCTTCCCCAATCAAATAATAAGTCATTAAAATCTCCCGCTAATAGAACATGAAGATTACCAAATAAGATTTTTCCCTTAATAACTTCAAAATGAATACGTCTAATTTTAACATCATGGTTTCCATACACACAAAAATTGGCCACCTAGATTGAGATTGTGCATCCCATTTTTAGCCTAAACCATGAAGTAAGCGTAATTTCTAATATGAATCATTGACAGAACCTTCCAAAGTAAGCAGATTCCCCCTCTTGTCTCTGCCGGGTTGAGTATCAAAGCATGAGGATGTTTAAATTTCTGTTTCAGCTTCTCTACTCTCCAATTCTTGTTCTTAGGTTCTTGAAGAAAAATCACATCTGGGGATTACCATCTCACCTGATCGGCCAAACTGTGAACTGTCAGCGGTTTCCCCAACCCCTGACAGTTCTAACATAAGAGCTTCATGGCTCCTGTGGAGACTGTTTTGGGTCGGTCTCCATAACCCCTGAATCAACATCATTTGGATTTGAGTTCTCCTCCTGGGTTGTCGAGTTTTCCACTCTGGTGATTTTAGTACCCTCTGTACCAATAAGAATTTCTTCCAATGCAAGCTTGAGAGGTCTTTCCTTGCTTGAGGTGTAAAAGTTGATTTGTTTGGCCTTTTTTCTATAAAATATGAAAGAAAGTCATAGTAACAACTAACAAAAGAGGCAACTCAATATAAGTCCTGACATATCTAAATCAATTGCTAAGTTGTTCAATCAATTTAAGAAACAATACCTAATTAGTTGAAAGAAAGGAAGAAGAAGCTGATTCTGCGTAAACAGGCGATGAAATTTACTTCGACTTCTTACTCATACCCCTTCGTGATTTTGCATATTCTAAACTCATGCCCTCAACCGGAGGTGATGAGTAAAGAATGGTGCCTTGAAGATGGCTTAGCGTCCATAGTAAGCCCAGAATCTAGGAAATCGTTCATGGCAGTAAGCCACCCAAATAGGGTGGCCTTCATTGGAAATGATCTTTCCCCTTTTAAGTGGTTGGGTAACGTCGATGTCTACCCGATCTCTGATGTACCATCATTGTTCAACTCCACTGGAAGGTTTGCCTTTGTCAAATCTAATTACATGGCCCAAAATTTATAGCTTTTGATGTAGAGGGATGACAATTGTAGGTGTTTATGCCATGGAGTGAGGAAGCATTAAGTTTCCATCAACTAGTCACGTGCCACATTCATCCACAAACTCCATATCTATTTTACTGCCAAACACTATTTGAAATAGGTTGTCTTTGATTTCCATGAAGCGCACCGGATGTTGGACTTTCCATGCCGAAGATAGTGTTTCCTTAAGCGCCAATCTGTTGAAACTTTTCGTTGTAAACAGAGAACCCATCAGACTATTTTCACATTCCTCCCTGTCATTCACTTTCATTCGCTCACTGACGTGGATTATGTCCCTTTCATCCTCCGTCATGCTAAACTTTTCTATCAGGTCCACCAAATCTTTGTCTAAGTAGTATACAACATTCCTGTGCATCCTTCAGATCGATCCAGCTTCGGGCTTTTCCTAACACTTAAATTAAGTATATGTAAATAAATCAATCTCTCATTCACTCTCGTCCTTAACATTACTTCTCTCTGTCTCATTCATAATACTTCCATCTTATTTACACCCTTTTCTTTCCTGAATTTTTTGGTGCAATAATTTCATAAAAGGGATTATATATCCTAAATTACTAGAGATAAATTATTATATATCTTAAATTAATACACACACATATATATATATTGATACCAAAAACTTCAATTGTGTGGTTGCATATAATCTCCTCCTTTCACCGAAATTCTCCCAGTCTAAGAATTTGCAAAACACAAACAAAGAATCCTAAAAATGAAGAGAACCGATGGTGGTTTCCTCACTTAAGGACCTCTGATGCCTAAGTCAGTATCCTGAAGTAATCTGGGCGTCCGAGTAAGTTTTGGTGAAGTTGTGACCCTTCCTCGATTTGACGAGTTAGGGGTGACATTTAATGTCTTTATCCCCGGGCTGACATAAATGGATCACGTTTAATGTCGATATGCCCCCGATCATGTCGGACGTGATTGATGCGACCGATTGGGCGAGTGATGATGTTGCCTAACACAAGACTAGTTGAGCCATTACGCCAAACCTAATTTAAGATGTTTTCAGTCTGTAATGGTTGGCGCGGCCCGAGTTCTTTAAAGAATGACATGACTAGGTCAGCTTCCTCCCTTAAGGGGCTCGGGCAATTCTTGCATCTACTATTATCTAATGGTCATTGTTGTTAATTATATATATAATAGGGCTACCCACACCAAAAGCCATAACTACAAGAAAGAGAGGCAAAAGTTTAAGGATTGAAATTTCCTCATGTTCATCATAATAGGAAGAGATTATGTTGTATTAATGGAAACACAAGTTCAAGGGAGTTAAGTAAGTAACCGTTGGAGAAATATATATGTATATATATTTTTGTAAAATGATCGATTCTTCTTTTATTTTTAAATTCTCACATAAAATCAATTGCGTTGTTAAATCATTCACATCAACTCAATTCATGATAGATTATTTTTACTAATTTGGCGGCACCGTCCTTTACACATTTTTCCTAGTCATTTCTCTAATTCTCTAAAAAATGATAGGTTTGGCAGAGAAACAAAACTAATCTTCCAGAATTTAGCTTTTGAAAGAAAGAGATTAGACTGATAAGTTTCAGCAGTAATGACACACCTATAACTTTCTTCAACAAGATGGATAAATTGATCAGTGGGGAACTTATCCAATCACCCAAATAATAAAATACCAAATGTCTCCTCGTTGACATTGTGGATAAACAAACTATTGACAACATTAAATATATTATGCTGCAAACAAAAACAATGTAATTTGTTATGTTTGATTTGGTGAGTGACGAATTGATGATGCATAACCTGACGTCAATATAGAATCAAAATGTTGTTGGAGTAATCTGCCTTGTCTTTGTTTTTAAGGGTACTGTCCTCGCGGTCTATCACGGAAATTGAGGCTCGTTGCAACTATATCGCAGCATCGATAAATCTCTTCAGCACTACCATATTAGCAGGGTGTAATAATATTGGAGAACTTTAGTACTGTCATGCGACGAAACGATTTTTATTTAAAACTACAGTAGTAATGTGATTTTTTCTCAACAAGATAATTTACTATTGGTTTGTTACTCAACAATAAAGATAGTAGTACTGAACATGAAAAAAATCACCCAAGACATATGTACAGAAAGAACGAATCCTGAGAGAACGCGTGGACCACGAACATGGCAAGATTGGGGCTAAGTGGGAAAGAACGCAGAAGCAGGGACCTCGTCAGAGCAAAAAAGAACACTGAAGCGGGAGACTTCGTCAGAACGGGAAAGAACGCTGAAGCGAGAGACCTCGTCAGAGTAGGAAAGAACGTTGAAGCGGGAGACTTCGTCAGAGCGAGAAAGAACGCTGAAGCGAGACACCTTGTCAGAATAGGAAAGAACGTTGAAGCAAGAGACCTCGTCAGAACCGGAAAGAACGCTGAAACAGAAGACCTCATCAGAGTGGAAAAGAACAATGAAGCGGGAGACCTTGTCAGAGCGGGAAAGAACGCTGAAGCTGGAGACCTCATCAGAGCAAGAAAGAGCACATAAGCGAGAGACCTTGTCAGAGCGAGAAAGGAAGGATGAGAAGAAGAGAAGAGACACGCGAAAAGACCCAAAATGACAGATAAACGACAGTGATTGATTGAGTAAAGTTGAAAATACTCGGATGATACAACAGACCGTCAAGTGACTGCGACTGATTGGCTCAAAGACATAAGAAATCACCCAGTGGCCGTGATTGATTGACGGCTCAGTGAGACAAAAAGGAAAAAAATGGGCCATACCCAGCATAATGACTCCCACGAACAGGTGTGATCCCTAGGCATAATAAGTGCTTCCTTTATATTATTATTTTAATTAGCTCATAGAATTTGGGAAGCCTATATAAAGGCCAATGTACTAGATGAAGGAAAAAAGGTAATACAACTCTGACCCTGAGATTCTCTCATTCTTCTCTTACTTTTAAATTCTCCTTCCTTTTTTCTAATTAACAATTATAAAAATTAGACATTATCAATATTCTCCTGACCAAACAAAAAAAATCATTTACATTTTAGTACTTTCATTGAGAGAAAAGAAACAACCTCAAAGATACCCTCCAGAAAACCAAATAATGCCTCGATCCAGGTCAAACACCGCCCTCAACGAAGGGAACGGGAACAGGGATGAACAAGCCAATCACCCTGCACCCCCAGCTGAGATGCTTCGGACTATCATAAGCCAAATGCAAGAAATGGAACAATGAAATACCGAAACACTACACAATGCACGGCAGACGATGCATGAACAGATCGTTGCATTGCAGCGGGACCTTGCATAGACACAGGTAGAAATTGGCCGGGACACTAACAATGAGGGAAGAGAGAACTGCCAAGAAGGAAATGAAGTCATACGAGAAGACGACAATGAAAATAGTAGGAACGTATAGAATGAAGACGGGGAGGTTCAGTCCAAGGAACATGAAAAGGAGGAAGCGGGAGAAATTTGCCCACCAAAAGTCATGACGGAAGCTGTCATGGAGGAGATTGTGGAAAGAAAGATGATGGAACTGAGGAGCCTGGGAAACATGGGAAAAACCGACCTAGAATCACTCACCATAACTCCATTATGTCTAGAAATCCTAGCTGCCCCGATTCTGAGGAAGTTCGTGGTGCCTAAATTCAAATGTTATAAAGGGAAGTGTGACCCTGTAGATCATCTCATACGGTTTGAGCAAATCATGACATTATACCAGCATGAAGACGCATTGATGTATATGATATTCCCCACAAGTCTAGATGGGATTGCACTCAAATGGTATCACTCCCTCCCTGCTCAATCCATTACTAATTTTACTGTCATGTCCACTATCTTCTTGGTACAGTACTCTACTCACGAGACAGTAATGGAGGACTCAGACTACCTTCTGATGATATCCCCCTAAAAAGAAAAAGAAACACGTTGGGATTACACTGGCATATTCAAGAAGGAAATGGCCAAGGTGGAAAGTTGTGACGACAAAGTGGGGAGGCTGCACTTTAGACGAGGGTTGGATCTGGAACCAACCTTCTTTGAATATTTATCAAAGATAAAGTGTAACTCCCCGATCCCAGAGGGTTAAACATTCTTGAAATTTCACAATTGAAAAATCCTCAATTCAATTAAAACCCTAATTTGAGAAAATCTCCAAAGTGAAAACTCTAATTTTGTCCTAATTTTAACGTTAAATAGCGGAAGTATAAAATTATTAAGAGAAAATATTAAATCATTAATTTGAATTAAATAATTCATTAAACTGTAATAAAGTGAAACACAATAATACATAAGACATGAAAGTTAAACATGAGTATTCATAAATTTCTGAAATAACTGAAATCAAATTGAAGTCATAACGTTATAATTTACCTTAAAAATCATAATAATGCTTACTATGGCAGTCCCTCACTCCTGCTGCTCACCATCACCTGTAACACAATCATCTATTAGGGTGTAAGTATTAAAAATACTTAGTAAGTAAATTCACATACTAATTTGTTTCACATGACATAAATGTAAACTTATAACTCATGCAAATTTAATTTCACACGTTCACTGGTCACTTAAAATACTTGTAATAACACACCGATTTCATGGTTAACATATAACTTGAACTTGTATTTATACATGTTCATACTTGTACTTGCTTGATCATAACCCGACTAGACATATCCCTCGATTAACAACCTAACCAGACTAATTCACAACTTAAACTTGATCTTGTAACATAAACGTGAACATGACAAATTGAGTGTCCTGAAACATGATGCCACTTAAAGTTATCTTAACCTTAAGGACGCTAACATGAACATGGTGACACCCAACCGTATAACTTGATAACATGACGTGAACAATCTGGTTACTTGATAACTAAGGGACACGACTAAGTCTACTTCTTGTTTACTTATCACTTTACTTGAATTAATATTCATAATTCACATTATCACATATACATGGGTAAACATATAGCTTGTCCGTGAACATAAACGATATAACTATTACATGTATAACTCAAAACATAATCATATATAACATGGTAAATAGTTTCATCGTGATATGAAAAATAAATAAAACACTTAATCATAAGATTGAACATAAAGAAATAATAAAACAATTTCACATTATATATTATATACTTATAACGTATGAACCGAATTACTATGTAAACCCACCTACCTGGATTCACTACGAATTAAATTCAGCAACTAATGACCTAAAATCCAAGGATCCCAGATCACGACAAATTCATATAATATCTACAATTATTTAATTAACTAACTGAGGTTGGGAACAGGAGGAAACCACATCAGGTGTAAATTATCAAGCGGTATAAAATGGTTCAACAAGGTCTGGGTGGTCTGAACCGGTTTGGTTCTGCTATTTTAGGCCAGTGCATTCTGGTGACCAGACCAAGCTGGTTCGATCTGGTCTGGTTTAACTGAGCCAGTTCGACCTGGTCTGGTTCAGGTGAACCGGTTCAAGAGGAGGGGAAAGAGAGAGAGAGACAGAGACGCAACAGAGAGGGGCGAAAGATGAAGGAGAGAGAGAAAGGGAACAAGAGAATCATAAACAGAGGGGAAAATGGAGATGAAGGAGAGAGATAGACGCAACAGGGAGGGGAAAGATGAAGGAAAGAGATAGACCGAGAGAAATAACGAGAGGGAGACAGAGACAATAGAAACAGAGGGGGAAGAGGGAGACGAAGGAGAGAGAGAGACGTAACAGAGAGGGGGGAAGATGAAGGAAAGAGAGAGACCGAGAGAAATCATAAGAGGGGGACATGGAGAGAGACCGAGACAACAGAAATAGAGGGGGAAGGGGGAGACGGAGAGAGAGAGAGACCGAGAGAAGCAAAAACAAATGGGGGAAGAGGGAGACGAATGAGAGAGAGATCGAGAGAAATAAAAACATGGGAGGAGATGAAGGAGAGAGAGAAATAGACAATTAGAAATCTTACCAGAGTTAATGGTCGGCGGCGATGCAACGATGACTCAACAAGTAGGGAACGTTCACGGAGATCAATGTTGGTGAGTTTTCAAAAATGAAACGAAGAAGGAGATGTATAATGCGGAGGCTTCGCTGGGGAGAGGCTGCGAGAGAGGGAGAGAGATGGAAAGTATATATATAATATTAGGTTAGGTTTACACTAGGGTGTAAACATATATAGTGTGAGTGGGAGAAAATTATAAATACAACCTTAAAAAATGTGGGTATTACATAAAGCCTCTGACCATAGCGGAGACTTTCCAAAGAACACAAGAATACATCATGTTGGAGGAAGAGAAAAGAAGTTTATTAAGACAAGCGGGATGGCGGATTAACGAGTCAAAGAAAGAAGAGCGGAGCTCAAGTGCAGGCAAAAATCAAAATCAGAGAACAGAAAATGAAGATGTGCGGGGAGACACCAAGTAGAACTGAACCGTTGTTCGAAGGAGTCTCGCGGATGACATCCATCCTAGAGACAAGGTCTACACCCTGTTGATTGTCTCAATAAATCAAGTCTTGGAGATGGTAAAAGACAAACCTTGGCTGAAAAGACCAGCCCCACTTACAAAGGAGTTAGACCACGAGCATAAGGACAAAGACTGCTCATTCCACAATAATAATGGACATTTTACAAAAGACTGATGGACTATGTGGAGAAACTGGTGGAGAAATTGGTAAAAGAATGAAGGAATTGACATCAGTTTTTTTACGTGAAAAATCCTTGTAAAAAAAGAATTTTAGGAAAAGAAGAAGGCTGACAACCTAGAAGCCTAAGCTCTTGAGAGCAGGAAAAATCTTTTCTCTAAAATGTGAAAAAAAAGTCTGCGGTCTAGAAATTTAAGCCTTTGAGAGAAGGAAGAACTTTCTCTCTAAAATGTAGAAAAAATGGTCGGTGGCTTAGAAGCCTAAACCTTTGAGAGCAAGAGAAATCTTCTCTCTAAAAGGTGGAAAAAACGGTCGGCGTCCCCGAAACCTAAGCTCTTGAAAGCGGGAAAAACCTTCTCTTTAAAATGTGGAAAATAGGTCGGCAGCCTAGAAGCCTAAGCTCTTGAGAGCGGGAGAAACATTCACTCTAAAATGTGGAAAAAAGGTCGATGGCCTAGAAGCCTAAGCCCTTGTGAGCGAGAAAAACCTTCTCCCTAAAATGTGAAAAAAAGTTCGGCGGCCTAGAAGCTTAAACCCTTGAGAGCGGGAGAAACCTTCTCTTTAAAATGTGAAAAAAGAGTAATGACCATGGCCTAAAAGCCTAAGTCACCGAGAGCAGAACTGAAGCCACTTTCTGATATGGAAATCAGGTCGATGGTTTGAAAACCTAAAACTTGAGAGCGGGGACACCTACTCTCTAAAAAGAAAATCGAAACTGAAAAAAGTTCAGCGGCCTAGAAGTCTAAACCCTTGAGAGCAGGAAAAACATTTTCTCTAAAATGTGGAAAGCAAAGAAACAAAAGACAATGGAAGCAGGAAAGACTCATCCGCTCTGAACGGAAAACAACTTAAAAGGGAGAAAAGTCACTGTGAGGAAAAAGAAATTTACATTTTGGAACTTACATATTGCTGTTTAGAATAACTCGAATTAATGCTTTGAAGTACTAAAGCCTAAATTTAAATTGTTATTTAGAATAATTTGAAACTTAGAAATAATTGATATGTGTTGTTTAGAATAATTGTTGTTTAGAATAATTGTTATGTGACTGAGTTACTTACTAATTCTTTTTCAAAATATTTGAAAAAATTATTTGGTTGAAAAATGTTGAAAGTACGAGATTCCTAAGTTCTACTTTACTTACTCAAATCTTGTTAAGTATAAAATATTAAACTAATGAAAACGCGCTCCATAATTTTTTTTAAACGGGAATCCGAAAGGACGTTTTTAGAATGGCTTGACTGACAAGACTGAACCGTCACCTACATCAATGAATGGCACGACGACATCTGGAAAAAGGAGCAGAGACAAAGCACGCGTCGCCCAAAATAATTGAAAATGGGAAACGAAACGCCATCACAGGAAAAACACGGGCCTCCCTTTATTTAATTAATTGTTATATATATTTGTTTGTTATTTTCAAAGAAGTGCAGGTTCCCGAGAGAAGACAAGACGATCTTTGAAAATGCGCATGCAAATCGAGAACTCCTCATCATTACACATCAATAAGTGAAATTTATTGAGTGTAATGGGGACGAATGAACAGGAAAAAAATCACCCAAGACAAGTGTACAAAAGAACGAATCCTGAGAGGACACGTGGACCACGAGCATCAAGATTGGGGGTTAAGCGAGAAAGAACTCAGAAGCGGGAGACCTCGTCAGAGCAAGAAAGAACGCTAAAGCCGGAGACCTCGTTAACACAGGAAAGAACACTAAAGCGGGATCCCTCGTCAGAGCGAGAAAAAATGCTGAAGCGGAGCCCTCATCAGAACGGGAAAGAACGCTGAAGCGGGAGACCTCATCAGAGTGGAAAAGAACGCTAAAGAGGGAGACCTCGTCAGAACGGGAAAGAACGCTAAATCAGGAGATCTCATCAGAGTGGGAAAGAACACTAAAACCGGAGACCTCGTCAGAGCGGGAAATAATGCTGAAGCGGCAGATCTCGTCTGAATGGGAAAGAACGTTAAAGCAAGAGACCTCATAAGAGTGAAAAAGAGCACAAAAGTTGGAGATCTCGTCAGAGCGAGAAATGAAGGAAAGAATGAAGACACACGAAAAGACCCAAAATGACAGACAAATGATAGTGATTGATTGAGTAAAGCTAAAAATACTCAGATGCTACAAACCATCAAGTGACTGTGACTGATTGGCTCGAAATCATAAGAAATCATCATGTGGCTGTGATTAATTGACGACTGAGTGAGACAGAAAAGAAAAACGGGGTCATACCCAGCAAAATTACCTCCACAAACGGGTGTGATCTCTAGGTATAATAAGAGATTCTTTTTATATTATTATTTTAATTAACTCATGAGATTTGAAGAAGCCTATATAAAGGCCAATGTACTAGAGGAAGGAAAAAAAGGCAAGATAACTCTGACCCTGAGATTCTCTCATTCTTCTCCTACTCTTAAATTCTCCTTCCTTTTTTTAATTAACATTTATAAAAATTAGGCATTATCAATATTTTTCTGACCAAACAGAAAAAATCCTTTACAACTAGAGTTAGAATTTGTCACTGTTTAATGTTTAATTTTTTATCATTTACTTAAGGAAAAATTCTACGGACACCCCATGTGGTGAGGAGAATTAGAAAAAATTCTAATTAACACTTATATAAATTAGACATTATCAATATTCTCCTAACTAGATAGAAAAAATCATTTACAACTAGAGTTAGAATTATCACTGTTTAATGTTTAGTTTTTTATCATTCACTTAAGGAAAAATTATACGGACACCACATGTGATCTGAGTAAATGATATTCACACTCATTCTAAATTTAAAAATATCATTAACTCCTCTTGTGATTTTTAAGTTGGTACACTCAGACTCCTTACTCCCTCTATGACAGTTAACTTAGTACTAAAATTACCCAAATCACCTCAAATTCTTCTAAAATCTTCAAACAGTCAAAAACTTCTACTCGGTTCATGAGAACCCCTCATCCCATCCATTTCATCCGTAGCACCATAGGAGGGGCTGAGAAGTGATTTCAACACTATTGACGTGACAACGAACGAGATTTTATGAGGAAAGGGAGATGAAGGAAAGCTAAAATTTGAAATGTTATAAGAAAGAAAAACTCTTTTTTTTTTTTCATTTTGCATCCCCTTCGTCTCCTTTTTTCGGATCTCATTTGCCCCTTCAGATTCTATCCTCCCACGACGGAGGAATTCATTATAGAAAAACCCATGAAGTACAAACCCTCGCGACAGAAGAATCTGTGACAGATGTACCCACGGCGGATGAATCCATAACGGAGACCCACGAGAAACCTTGTCCTAGACAGACTCTCGAAAAACTAAATTTCTTCATCATATGGTAGAAGATTAGAAACTCGATGGCGGAGGACGGCGGTGAAAGGTCTTGGTGCTGTAAGGGTTGGGTTAATTGGCATTCATCACTGGATGATGCAGAGGTGGGTTCTGTTGAGGTTAAGTCAATGAGTTTGTGGGTTTTCTTTAATCGAATTAGCTTGGGGTTTTTGAACGGAGGTTTCTTCTCTTTTTAAAAAAATATTTACATAATTATAACATTGTTAAAGACTTTCTAAGAAGAAAGCTCATTTTTAGGCCAAAAAGGGTGATTGAAGCATATGTCTTTGTGATTCAGGCCATTTTCAGGAGGAATTTTAGGTTCTTGAACTTAAATCTTTAAGTGCGATCTCATCATCATAATATACTGGGTTGAAGATTTTGACTTTTGAAGATATTTTTTTAATAAATTTGGGGCTATTTCGGTCATTTTAGTAGCAGGTTAATGGAGTTTAACGGTGATAAAGGGTGTAGGGGTGTGAGTGTATTAACTTAAAAATGGGGAATTAATGATATTCTTAAACATAGAGGGGTGCGAGTGTTTTATATTAAAATCACAATGATGTTGGTGAATTTTTCATTTACTTAATTAGTGGTCAAAATATTTCTTATTCTTTCAATTGAATTAATCTGAAACGTCAAAATCAAATTTAACGTATATTCTCTCTTTTCTCCCTACTATCTAATATTTCTCTTGTTTCTCTTCACGGTTGTGAGTGTGAAAGGTTCAATTGAACTATTAACTAATATAGATAATCAGTCGTGTAATCCTTTAACCGCAAATATAGATAGATATGATGTCTCTCACACACATTATAAACAATTTTGTATATCTTGCAAGTAATAAAATATAAAATGTACTATTCAAAAACATGTAACTACTGTTTGGCAAGTTAATGGATCCATGAAAAAAAAGATCGGAATCAAGGTTTATTGATATGAAGTAATTGATCAAGTTTTTTGTGACAAAGTGATGTGTCAATCATTCATAAATTAATTTATCAAATTATTTTAATGAGCTATAAAATATTAATCTATAAATTATTGATACGTCACTTAGTCACTAAATGTTTGTCAATTACTTGGTCTGTGTAGAATTACCCATATAATGCATCAATATTATATTTTCCTGGTGGGTTTTCATTTAGTTTCTTGGATGTTGGAATTATGTTTCCAATTTTTTCTTCATGCAATTACCATTAACTACGCAATTCAATCCTTTTATATTCTATGATCTATTTAATTGTATACTTTCATTTATTTTCATGGATGTATGGAATTATGTTTCAAATTTTTTCTTCATGCAATTACTATAAACTACGCAATTCAATCCTTTTATATTCTATGATCTATTTAATTGTATACTTTTAGCATATTCGTGTATGACGGTCTTGAAAAGCCCAATCAGTCATACTCTTTAAAACTTAAGAATTAAAGATATGAATGTATTAAATAGTCTTTTAACGAGCATAGAATTGACAAATCAATCGATTTTATAAAACACATTTCAAAAGATGAAAAATACAATATATGAATAATTGAGGACGCTAGTGTACACATCATGTAGACTACATGATGGTCAGTACTTGAATACGCTAGTGACTTTTATTTTAAAGTTTCAGTGATATGGATTACTGAGAATATGATCTTACAAGATTCGAAATCCAAGTTTTCCTAACGGGTCATATATTGGTTCTCTTAAGTGTTATTTCTGAAATTGAATGGTTATTGAGCTTAAATTTATAAAACGATTATAAATTAATCATTCACTAGTGAATTAATGGTACTTAAGGATTAAGAGGTAATTAGAAGAGTAATATGTCATCATCTAAAAATATATTGATATTATTCTATCAGCTTCAGTGTGCTAAAAAAACACAGTTGCAATCAGGGATGAAACTCTCTGAGATTAAAAATTAATCAAAAAGCTTTGTGAAGACTTTTAATTATTTTTATCAGAGTTTTGTCTGACAAATTAATCATTCTCAAAAATCCCTAGATCTCATGTGCTGAGTACATCTAGAGATAAAAAAGTGTTATTGATATATTCTACGTACCCACACACTTCCTAGTGTGTTTGAGGATTGACTTGGAAGATCGTTGTGTGGATCTCGAAGTCTATCGTTTGTGGGATAGCAAGATAGCTGTATTGCAAGAACACTTGATTGGACTAGAAGAGGTATATTTTATATCCATATATGTCTTTGATTTAATATATAAATATATAATGGATCTGATTTGAAAGAGTATATTTTAAATTAAAAGTTTTCATTTTCAGGATCTACGGCGATGTGATTGTTTATTGTTTTATATTTGTATATTAAATATTGTGTGAGTGTTCTTGCATAGTTCATAAATATATACATTGATATGTATGTATGATTGGATGGTTTGTTTTTTAATATATTGTTAATGATGAATCATTAATTGTATGATGACTTTTGAGTTTAGACTTTGTTATTTATTTTTCCTTAGTTCTTGTGTAAGCCATTTTGAGCATACGATTTTTTGTATTTTGAATATCGTGTTGTAAAATTTCAATTTCAAATAGACAAATAACGCACTAGACGAACGAGGAAGGAAACAAATAACGACACCAGAAATTAGATTTCCGGTACCCATGTCGTCGGTGCTTAGCGACGGCAACGCCACCTGAAAAATCAGAATCACGACCCTGCCAACTGTGGTTGATGGTAGTGGGGGGGGGGGGAGTCCTATCGTCGGAGGTAATTGTTGTTACTGCAAGTGAAGTTTCACAAAAACCCTAATACTGTGTTACCTTATCCCTGCGATGTGTCGTGAAAACCAATATCATATCCATATCTTTTGAATTTTTTGAAATTTTGAATTTTAAAATTTGAAATTTGATTTTTAAATAAATTAATTAATTAATTGATTGGGTTTGACCCAAGTTTAATGAAACATCAAATTATTTTTTGACTATCAAATTCAATTAATTTTAAAGGATAATTAATGGGATTATTTAAATAAAAAATAGTTTATCCTAATTAAAAGAGTTTTGATCAAAACTTGAAAATTACGAAGATGTGCCTCTAGTGGAGAATGAGCTACTAGGGAAATATGTATTCTTGAAGTTCTCTTTGTAATTATTTCTATTTTTCAAAAGTTATAATTTAGAAATACTCAATAGTCACTCGGTTCATCATTTGTTTACTTAATTATTAAATAAATATTTATTGATTTGATTGATAACATGACCATACATTAGTCGATCACATACCATACATGAACCTCACACAGTTTTATTTAATCATGAATCTCATTTGTAGGAATGTGATTTATTAGGACTTTCCTAATATGTTTATATGAATTATTTTGAGAAATCAATTACATATAAACAGTTAGATTTTAATTAGTTAAAACTTGATAGTCACACTACTCTAAATGCTATAGTAACCTTTAGGATAACCAACTTTATTAAACAATTTTTATTAAAATTTGATGTATGTAATTAATTAGTTATTCTAAGTTCACATAATTTTGACTTAGGCTCTTTAGAAGGTTAAATGAACATAAACCAATTATATTAAATTAACTGTTAGTTTTACATTCATAGGGTTATTTTAACTAGAAATTAATTTGAAATTAAATGATTAGTTAAAATAGAAACACATTATCTTAAAATAGTGAGTGAGAGAAGGTTTACATGTCAATGTAACCTACAGTCTCAAATATTAGTACAACACCGTGGTACAGTGAGGGCCTCGAGATGGCTTTATTTTCATCCCCCTAAGGAAGGTTTCGAGCTGTATCAATACCAAGATTGAACTTCTTAAGATGACAGGACTAAGTGATGTAGTTTATTTTTTTACCGACCCTAAGGTGGCATATTCTAAATCAAGTCATGAAATCTGAAATAACGGGTTACACACTCAGAAAGTCACAATTAAGTTTTGAGTGGATAATTGTGACTTGACAAAATAAGCAACCTTATTTTTAAAAGTGAAAATATGAGATATTTTGAGTTTTTATTAAGGATGAGAATGTCTCATAGACAGTCTACAATTAATTTTAATCGACCTTAAGGTAGCACATTAATTGTTAGGTTGTCTTATCGTGAATTAGTAAATGTTAAATTTACGTGTTTAATATGTTGCATTCATACATTACATTTACTTTCTGAATTCTTGATATTTATTTTAATTATATTAAATTATGTATGTTTTATTTTTCAATTATTATCATTTCTACCATGGGCGACCCTATTATTGCTTTACTTGCTCTTGAGAAATTAAAGGTTAATTTGTGAGAGCTACGAATTTGTTCTTACTGAGGAATGTCCTCAGGAGCATGCTGTCAATGCCCCAAAGAATGTTAGGAATAAGTTTGATGATTGGATTCAATCCAACAACAGAGCTAAGTGCTACATGATTGTGAGCGTGAATGATGTTCTGAGTGTTGAGGGTTATGCCTCAAAGTATGTGTATTGACATTTTGATATGAAATTTAAAGAAGATTATATTTTTCTTATAATTGTTCTTTTAAATTATTGTTGAATAATTTATATAAATATCTAAAAATTTTATATTCATTAATGAGACTATAATATTATATTAGTACGAGAGGATTAAGATCATAAATAATAAATAAAATTGTCAGTAACATATTAAAGTATGAAATCTTCAATGAATAGTTACTAGTACGGTTTACTAAGCATTATGAATGCGTGTGATCTAGATCTGGATCATTGATGTGGATAGACATCTTAGTAAATGTACTTTATATAATAAGATTATATATGACAGGACCAATGTGAATTAATATATTTATTAACATGTCGTTTAACATAAAGATTTAATACACAACAATTCGATGATCATATGTAGATCAATCTGAATTCTGAGTAGTCATGAACTCCTATGCATGTCTACCGGATCTTTTGATTCACTCGTTAAGGTATGTTTGTTAATCAGGTTAATGACTTTTGTTTTAGAGATTCAGTGATGTGGATGACTGGGGACATGATCTTACAAAATTGGAATCTAAGCTTTCCTAACAGATCGTATGTATGTTTCTTTAACTGTTAATTATGAAACTGAATGGTTACTAAGCTCAAATTTGTAATAAGATTATAAATTAGTCATTCACTAGTGGATTAATGGTACTTAAGGATTAAACAGTAACTAGAAGGGTAAAACAATAATTTTGATCAGTTCTAATTTATGAATCAATAATTGGAGTACAAAACCTACATGAAATGATTATGTTAGTGGACTATATGAGAATACTCTATAAATACATTTTATAATCTCTAAGAGTGTAATTTCATATTTATAGTGGAGTAATAATGTAATTAATAAATAAACTTATTTAATTAAAGAGTTTGATTAATAATCTAGTTTATTGGAGCTTAGGATTATAAGTTCATGGTCCCCAAGTCACCTATATACTACACCGTCTAAGGTGTGAATATTTCAGGACATGAGAAAATGACTAACTTGCAAAAGAAATTTTGATTCTGAGGTAAGTACATAATTATGAGATAATTATGTGTGATTAGTTAATTGAATTATTTATATATTTAAATATAATTTTCAGAAATTATATATAATTATCGATTTTTTTAATTATCGATAAGTGAGACAGAATATCTAATTTATGAAATTAGATACTTAAATTATTAGTAGATAATAATTAAATCAACTAAATCTGTTTTTTGTGAAAAGAATAGATAAGTTAGTTGATAGAAATAATCAAATATGTTAATTTTGAATTAACTGATATCTAGATAATTATCTGATAAAAATAAATATTTAATTTACAATAATTATTAGGTGTCAATCACTGATAGAGTATCAGAAATTGACATAGACTACTGCTGTGCCACGTGGCACTTCAGTAGTGAGTGTGCAACGTTGTAGAGCCATGTGACACTGCAATGGTGCACAATTGTAGTGGGTCCTACTATAATTGATAATTTTATAATTAAATATTATTTCAGTTTATTTCTAAAAATCTGATACACCATTATTTAGATTATATACAGATATTATTCTGATGGCCTTGGTTGTTGAAAGAAGATGAGAGAATTAGTTGATCAGATCATTAGTTCATCAATCAATAGTTGAATTGAGAACACGATTGGTGTCAGATAAATTTTTTCTGTGATTAAACGTTAATCAAAACTCTAAAAGAATAATCATCATGTTCTTTTAGAGAATCGTCTCATTAAAGTACTTCTAAGTAAATTTCTAAATCTCATGTATTGAGAACATCTAGAGACAGAAAATTTTTCTTGTAATATTCTACTTATCCACACACGTCCTAGTGCGTTGAGAATTGACTTGAAAGATCTTGGTGTGGATCTCGGAGTCTGCTGATCTTTGAAATGATTTTGTGGGAACGAAGATCGATCAGTTTTTGCAAGAACACTTGATATAGACTACAAGGGATATATGATTCTTAACCTTGTATGTTGGGAAAATATTGAGATATCCGCGAAAACATTGTTCACGCCAGAAATTAACTGTTCTGGTGGAGGTGAACAATGCCGACGATACTGTACCGGAGGTGAACAATGCCGACGATACTATACCGTAGGTGAACAATGGCGATGATACTGTACCGACGGTGAACAATGGTTGTCCAGTGCGAAAGGTGGCTGCCAACAGTGGTGGTGATGGGCGGCGATCAGAGAGTCGTATCGTCGGTGACAACTGTTGTCGCGTTTTAGGAAAGTTTCTAACAAACCATGTAACCAACTCTATACCCTAAGTGTTTCATTAAAATCTGAATTCTTTTAATTATCCATTTAAATTTTGAAATTAATATAGTTTTAAAATTTATTATTAATCTTTTATTTTATGAAAATTAAAAATTAATAGGTTGATTGAGTTTGACCCAAATTTGACCAAATCAAATAAAGTGTTTATTTAACTAAGTCAAAGTGAACTATAATAAAAAGGGATAACTATAGAAATTGTTTTAACTAAGAAAAATAGTTTTTTTCTAATTAAAAAGGGTTTTGTTCAAAACTTAAAAATTATAAAGATGGACATTAGGTGGAGAAGTCAATATATTAGAAATATGTATTCTTGAAGTTCATTTTATAATTTTATTTCTTTATTTCAAGCGTTGTAATTTAGAAATACTCAATAGTCACTCGGTCTATTATTATTTTATTTAATTGTTAAATAATTATTTAATTGTTATGTTTGATAACACGTCCATGCATTAGTCGATCACATGCCATACATGAAAATCTCACACAATTTTATTTAGTCATGCATCTTATCTGTAGAAACATGATTTATTAGGATTGTCCTAATATGTTTATATGTATTATTTTATGAAATCAATTGCATGTAAACTTTAAGGTTTTAACTAGTTAAACTTGATAATCACACCACACTAAATGTTATAGTAACATTTAGGTTAACCGATTTTAGTAAAAGAGTTTTATTAATGTGTTATGAATATAATTAATTAGTTAATCTAAGTTCACTTAATTATATCTTAGGCGCTTCAGAAATTTAAATGAACTTAGACCAATGAGATTAAATTAACTGATAATTAAATATTCATAGGGTTATTATTTTAACTAGTAATTAATTTGAAATTTATTGATTAGTTAAAATAAAAAACATTATCCTAAAATAGTGAGTGATGGAAGGTTGACATGTTAACGTAACCTATGGTTTCCATCATTAGTACAACACTGTGAGGTGCAGTAAGGGCCTCGATATGGCTTTATTTTCATCCCCCTGAGAAAGGATTTGAGCTGTACCAATACCAAGGTTGGACTTCTTAAAAAGATAGGAGGAAGTGATATAGTTTAATTTTGACTGACCCTAAGGTTGCATATTCTAAATGAAGTTATGAAATCTGAAATGACGGGTTACACTGACAAAGTCACAATTAAGCTTTCATGTGGATAGTTGTGACTTGACCAAACAAGTGATACCTTATTGTTAAAATAGAAAATATGAGATGTTTTAAGTTTTAATTAATAAGGATGAGAATGTCTCATAGACACTCTAAGGTTAATCTGACCGACCCTAAGACGGTACATTAATCGTTGGGTTGTTTTATCGTGATTAGTAAATGCTAAATTTATGTGTTTATTATGATTGCATTCATACATCACGATTACTTTTTGAATTCTATATATTTATCAATTATATTAAATAATGTATGTTTTAGATTTCAGTTATCCATATTATGTTTACCATGAGCAACCCTGTTACTGCTTTACTCACTCTTGAAAAATTTAATAGTGATAATTTCCTATGTTGGAAATCAAATATGCACTTAATGCTGATTTGTGGGAACCATAAGTTTGTTCTTACTGAAGAATGACCTGAGAAGCCCGCTGCTAACGCCCTTAAGAATGTTGTGGACAAATATGATGCTTAGATCATATCAAACAGCATGGTAAAGTGCTACATGCTTGTGAGCATGAATGATGTTATAAGAACCAAGCATGAAAGCATGGGGACTGCTTATGAGATTATAGAATCTTTACAGGTAATGTTTGGGCAGCAGTCTGATCAAAGTCGTCATGAGGCCACTAGGAGCTATATGACAACTAAGATGAGAAAGGGTACTTCTGTTCGGGAACATGTTTTGAATATGATCAACATAATGCACGAGGCAGAAGTACATGAGGTGACCATTGATGAGCGGACTTAAGTTAGCATCATACTAGAGTCGTTCACACCAATTTTTCTGCGTTCACAACTAACAATGGTATGAACAAGTTACAGTTCAACATGACTTAATTATTGAATGAACTGTAGACTTTTGAGTCACTCAACCTTAAAATGACTAAAGAGGATCGAGCAAAGGCCTTCTTCCAATATTGTTAAGAACAAGAAAAGGAAGAAGAACGATGGTAAGGACATGAGTAAAAACTAAAGAGTAAAGAAAGCCAAGACATCGCCAAAAATTAAGAAAAACAAGAAAGACAGAAAGCCCAAAGGAAAATGTTTTCATTGTGGGGTTGAAGGTCATTAAAAGAGAAACTGTAACAAGTATCTCTCTGAGCTGAAAAAGAAAGATAAATATGATTTGCTTATGAATCCTGTCTAGATGGAAAACTGACCAAGAGACTTTTCACAGGAAAGGGCCAAAGAACCAAGTAACCATTTGAGTTAGTACATAGTGATGTATATAGACTGGTCTACGTACAAGCTAGAGGTGAGTATGAGTATTTTGTCACTTTCATTGATGACTACTCAAGATATGGTTATAGTTACCTTATGCATCGAAAGTCTGAAACTTTTGTAAAGTTTAAAAACTTCAACGATGAAGCTAAAAAGCAATTAGGTAAATCATTAAAACCATTTGATCCGATCGAGGTGGTGAACACTTAGATTTAGAATCCAAGGATTATTTACTGGAGTGTGAAATCCTATCCCAACATACAACACCTGAAACACCACAGCAAAATGGTGTTGGAGAGAGGAGAAACTGAACCTTATTGGATATGGTTATGTTGATGTTAAACTACTCATCATTGTCACTTACATTTTGGGGATACGCACTATACACGGCAGCTTACATTTTGAATGCAACGCCCTCTAAATGTGTAAGCAGGACGCCTTTAGAGTTCTAGAATGACTCCAAATCTAGTTTGTGCCATTTTTGTATATGGGGGCGTCCAGCTCACGTTCTTAGACCTAAGATCAAAAATTTAGACTCAAGGTCTGAGGTATGCGTATTGGTTGGCTATTCTTTAGAAACTAGCACTTTTATAATCACAGTGATCAAAGGGTGTTTGTGTCGATAAATGCAACCTTTCTTGAGCATGACTATATGCAAAACTACAAACCTCATAGTAAAGTAGTTCTCGAGAAATTAGTGACTGTTGAGATTAGACCACCTTCATTTTCTACTAATAAACGACAAACAAGAGAAACCATAGTTCCTGTAAAGGAACCCTGGTGCAACGTCATAGTGGGAGGGTTGTGAGACAACCAGTTAGAAGGCAAGGGTTATACATAAAGGGAAGGAGTCGATTATGAAGAGACATTCTCCCATGTGGCTATGCTAAAATCCATCCGCATCTTTTTGTCCATAGCCACTAGTTTTGACTATGAGATTATAAAATCTTATGGCTTCAAGCAAAATGTTGACGAAGCCTGTGTCTATAAATACACCAAAGATAAGATAGTGATTTTCTTAGTTCCTTATGTTGATCATATTCTACTCATTGGGAATGATGTAAGAACTTTGTCCAAGGTAAAGAAGTGGTTAGTTGAGAAATTTTAAATGAACGATTTGGAAGAAGCGAGCTATGTTCTAGGCATCAAAATCTTAAGAGATAGAAAGAACAAGTTCTTGGCACCTCAGGAGGAAGATGATATGAGAAATGTTTCCTATGTTTCAGCAGTTAGAAGTCTCATGTATACAATGTTGTGTACGATACCGAACATCTGATATGTAGTGGAAATTGCCAATCGTTATCAATCGAATCCAGGTTTGGAACACTGGATTGCAGTAAAGAACATTCTCAAGTATATTAGGAGAATGAGAAATTATATGCTTGTTTATTTAGGTGGAGACCTGAACCCCACTGGAAATAATGATTCTGATTTTCAATCAGACAGAGACAATCGAAAGTGTACATCTGGATCAGCATTCACCCTAGGTGAATGAGCTATAGTCTGGAGAAATATTGAACAATCCAACATTTCAAATTCTACTATGGAAGCCGAATATATAGCTGTTTATGAAGCTGCGAAAGTGGCAGTATGGTTCAGAAAGTTCTATTCTTATCTGGAAATAGTTTCAGATAGGGACAAGCCACTTATCATGTACTACGATAACAGTGGGGCGGTAGCAAATTTCAAGGAACCGAAGAGTCACAAGAGGGCAAGAACATAGAGAGGAAATATCATCTTTTAAGAGAGATTATGCATGGAGGGGATGTGACTATTATGAAGATAACATCAGAACAGAACCTGGTTGATCCTTTTACAAAGACACTTCCTGCGAAGTCATTTGATGATCACGTGTGTAACAAGAGATTAAGAGAGATGGCACATTTGAAGAGGATTGTCGGAGGCTATGCCCTCAAAGAATGTGTATTGATATTTTGATATGACATTTGAAGAGGATTACATTTTTTTTATAATTATTCTTTTAATTATTGTTGAATAATTTATATAAATATCTGAAAAGTTCATATTCATTAATGAGACTATGATCTTGTATTAGTACACGATGATTAAGATCATATTGTCAGCAACATATTAAATTATGAAATCTTTAATGAATGGTTGCTAGTACGGTTCATTAAGCATTATGAATGCGTGTGATCTAGATCCGGATAATTGATGTTGATACACATGTTAATGAAGGTACTTTATATAATAAAAGTATATATGACATGACTAATGTGAATTAATATATTTATTAACATGCCGTTTATCATAAAAATTTAATACACATCAATTCGATGATCATATGTAGATGAGTCTAAATCCTGAGTAGTCATGAACTTCTATGCATGTCTACTAGAAATTTGATTCACTCGTTAATGTTTGTTTGTCAATCAGGTTAATGACTTTTGATTTGGAGATTCAGTGATGTGGATGGCTGGGGATATGATCTTACATGATTTGGAATCTAAGCTTTTCTCATGGATCGTATATTGGTTCACTTAAGTGTTAATTGTGAAACTGAATAGATATTAAGCTCAAATTATAATAAGATTATAAATTAGCCATTTTGACCAGTTCTAATTTACAAACAAATAATTGGAGAACAGAACTACATGAAATGATTTTGTTAGTGGACTATATGAGAATAGTATGTAAATACATTATATAATCTCTAAGAGTGCAATTCCATATTTATAGTGGTGTAATAATGAAGTTAATAAATAAGATTATTTAATTAAAGAGTTTATTTAATAATCTGGTTTATTGGAGTTTAGGATTATAGGACCACGGTCTTCAAGTCATCTCTATACTACGTTGTCTAGGATGTGAATATTTCAAGACATGAGAAAATGACTGACTTGTAAAAGGAATTTTTATTCTGGGGCAAGTACATAATTATGAGATAATTATGTGTGATTAATAAATTAAAAATTAATTAAATGAATTATCTATATATTTTAATATAATTTTCTGAAATTATATATATATAATTATCAATTTTTTAATTATCGATAAGTGAGACAAATAAGTTAATTAATACTTGAAAGGGATAATCAGATATGTTAATTTTGAGTTAACTTATATCTAGATAATTATCTGATTAAATTAAATATTTAATTCATAGTAATTGCCACATGTCAATAACTGATAGAGTATAAAAATTAACATGAATTATTGTGGTGCCACGAGGCACTACAGTAGTGAACTTGCAATACTGTAGTGCCATGTGGCACTACAATGGTGCCGTGAGGCACTGTGCTGGCCCACGACACACGCAATGCCATGTGACACTGCAGTTGTGCACAATTGTAGTGGGTCCTACTGTAATTGATAATTTTATAATTAAATATTATTTATGTTTATCCCTAAAAATATGATACGCCATTATCTAGAATATATATGTATATTATTCTAATGGCCTTTATTGTTAAAAGAAGAGGTGAGAATCAGTTGATCAGATCATCAATTCGTCAATCAAGAGTTGAATTGAAAACACGATTGGTGTAAGAGATTTTCTTTTATGATTAAACGTTAATCAAATCTCTAAAATAATAATCATCACATTCTTTTAGGAGACTCGTGACAATAAAATCCTTCTCAGTAAATCTTCATATATTGAGAGCATCTAGAGACAGAAAAAGTGTCTTGTTATATTCTACGTGCTCACACACGTCCTAGTGCGTTGAGGGTTGACTTGAAAGATCTTGGTGTGGATCTCGGAGTTTGCTGATCGTTGGAACGATTTCATGAGAACGGAGGACCGATCAATTTTTGCAAGGACACTTGATGTAGACTACAAGAGGTATATGATCCCTAACCTTGTATGTTGTAGATTTAACTTATAAATATATAATGGATCCTGACTGGTTGAAAAAATGTTTTCAATAAAAGTTTTTATTTAGTTATTGTGACGTTGCGCCAGTTTTGTTTATTAAAAGTTTAATTTTTTTAAAAGGTCACGCGCTTCCATGCTTCCACCGCGCATGCCTTGCGACGACCATGACTGAGAACCAAGCATGAAAGCATGGAAACTCCCTATGAGATTATGGAATCTTTACAGGCGATGTTTGGGCAGCTGTCTGATCAATGTCGTCATGAGGCCACTAGGAGCTACATGACAACCAAGATGAAGAAATATATTTCTGTGCCTGAACATGTTTTGAACATGATCAATATAATGCATGAGGCAGAAGTACATGAGGCTATCGTTGATGAGTTAACTCAAGTCAGTATTATACTTGAATCGCTCACACATACTTTTCCTGCGTTCACCACCGACTATGTTATGAATAAGTTGAAATTCACACGACCCAATTATTGAATGAACTACATACTTTTGAATCACTCAACAAGAGTATGACCAAAGAGGGCGAGACAAATCTTGTTGAGCAAAAACCTTCTTCCAACGTTGTTAAGTACAACAAAAGGAAGAAGAACAATGGTAAGGACAATAGTAAGAAAAATAGAGGAAAGAAAGCAAACAAGTCACCCAAGGCCAAGAAGAACAAAGGCGACATCAAACTCAATGGAAAGTGTTTCCACTATGCAGTTGAACGTCACTGGAAGAGAATTTGTAGCAAGTATTTCTCCGAGCTGAAAAAGAAAGGTAAATGTGATTTACTTGTACTTGAAACTTGTTTAGTGGATGATGATCTGCCATCTTGGATATTAGATTCATGAGCCACTAATCTTGTATGTTCTTCTTTGCAGATGCTTGATTCGGCAAGAGTGCTTGCTGATGGCGAGGTGATAATGAGAGTTGACAGTGATGCGCTTGTGTTAGCCAAAGCATTGGGGACACTCCGTCTTAATCTTAGAAATAATTTTCTTATTTTGAACAATATATATTTTATTCCTTGATTTTCGAGAAATTTGATTTCTCTTTCTTTACTGCATGAACAATCTTTTGAAGTTTCTTTAATTAATAATCAGTTTATTATTTCAAAGAATTGATTCAATATTTGCCATGCTAAAGTTTCAAACGGACTGTATATGTTTAAACTGACTGAACATACGTTAAATAATTCTGAATTGTTTAAAGTAGCAAATCCTAAAAGTAACAAACGACAAAGAGTTTTTCATAATGATGATGACACGTATCCATCACATCTTAGGTTGAGACATATTAATCTAGATAGATTAAATAGATTAACAAAGTATGGTATTTTGAGAGAACTAAAAGTTGAGATTCTTTTTATTTGTAAATATTGTCTAGAGGGAAAATGACTAAGAGACATTTTATAGGAAAAGGTCAAAGAGCCAAGGAACTACTTGAGCTTGTACATAGTGATGTCTGTGGACCAATCAATGTACAAGCTAGATGTGGGTATGAGTATTTTGTCACTTTTATTGACGATTACTTGGATTTAGAATTTAAGTATTACCTGTTGGAGTATGACGTTCTATCTCAACTCACAACATCTAGAATGTCACAGCAAAATGATGTTTCAGAACGGAGAAACCAAACTTTAATGGATATGGTTAGGTCGATGTTAAGCTACTTATCATTACCACTTACATTCTAGGAATATGCACTTCAAACGTCAACCTACATTTTGAATGTAGTGTCTTCTGAGTTTGTAAGCAAAAAACCTTTAGAGTTATGCACGTGCTTAGACCCAAGACTGAAAAGTTAGACTCAAAGTCTGAAGTGTGTATATTTGTTGGCTATGCTCCAGAAACAAGAGGTGGATGCTTTTATATACATAAGGATCAAAAGATGTTTGTATCGACAAATGTCACTTTCCTTGAACACAATTATATGGAAAACTACAAACCTTGGAGCACAGTAGTTCTTGAAAAATTAGCATCTCATGAGATCATACCACCTTCATCATTAACTGATATACGACAAACCATAGAAAATATTGTTACTATTTAATAAATCTCAGTGAAACGTCGTAGTGGGAGAGTTGTAAAACAACTTATTAATTATGAACTAGAGGCACATGTCCTAGTGTCTGACATTGATAATGATGATCCATTAACCTTTAAAGAGGCGATGAAAGATCCTGAAAATGAGAAATGGCAAGATGTCATGAACCAATAAATGGAATCGATGTAATCTAATTTTGTCTAGGAACATATAAATTCACCTGAAGATGTCAGGTCCATTGGATGTAAATGGATCTTCAAGAAGAAAAAATGTGCAAGTGGGAAAGTATAGACTTTTAAGGCACAACTGGTAGCTAAATGTTATACATAAAGGGAATGAGTCGATTATGAACATACATTCTCTTCCGTTGCCATGCTAAAATCAATTCGCATCCTTTTATCATAGCCGCTAGTTTAGACTATGAAATATGGCGAATGGATATCAAGACAACTTTTTTGAATGACTCTCTTAAAGAAAGCATCTATATGATGCAACCAGAACGGTTCGTGAAAAAAAAGGCAAGATCAGAAAGTATGCATGTTGTTTAAATCCATTTATGGATTGAAGCAAACATCTAGATCTTAAAATCTTACCTTTGATGAGATTATTAAATTATATGAGTTCGAGCAAAATGTTGATGGAACTTGTAATTATAAATACATCAAAGATAAGATATTGATTTTCTTAGTTCTTAATGTTGACGATATTCTACTCATTGGGAATGATGTAGAATTTTGTCAAAAGTAAAGAAGTGGTTAGTTAAAAAATTTTAAATGAAAGATTTGGGAGAGACGAGCTATGTTCTAGGAATACAAATCCTAAGGGATAGAAAAAACAAGCTCTTGGCACTTTCTCAAACATCTTATATTGATAAGGTCCTGGAGATATTCTCTATGAAAATTTTCAAGAAAGGCTAAATATTGACCAAACATGGAATTGTCCTTTCTAAGGAGCAGTGTCCTAAGACATCTGAGGAGGAAGGGGATATGAGAAAGGTTCCTTACGCTTCAGCTATTGGTAATATCATGTATGCAATATTATGTACGAGACCAGACATCTGTTATGCTGTAGGAATTGTTAGTCGTTGGTAGTATCATGTATGCAATATTGTGTATGAGACCAGACATCTGTTATGCAGTAAGAATTGTCAATACGAGATCCTAGAACATTGGATTGCAGTAAAACACATTCTCAAGTATCTTCAGAGAACGAGAAATTATATGCTTGTTATTCAGGTGGAGACCTAAATCTCACTCGATATACTGCTTTTGATTTTCAGTCAGATAGGGACAGTCAAAAGTCAACGTCTGGATCAGTATTAACCCTAGGTGGAGGAGTTGTAGTATGGAGATGTATTAACAATCTAGTATTGCAGATTCAATTTTGGAAGCCAAATATATAGTAGCTTGTGAAGCTGCGAAAGAAATGGTATAGCTCAGAAAGTTCTACATTGATGTAGAAGTAGTTTCAGATATGGACAAGCCATTGAACTTGTACTGTGACAACAGTGGGGTAGTAGTTAATTCCAAAGAACCAATGAATCACAATAGGGGAACGCACATTGAGAGAAAATATCATCGTGTAAGAGAGATCATTCATCGAGGGGACGTGACTGCTATAAAGTCAACGTCAGATCAAAATCTTACTGATCCTTTTACCAAGACACTTCCTATGAAATCATGAGGTTGAGAGATATGCCATATTTGCTTTGAGGCAAGTGTGAGATTATTGGGTATAAACCTTTCAAAGCATGTGTTTAGACATTTTTAATATAAACTTAATGAAATTATATTTTTCTTATAATTATTTTTTTGAATTATTGTTGAATAATTTATATATAAATATCTAAGAGTTCCATATTCATTAATGACACTAGATCTTGTATATGTACGAGATGATCAAGGTCGTAGATAATGAATAAAATTGTCAGCAATATATTAAAATATGAAATCTTTAATGAATGGTTTAATGAATGGTTGCTAGTACCATTCACTAAGCATTATGAATGCATGTAATCTAGATCTGAATCATTGATGTAGATAGACATCTGAGTGACTGCACTTTATATAATAAAATTATATATGACATGATTGATGTGAATTCATATCTTTATTAATTTACCGTTTATCATAAAGACTTAATACACATCAATCTGATGATCATATGTAGATCAGTCTAAATCCTGAGTAGTCATGAACTCTTATGCATGTCTATTGAATCTTTTGATTCACTCATTAATGTTTGTTTGTAAAACATGTTACTGACTTTTGTTTTGGAGATTCAATGATATGGATGGTTGGGAACATGATCTTACAAGATTTGGAATCTAAACTTTCCTAACGAATCGTATATTGATTCCCTTAAGTGTTAATTCACTAGTGAATTAATGGTACTTAATGATCAAGAGATAATTAAAAGGGTAAAACGATAATTTTGACCAGCTCCAATTTATGAACCAATAATTGGAGGACAGAACTACATGAAATGATTATATCAATGAACTACACGAGAATATTCTGTCAATTCATTATGTAATCTCTAAGAGTGCAATTATGTATTTATAGTGGAGTAATAATAGAATTAGTTAATAAGATTATTTAATTAAAGATTTTAATTAATAATTGAGTTTATTGGAGCTTAGAATTATGGGTTCATGATCCTCAAGTCACCTCTATACTACACAGTTTAGGGTGTGAATATTTTAGGACATGAGAAATGGACTAACTTACGATATGTATTAAATTTTCAGGGTAAATATTTAATTATGAGATAATTATATGTTATTAATGAATTAATTAAATTATTTAATGTATTTTCTGAAAATTACAATTAAATAATTTTATCGATTATTTTTGTGTTGATCGATAAGTGAGACAGAATATTTGATATATGAAATTAAATAACATTAAATCATTATGAGATAATGATTTGATTTGATTTATTTAATCTGTTAATTATCAGATAAGATAATTGATTGGGAGATCAGATAAGTTAATTTTAAATAATTGATGTCTAGATATTTATCTGATTAAAATAGATAATAAATTTACAGAAATTGTCACGTGGCGTGTTGGATTGCAACATGTTAATCGCTGAATTTGAATCAGAAATTAGCATGGACAACTGTAGTTTCATGTGGTACTATAGTGGGACGTAGCGCTCTCCAGTGCCTCACGGCAAACCATTGGTGCTGTGATGCACATTGTGACTCCTCACGACACACTGCAGTGCCGTGTGGCACTGCAGTGTTGTACAATTACAGTGGATCTCACTTCAATTGCACATTTATATTTAATTTATTATTTTATCCTTAAAAATCTGATATGTCATTATCTAAAAAATATATTGATATTATTCTATTGGCTTCAGTGTACTAAAAACTACAGTTACAATCACGGATGAAACTCTCTGAGATTAAAAGTTAATCAAAAAACTCTGTGAAGAACATTTAATGTTTTTCGATCAGAGTTGTCTCACAAATTAATTCTTCTCAAAAATCTCTAGATCTCATGTAGTGAATACATATAAAGACTGAAAAGTGTTCTTGATATATTCTATGTGCCCACACGCGTCCTAGTGTGTTTTATAATTAATTTTAGAAGATCGTGGTGTGGATCTCAAAGTGTATCATTTGTGGGATCGTTTTATTGCAATGACGTTTGATTGAACTACAAGAGGTATATTTTATATCTATGTATATCTTTGGTTTGATATATAAATATATAGTGGATCCAATTTGAAAAAGTATATCTTTCTCAACAAATTTTTCTTGGTTTGAAAGAGCTGATTCAAGATCCTATTAGCCCTTTCTTTGAACCTTGTCAATGATCGAACTTAAATATATGAACTGAGTGCCATTTGATGAGTAACTGAGAACAGGGGAGAGGAATATGGAAAGGATGAAGTAATGAAAGAGGAAGTCATTGCTAGTAGTAACGACTTATGACAATCCATTGGTTCATATAGAGTTTCTCTTGTGGGTCTACAAATTCTCCTTTCTGAAAGAGCATTTTCTTAAATCTTTGGTTCATACTGACCGATCTTTGGTTCATACTAACAAGATTCATTCTGGCTTTTGAGGAATGGACATGACCTACTATCACATGGACAAGGGTCGAAAGCATTCCTGCAGCTTTCAAGCGGATGGTTGGGCTGGCACTCATACGGCTTCGCTTCTTTTCGCCTATTTTGATCGTGATCTTAGAAATTCTTTCGTTAAAAGGGCTATTTTCACGCTTAGAATGATCATTGAATTACCTTGTTCATCGTAGTTGTGATCAATTTATTTGTAAGCAACGTGGCCTGATCATCGATATTGGATCTCTTGGCTTATCAGTTTATCCTTCACCTGCTCCGTGATTTACTTGACGTTCTTCCTTAAAGAAGGTAGAGCGCCTTCATCTATCTTATAAGGATGACACCGCTATGGAAAAAAAGAGAGGGTTTCAATCTCTTAGTCAAGAAAATCATAGTACACGAGTCAATCATATTAATTATGAATAAATAAGAATGAAGAGTGAATAACTAAGATCCCAGGTATTTACTAAATTCCTATGTATGTACAATTTATCTTATGTGAGCAATATAGTGTTGGTCCTGCAAGAAGAAAGGCCACTTGAGTTTTGAGTGCCCATAAAAGAAGGGCAAAGGGAAAAAGCCATGATGATCAGGAAAAGGTAATGTTGGTCACTACTATGGCCCTATTTGCCAACATTTCAGATAGTTGGTGGATCGGGTCCTCACATCATATTTTCTTTCAAAAGGCAGAATTCAGAACTGTCTTTTGCAAATACGATGTGAAAAGTACTAGAGTGAAAGCAAGCATGCCGAACTGGGAAAAGCATAACGAGTCATAGAAAGAGCACAAAAGCACACTCACATTGCCTTGATAACAAACCCAACGCTAAAAAAGACCTCTTACATGCACGGGAACCAAAACAAAAGAAGGAAGGAGATAGGATCCATCAACACGTCCGAAAGGAACCAAGACCAGAAGATGCAGCATCGAGACCTGAAGGCAACTGAGGAACCACTATTTAAGACCACGTAGACCAACAACCGTTAGAGAAGAAGAGAGAGGCACCAAACGCTAGTTACTAGTACCCCGACAGCTGCCACCTGATCAAACCGGGAAAGCTGGAACTGTGCCATCTTTGACCCCAGCTTTATCTCTTGTTTTGGTTTTGTGTCCTTTAGGCATCTCTTAAGGGATGACTAGTCAGTCTCTTTCTTTCTGGTTTGATACCCCTTGGAAACCGAAAAAAAGACCTTAGGTATTGGGCATACCTTTCACAGCTATATTAAAATCTGTGGTCGCTTAGGTCATGAACCGCAAGCAAGACTCTTTCAAAGCAAACATGTAGCTCATCACACCTAAATAAGAGCTGAAGGCAGCTTCAGACTGACTAAGCTATACCACACATATATGATGGCCTACCAGCACCATACACGGTAGCAGAAGGGAACTCACAGCAGTAGGAGGGGAGGGACGCTCACGCACACCCCCGTGAGCTAATTCAATAAGAAACCCTATGGTTTCGGGATGAACAAAGAACATCTTTGGGATTTACAACAATGCGATTGTTTATCGTTTTATAATTTTTTTTCTTTTAAAAATGCGACCATGTCTTCCGCTGCACGTCGTAACGGATTCCAATAGAAAATACATCAGTACTCAATGAAAATCGTCTTTATGAAAATCATCTAGATTAATGAAAAATCAAAACATCATTTAGACTAAACAAAAATTGTTTTTAAAAAAAAGAGAGACATTATTTATTGAATCAGTCATTACCATTAGAATTGCTTATAGTATCTATAATTCTTGTAATAATGCAAAATAAAATTAAAATAAGTAATAATTTCTCTTTAAAAAGCATAAGCTTTTCCTAACACTTAAATTAAGTATATGTAAATAAATAATTTTCTCTCATTCACTGTTGTCCTTAACATTACTTCTCTCTCCGTCTCATTCATAATACTTCCATCTTAATTATACCCTTTTTCTTTTCTGATTTTTTTGGTGCAATAATTATATATCTTAAATATATATATATATATTATTGATGCCGAAAACTTCAATAATGAGATTGCCTCTCCTCCTTTCACAAAAATTCTCTCGGTCTGAGAATCTGTAAAATACAAATAAAGAACTCTAATGACGAAGAGAATCGGGTTGATTTCCTTGCCTAAACTTTTCCTAACACTTAAATTAAGTATATGTAAATAAATAATTCTCTCATTCACTGTTGTCCTTAACATTACTTCTCTTTCCGTCTCATTCATAATACTTCCATCTTAATTACACCCTTTTTCTTTTCTGATTTTTTTGGTGCAATAATTATATATCTTAAATTAATATATATATATATTGTTGATGCTGAAAACTTCAATAGTGAGGTTGCCTCTCCTCCTTTCACGGGAATTCTCTCAGTCTGAGAATCTGTAAAATACAAACAAAAAACTCTAATGACGAAGAGAATCGGGGTTGGTTTCCTTGCCTAAAGGCCTCCGATGCCTAAGTCAGTATCCTGAAATAATTTTGGCAGAGTTTTCCTTAGGGAAGATTTCTTACTCTGTTCTGATGTAGATCGGGTATTTATACACGAAGCCTTATAGAATGAAACGTGTCGAGGAAGCTTTGGTGAAGTGACGACCCTTCCTCGATTTGAAAAGTTCGGGGCAGCGTTTAATGCCTTTGTTCCCCGAGCTGACATAAAAGGGTACGCATTTAATGAGTAAGTAATGATGTTGCCTAACATGGGACTAGCTTTGTGTCAAACCTCATTTACGATGTTTTTAGTTTATACTGGTCAGCGCGGCTCAAGCTCTATGAAGACTGACCTGACTAGGTCAACTTCCTCCCCTTGGGGGCTCAGGCCTCTCAATTCATTTTCCTAATGTAAAAACCTTTGACATGACACGTCTCTCTCTTCCTCTATTTCTCTCTCTCTCTTTCTCTCACTCTCTATCACCCTCTCCCTCTATCACTCTCTCTCGCTATCTCTCTCTCCCTCCCTCCCACTCTCTTTCTCTCCCACCCCACCCCACCCCACCCCACCCCACCCATATTTGTTAATTTGATCTACCACACATATTTATTAATTTGATCTATCTACCAAAAAGGGGTTTTCTTGTCTTCCTCTCCTTGATTTCACTTGTCCTTTAATCTAACACACACAAACACATATTTATTAATTTGATCTATCTACTACACACATTTGTTAATTCAATCTATCTACCGAAAGGGGTTTTCTTGTCTTCTTCTCCCTGATTTCACTTGTCCTTCAATCTAAAACCACTCCCTTTATATCCTCGTACCTTCGGCTTCAATTTTTTTTAGATAGAAGTATATGGATAAATAAACGCTATAAAAGTAACACATATTTATTAATTTGATCTATCTACCAAAAGGGTGTTTCTTGTCTTCCTCTCCTATTTCTCGTCCTTCAATTTTTTTTTAAATAAAAAATATATGGATAAATAAACGCTAGGAAAAAATGGTCATACCTCATAAACAACAGCGGAGACTTCAATTTTCAATTGCACTTAATAATTATTTCAATTTTTTCTACCGTAATTAACACAAAACTACCCAAATCATAATAACCACTTGTAATAAATTATATTCACAAGAATATTAACTAGAGATTATAGGTAAAAGAATTATAGACCAGTAAAGAAAAATACTGAAGGGTTTTGTCAGAGAGAGAGAGAGAGAATATGGAGGGCAGGTGCAAAAGGAGACATTGACGCGGCTCAATCAACGCACATATTTGTTAATTTGATCTATCTACCAAAAGGTTTTCTTGTCTTCCTCTCCTTGATTTCACTTGTCCTTCAATCTAAAACCACTCCCTTTATATCCTCGTAACTCCGACTTCAATTTTCTTTAAATAAAAAATATGTGGATAAATAAACGCTACAAAAATAATACATATTTGTTAATTTGATCTATCTATCAAAAGGGGTTTTCTTGTCTTCCTCTCCTTGATTTCTCTTGTCCTTGGATCTAAAACCACTCCCTTTATATCCTTGTACCTCCAATTTCAAAAAAAATTAAAATAAAAAATATTTGGATAAATAAACGCTACAAAAGTAAAGGGTCATACCTCATAAACAACAGCGAGACTTCAATTTTCAATTGCACTTAATAATTATTTCAATTTTCCTACCGTAGTTAACACAAAACTACCCAAATCATAATAACCACTTGTAATTAATAATATCCACAAGAATAATTAACTAGAGAGAATAGGTAAAATAATTACATACCAGCAAAGAAAAAACTAAAGAGGCTTTGTCAGAGAGGGAGAGAGAGAATATGGAGGCCAGGTGCAAAAGGAGATATTGACGCGGCTCAATCAAATCACAGGGCTAAGTCTCTTCCATTAACCAAGTCTTTCAATTGAGGCGCGCCAATACCTTCATCATCTTTAACACCCCCCCCCCCCCC
>QANY01012303.1:605513-620513 GCA_003255025.1 Datisca glomerata
CCCCCCCCCCCCCCAAACCTTCTTCCCAAATCATGACGGCTGGGCCTTCTATGGCCACTTAAATCCCTATATTTCTTGCAGTTGATGTCTTTCCAAGATGCGCCAATATGTACTGTTCCCTGCATAGCTAACTTCCTCACACATATACAGTGTCCCCTTCTATAGAGTTGAGAGTGGGTGGGCCACATAGTTTGCGATAGGGTTTTTCTCTCAATAAGCTCGAGTTTTTGGAAAAGAAAGCGTTGGCTTTATGTATATATACACAAGCGAAAAGCCTTCTTGTCATTGTTCACTTCAATGGAGATGCCTAAAAGGTGAAGAATTAGATGGCAGATAAAACCAACCAGTTGAAAAGTCGAAACTGTTTTTGTGTTTATGTACGTATGCCTCTTTGACTTGCATCGATCTTTTATAACGCTTTAATTCCACCACGTTTCAAGTCATTTTCATTTCTTAATTATATAACTGTTACATAATCTGAATTGGGTTGAAAACAATTTTTTTTATCATTTTACAATTGTGCTCCCTTCATTCATTGAGGCGAATGAGGCTAACTACTATCTGTCGTTTGCATCCCAAGAAGATCTCATTTCGGACATGTTCAATTTCCCTCCCTTCATTCATTGACTTCAATTTCAGCCGGTCCCTTTAAGTCTGTAAGATTATATTTGGTTCAAATTACGTGTCCTCTTTAACAACATGTTTATATAAACCTAATTAGAGGGACAATTTGATCAAATTAAGTGCCATACTATTGGTTTAATTTGTACAAACGTGTTTGTTAGATTAAAAAATTGCACCATTTGATATTTCAAATGGAAATTTTGTTTTCCACTCATTAGAATTGCAAATAAAACTCTAGTTGATGACGTTTGTAAGCCAATTGGATTTTCAAATCCTAATATTTTCTTTCAAATATGCACAAACAAATGAGTGCCTCATCAAGGGCTTGCAATTGGTGCTTCACATGAATTAATTTCCATTGATTTTCAGGAAGTTTTTAAATTGTTTGGAAATTTTTAATTTGAAGTAAAATTTGTGGGGAATCCTAAGCTGAAAAGAAGACATATGGATGATCAGAAATGACCTACTCAATCAAGTATCCAATGTCATTGACAACATGAAAGAGATAGTTGCTAAAAGGCCATTGAACCAACATTGTGTGTGAATGAAGTTGGCCCCCACTTTGCAACAAGTCCTAAAGCTATGAACATCGGTAGGTTGAGTAGGTAGGTTGAGTAGGTGCAACCCCATGACTTAGTGCCACATTATCTGATAGATGGAAATAAACCAATATATTTAGTATATCAAAATATGTACATATGATAGCCTATTTATATTTTATAGGCTTTTGATAACATGTAGTATAAGATATAGAATACAATACAAGGTGGTGTACAATGTGAATGTGGTCGAACGGTCAATATAGATACACATGTATTATATATATATATGCTAACACCCCCTTTCAAACTCAAGGTGGTAAGACAAAAGTCAACTTGAGTTTGCATACTAAATCTTCAAAGTGACCAGGAGGATGAATCTTGGTAAATATGTCTGCAGTCTAATCACTGGAGGTAACTGAATGAAGTTGAATGATGCCTCGAGATACATGTTGACAGATGAAATGACAATCAATCTCCATGTGTTTAGTGCATTCATGAAAGATATCATTATGTGCAATTTGAATCGTGCTCTGATTATCACAACGAAAAATTTTAGCAATAGAGTAAACAACACACATATCTTCAAGTAACCAACAAATCCACAAGAGTTCTTGAGAGGCATCTGCCATAGCTCGATATTCAGTCTTGGTGTTTGATCTAGCTGTAACAGACATCTTCTTATATCGCCAAGATATTAGAGAATCCTCTAAGAAGAAACAAAATCCAATAGTAGACCTTCTATTAGTGGGATCACCTGCCTAATCAGCGTCAACATATGTGTGAAGTTCAAGAGAACTTTTAGTAGAGAAGTGTAGACCATAAATTGGGTGCCTTTCACATAACGTAGTATCTGAAGAACTGTTGAATAATGCGTAGAGTATGGAGCAGATAGAAATTGACTTACTATATAAATTGCATGGGCAATATCATGCTTGGTAACAGTTAAATAGATAAGACTTCCCACCAATTGTCGATAGAGTGTTGCATCATGGAGTGGTGATCCATCAAGAAGATTGAGCCTAACGTTTTGTTCCAAAAGTGTGGGAGCAGTTTTGCTATCGCTTTTTTTAGCATGAACGAGACAGTCAGAAGCATATTTAGCCTGAGAGAGATAATATCCATCAGAATCGGATGAGATCTCAAGTCCAAGAACGTAATTGAGAAGGCCAAAATCTTTCATCTCAAAGTGACGGTTGAGAAAAGACTTTAGACCAGAAATGCCAGACACATCATCTCCAGTAATTATCATATCATCAACATAGATTAATAGAAGAATAATACTATTATCATATTTTCAAACAAATAGTGTTGATTCATGAGAAGTGGGTGTGAAACCAAACTGCAGACTGTAGTACTGAATTTGGCAAACAAGCTCGAGGAGCTTGTTTAAGACCATACAAAGCTCGACGAAGTTTACAAACTTTGTTTGGTGAATGATGATAAACTGGATGAGGCTTCATGTACACTTCTTCTGCTAGTTCACCGTTGAGAAATGCATTATTGACGTCCCTTTGATATAATTTCCATTTACGAACAATAACGACAGTATGTAAACTTTGTACTGATGTAAGACGAGCAACATGAGCAAATGTTTCTTCATAATGAGTGCCATACTCTTGTGTATATCCTCTTGTTACTAACCCAACTTCATATTTATCAACGGAACCATCAGAATGAGTTTTGATCTTTTAAACTCATTTACAGCCCACAACTGATTTTTCAGGAGGTAGATCTACCAAGTCCTAAGTGTCAGTGTTTTCAAGAGCATGTAATTCTTCTTCCCTTGATTGCTTTCAAATAGAGTTAGAACTATCCTCCTGACATGGTTGAGGCTCATAGAGAGATAGAATAGTAGAAAAGCAATTAAAATCACGAATACAAGTAGATTGTCCTCTTAGCCGAGTTGAATGACGTAGAGGTGGAATGGAAGAAAGTGACTCAGGATGACACACAAAAGGATCCTTAGATGGCATAGAGACTTGAGATAATACTGAAGATTATGTATGATTGTCTATAGAGAGGTTAGAAGGAGCATGAATGACTATAGATAGATCAGAAGGTGATGAGACATGGTCATCCTCAGGAAATAATTCTACAGAGCAGTTGGTAAAGTACGAGGTCGTAGGTGTGGGTGATAATTGAAACTTTGACATTTAAGAAAACATCTTATATTCCCAAAAGATGACATGAAAAGATACACGAAGAAGATTTGAAATGGGATCGCAACACCTATATTTTTAACGTTCAATTCCATATCCTAGAAAATAAAATGAGTGAGCTTGTGGTTCAAGTTTTGTGCGTTCATGTGGTTGAAGGAGAACAAAACATGCACTACCAAAAACCTTTAAATAGCTATAGTCAGGGGAGCGCCATGAAGACGTTCAAAAGGAGTCTGATTCGAAATTATTTTGGAAGGAACACGATTTTTAGTATAGACAGTTGTTAAAGTAGCTCCCCCCCCAAAAAAAATTTCAGGACAAAAGGCAAAGATGAGTAAGATCCGAGTAGTTTCTAGAATATGCCTATGTTTTCGTTCAGCTCTTCTATTTTATTGAGATGTGCCTGGAAAAGAGCGTTGAATTACACTACCATGAAAGCGAAGAAAAATTTAAAAATTTAGTATCTCTATATTCCATAGCATTGTCAATACAAAAAATTTGATGAAACTAGAGAATTGAGTTTTTACCATGTTAGTAAATTCAAAGTAAATTTTGCATAACTCAAATCTACTACGCATAAGATATAACCATGTGAACCTAGAATAGTCATCAACAAAAATGACAAAGCATTTTGACCCCCCATAGTATTAGTAGGAGCAGGTCCTCAAATATCTGAGTGAATTAGATCAAAAGGTGTAGAGTAGAGGAAGTTGAGCCACGACTATGAAAAGGGCAGCACATTGTTTTACAAGTTGACAATGTTCTCATCAGTTACAAGACCTAATTGACCACTAGAAACTAAAGAAAGTAAATGACTAAATGAAGTATTAAATAAGCGAGAATGCCAAAGACTCAAAGTATGAATGGAAGTGATAGAACCAGTTATATAAGGAGGAGAGAAAGGTTGGTGAGGTAGGTGAAGGTTCACGAGTTCAAACAGATGTCCAATCATCCAGCCTATCCCAAGTATGTATCTTCCAAATCTGTGGATCCTACACATGATACCCAAAATTAGTAAAGATAACATCAACTCCTAGTTTTACTAGTTGACCTACATACACTAGATTTAACTTGAATTTAGAAATAAAATAAGTGTTAGACAGAGAAAGATTGGATGAAGATATCTGACCAACATGACTGATAGGCATTAGTGAAGGGAGGTAAATGTGAACCTGATTCTTTTGTCATAAATAAACTAGAGTCAGAAGTCATGTGATTACAACAAGCAGAATCAAGAAAGCAAGAGGAAGTACATGATGTAGCATACCACTAACAGATTGATTACCGGAGTTCAAAAGAATTTATTTGATGATGAATTCAAGATTTCTCACAGTAATAGAAACATTAGGATAGCAAGAAATATCACTGGTGGCTACCGTATGAAGATTATTGATCATAGGCTTGAACTAACATTGTGGACCTGATACATCTACACCGAATCGATTGTGAAATGGTTTGTTGAATTTTACAGGATAATGCCACAAAAAATGATCCATAATGGCGGATGGTAAATGACAATATATATATAACCAAATAGAAGATGGTACGTCAGCCTCTAGTAAAACAGATTCACAGATTAGATAAACAAATAATATAGAGAAACAGTTAATTATAAGAGTAACCAGCCGTTTTGGCGGAGAGTGAAATTAGATATAAGCAATTATTCATGTAAGCAATGAAGCAACAATAATAACAATAACCAGTCATAATAGGAGGTGGACAGTTTAATTATGTAGAGTTTGAAGTATAAACAGTATAATTATCCCCACCAGGTTTGGCTCTGATACCAAAAGATACAGAATCGAGTATAATTTAAGGCAATTAGAGAGGGAGTATTAAGATGCAAGAATTAGAAGATAAAAAGCAAAAAGTGTTGTATTAAGGTGCAAGATTCAAAACTTTCACAAACAGTTTTATTGGCAACGATTAATTAGTGCTCTCGATCACTAATTAATGTTGAAGGAAAAAGAAGAAGAAAGATTTGCAGAAGAGGGAGAAGTAGAAAGTTTTGTTTCTCAAAACTAGTTTTAGCTCTCAAATAGTTAAGAGTTGAAAACGAGTTCTAAGGAATAAATGGGAGAGGGTTACCTATTTATAGCCAATGAAAGTGGAGTTCAATGAGAACTCATCACTTACCTGAACTATTTTATGCTACAAATGTAAAAACATTTCACCTTTCTACTTTTGTCTACTTTTTACTAGTAACAGTAAAAAAACATAAATAGTTGCATAATTATTTGACAACTAATAAAATTATTACAGAAAATGACAAATTACAAAGATCCCTTGATAATTGTAATCTTGGATTCTTGCGTCTTCATCTTTGTGTCTCGAAAAGAGCCATTATGACTGTTGTTGCCTTATTTTGGTGGAGCCACGATTGTTGTTCCTTGATAATTGCTATCTTGAAATTCATTGATCGTTGGGTATTACTATAGTCATTGTTCTGGAGGACTATAATGATATTTTTTTGAATTTCTTGGAATCTTACCAATGGGAAAATATTTAGCTATTCATCGTCACTGAAATCGACATTGTCAAATGGATCTTGAGAGTTCTCGAATGCGTTATAGGCCCATTGACGATGGTCTTTTCTGGGTTTTGGCTTTATTTGGAGGTTTGACTCAACAGAGGATTCAGAGTATTTTCTAGCAAGAGAAGTAATTTTTGGATTAATTCCTGCTTTGATTTGGATTTTAGCCTTGTGGCCTTGGATTTACCCTTTGAGGAGAATCTTAATTTGGGTTTTGATTTGGGTCTAGATTCTTTGGATGAACTGGATGATTGTGGTTCTAGGCTAGTGGACTCGTTCATTTTTAATGGAGTCTGGGTAAATGAATTGGCCGATTTTAGGCTAGGGTGGTTTTTCACAAACTCTCGATTGATGGATATATTTATTTTTAGGTATTGAACTTGTCCTACCATTTAACATAATATTGTCTGATGAGAATTCCACTTCGATTGAGTTGAGAATCCATGGTAATTTATATTTATTTATAAAGCAAAGTAATTGGGGGAAGGAAGTCTCAATTGGTGAGGGCTTGTAAATTTTTTTTTAATAATAAATTAAAACTTTGTTATAATTCAATTGGGAAAAGTTATAACACACGACCGTGAACGGACCACCATCTTAAGAACCATTTTAGAAAATTTGCCTTAAAACTCTTATCGAAATTCAAAAATCATGAGTGAGAGAAATTGCTATCTTGATATAGTAAAATTGTGTGTCAGGCATCAATGTAGTCAAAATAATTGTATTACTTTTTATTCAGAAGATTTTTCAGGCCTGAAGGATGGACTTTCCATTCCTCCAATGTTAGAATTTTGAGAAGGTAAAATAAATGATAGATGATCTTTCCTTCTCCATTCTTGATTGGACTGATATTTACAGATTTAGTTTCTAAGAGAATGTCTCTATAAAAATTGAGATTTTTGTCTCTGTGACTAGGGACAAAGTGGAAATCGGGAAGAAAATGTGTTTCTGCTATTTCAGCCGAATTTTTCAGATGAGCAAATGAGAACTCAATGTGAAAGAGATCTTTACTTGGCATTTTGTGAAGATAAGGTGTCAATTACTTTAACCCAATACGATTAAACATCACATTGAGGAATGATATAATTTTCTTCATTTTGGTTTAGTCAAGATTATTGAAGCTAAGACACTCACAAGGAGGCGCGGGCAGTGGGTCAGAGAAGGCCCAAAAACTGGTGAAGAGACGCGCGTTTTTTAAGCTCGGATCGCGGGTCGGCAGTTCGAAGCGGGTGAACCTGCTGGGTTCACAGATCTGACTGCAGGAAAAAATGAAACCCACTGAAGCCGGCGAGTGGAGGCGCGTGCAGCGGTCCCGGTAAATCTATTCCCATATATTTATAAGTATGTCTTTCTTGGATGAAAAAAATATGGTAAAATATAATTTCACTAGATAATTTTTATTTTTAATCTTTCATTTTAAAATTTTTTAGATAATATCACGTAATTACAATATTGTTTCACGTTTGTTATTCCATGCCTATTTCACTACCATAAATCAAAAGTTTATCTCATCACTCCTATCCAGAATCACATATTCACGCTGAAGCTCAAAAATTGTTGAAGGCCTCAACACAAATATAAAAAGAAAAGAACGATAACTGGCTAGAAACTAAACACATGATTAAATATGGGAAAATTTATTTTGCTACATAGATTTTGGACAATATGAATCCACAACAATAGAAGATTATAAAATCAATGGGTTGTGGAGTTTCGCCATGAAAATGCCATTTCAGGCAGAGAAGAAACCCATGATTTCAAATTAACAAAAAGAAATCAGTTAAAGAATAAGGAAAAGTAATCAGAGAAATCCCAACTGCGATTGAAAAATAAAACAAAGTCCCGCGAAGAAAAGAAATTAAACACTCAAGATCAACGGATAAGCTGGCAACAACCCGAAGAATGGAGGCGATTTACTCGCAAAACAGAGCTGGAAGACGATTTAGCTGCAAAAATCAGACTCAGAACTCAAAAATCAGAAGAACTCCAGATGAGAAAAATGGAAAAATTAAGTAATATCAGTAAGAAAAAGGTTTTAGAAAGTTGGTTCACCTTAGGCCCAGCAGGAGAAGGAAAGGTCTTCTGAAACAATGGTGGTCGCGAGGAAGAAGGAAAGAAGGAAATGAAGGTAAACGCTGACGTGTTTAGTGGGTTAAAAATTGGAGTGATAGATGTGGTTTTTTTTACCACGTCATCAATTAAGTATTCTATTAGGAACCATTAATTTTTGTTAACGGAATAATAACGTGTTAACGGAATAATAACGTAAGGGTAAACATGAAATAATAATATAATTATAAGATTTTATTTAAAATATTTTTAAATAGATGGTTAAAAATAAAAATTATCCAAACAAGAGACGGAAAACTGTATTTTATTCTAAAAATATTAAATGCTATTTTAATTGAGTTTTTTAAACAACAATGTTAGTACATAATATCTTTTGATATTTTATATGTTGAATTCCTCTAATCTGATCCTCTGGGAGAGAAGAATGATCAGATTTCTCTGAGCCATCAGATTCAGCTACAGAGTCCCTAAAAGATTCGGGTATTTCTACCTGATAGAGAGGAATACTATAGCTGCTTAGACTAGAAAGGCTTCTGGTCAGAGGCAGAGGTGGTTTCTGAAAAAGAAGATAGACAGTGCCACCTTGAGTTTGGATGACATCGTCAAGGGATTGACGGATTACAGGTCTGGTAGGGACAGCCTGGAGAATTTGCCAAGTGTCAGAAAATGTGATGTCAGACCAGGGAATCATGCGAGTAACAACCACTTGGCTGTGAAACAGATTAGTATCAATAAGGACGGTATGTCCTTGCTCACTTTGCTTTCTAGTGTAAGGATTCAAGGTCGTCAAAATCTTAAGATGAATCCTAAAGAGGATAGCAAAGGGAGAAGATCCTGGAAGATAATCGTAGCCATGTGATTGAACTCTCAGTTCAAGTACTTTGACTATGTTGATATCAGATAACGCAATACTTAAATTTGGATAAATATTAAAATAAACAGGTCCATGAGATAAACTAGTCTCTACGGCTCCTATAAGGGAATCTTCCCAGTTCAGACACCTACCATCTCGAAGGGTGCATTGTATGCTGGTGTTCTATCATAGCAGAGTTAAATGTTTTAATACAATTTGTACTAAGCCTATATGCACATATTTATATTTTTGTATGAATGGATATAAATCACGCAAATGCAACAGATATAAAACATCATCATTATGCTGTTATGTGATGGCATATTCAAATGTTTTAATGATTTTACGGCTAGTGAAATCAAATGTGCCAATTTTATATATTGTTTCAGGTTTTACCTTAGGTATAGTCCATTTATCTAAGGCTTCTTTTACATCTTGATATGCAATTAATTCGGTTACCTCAGATGTGGAGGTTACTGTATTAGCTACGAATTGTATAGATGCAGAGCTAAAGTCAGACATGTATGTGTGTGACAATGTATGTCTAATGTAAAGAGGATATAAACAGCACTATAACCAAAACTAATCATGGCTCTGATACCAACTTGGGGCTAACCAACGCGCACCCATCAAGTGAGGAGGCTAAACACTGTAGGTCCAGTCAATTCAGATAACAAAATAACTCACACTGAGCACGTCTGTCAATGTTTTACAGGGGTCAACGGTCCTAACGCAATCTCTGCTCAACGGACCTTACCCAGACGCGACTTGAGTGACGTCCCACTTAGTGTTCATTGATTGTTTCCTGAACTTACTGTATTACAGTGAGTACTTCCTCAGCCTTAACAGTTACACATTGAGTGCCTTTGAGTTATAGGATCATGACTAGTAGAGCTTATAGTCATAGTTATATACAGTTTACATTAGTACATACATGGTCTCATGAACAGCTACTATGGAGAGTAAAAAAGCAACTTACGGTTTGGGAGCACTGGAGCTCCTGAGCACAACAACGTTATGTATGTGCAGGTGTGAGTAGGAAAGTAATGGAGCTAAGAGATGAGAGAGAGAGAATTTAGAGAGAGAATGTAAGGGCAAATATAAGGGCTCAACACATGAGCATTCTATTAAACACACGAAAGGAAAAGCTTCTACTTCTCAACAAGGGTGAGAGGCCCTTTTTATAACACAGAAAAGTGACTCAACTCAAATAAAAAGTAACTGGAGTAGACTAAAGTAACTACACATAATTATTACATGATTACAAAAGTTTCTATCATGATAAGGTAGGCTAGCGTGGTGTGACGAGCATCGTCCACTTGTGCGGTTTGGCGAAGCTACTGTGAAACACTTTGGTTGCTTCTGCTTGGTGTTTGACAACTGGTCTGGTGTTACTGCTGTGGCACAGCTGGTCGGGTCATATTAGCTTAGCTTTCCTTTTCCTTTATTGTCTTTATCGAGTTGATCTGAGATGATTGACACTAATGAGATTTGTATGTGTATTGATGCCCAAATTTTCACCGTTGTACGGCACTAAGTCTCACTTGGTCAGCCTACCAAGACCCTCACTCCTGAGTATGCACAATGAAAGTATAATGAAACAAGCACCAAGATGCTTACGCAAATATGTGTCGTTAATGCAACACCAACACTTACGGGAACCACTCCCAACCTTTTTCTTACCACAAGTGAATGAACAACCGCCCTAGGGTTTGCTGGCACCAACCAGCGTATACCACCACGGCATTGTGCGATTGATAACCCAACCGCTAGGCTTTCATTGGAACCAACCATGGTGTGCCATCTGTGTTCATGGCAGTTGCACCCAACGCTTGTGCCATGTTACCAAGCCTTGCATCTGCCATATGTCCCGACAGTTATCGTCTTAGCCCACCATGTACCACATGTTGCCTCTGAGTAACTGCCTGTAACCGCCCATGTGCATATGGTCATTGTGCACCCATGCCCATTGCGCGCCAACATGCCTCTCGCGCTTTCACGCGCACGCCCAGCTTCTCGCCCGTGATATATATTTTTTACACCTGCACACACGTTTATATACACTAATAAAAAAATACATATTATATATTGTATATAACTTATATATTTTATATTGTTATATATGTCATATATATTTATGTATTGTATATATATGAAAGATACTTTATAATAGACATGATATATATAATATATAACATATGTATTTGCACATTATTTATAAATATAACATATATAAGATATATATTCTTTACAAATCATTTAGAGAGAGAGATGGTGGTGGATTTATGGGGTTTTAAAAATGTTATAAAAACAATCATTAAATATTATGTAAAATGATATAATTGGAAGATAATTGTTTTTAGTAGGTGGGCTCATTAGCTATATTTGATATTTTTGAAACTCGTTTATTTTTATATTAACTTTCCTGCATTTCTGTACAAAGCTCTATACTTTTTTATTAATATGGCCGGACTTGTTTTTATTGAAGCCTTGTTTCCAAGGCAGACCTATGGGCAATTTGGACTTTTTCAGATATTGGGTTAAGAATAGGCTTAAAAACGGATTTACACACAAATAACTACATTATAGAAATTTAATATAAAAATAGACAGCAACTTTCATTAACATAAAAATAGTCAGTCAAGCGAAATTAGTTGTAAAGTTCTAAAAATGTATATAATATATATTGTATATATAAAATATTTTTGTAGTAAATATTAAATATATATTATATATATTATATAAATTTTGCACGACTGAAGCATTTTTCTGTGGGTTGCGTGAAAAAAATTTCACGCGGTTTTTTCAACTTTGGGATGCGCGCAATGACCATATTTTATGTTTTTTATACTTGTCATTATTTTTTATGATTTTTTCAACTTGGCCTATTTATGATCATTACTTTATTTTATGGCCCCATCTACTAGATGCATTTGTATTTCTATTATACCCTTCTACATAATATTTAATGATTATTTTTATAAAAAAATTAAAAACCCTATCAACCATCAATCTTTCTCTCTCTCCTAAAGTATCTCTCTCTTTCTCTCTCCCCCACCCTTGAATCTCGCTCTTTCTCTCTCCAATATATATGTGTGCGTGTATAGATACATACATACATACATACACAACATACATATTGTTGACTTTTAGGACTCCTTAGAGTTCAATCACATGGCTATGATTATCTTTCAGGATCGTCTCCCTTTGTTATCCTCTTTAGGATTCATCTTAAGGTTTTGACAACCTTGAATCCTTATACCAGAAAGCAAAGTGAGCAAGGACATATTGTCCTTATTGATACTAATCTATTTAACAGCCAAGTGGCTGTTCCCCGCATGATTCTCTGGTCTGACATCACCTTTCCAGACACCTGGCAAATTCCCCAGGCTGTCCCTACCAGACCTGTCATCTGACAATCCCTTGATGATGTCATCCAAACTCACGGTGGCAACGTCTATCTTCGTTTTCAAAAACCACCTCTGCCTCTGACGAGAAGCCCGTCTAGTCTCAGCCGCCATAGTATACCTGCTTATCAGGTAGATATCCCTGAATCTTCTTGGGCCTCTTTCGTTGAACCTCATGGATCAGAGGAATCTGATCATTCTTTTTCCCCTGGAGGATAAGATTCGAGGAATTCACATCAGCGAAAATCAGATTCCTCATGGTGTTTATGAATCCACCATAAACAGAAGGCCAATGAGCCCAACCGCAAGTGACATGCAATTCAACATTTAGATGGATTTTACACCCAATAACATGTTAAGACAAAGTTTTCACCAGAATTTTATGCAACTAAAATATAAAGATTTCAGAGATTGGTATTTCGCCAACCATAATCCTCAACAGCTCTTAGATCTTAAGAACCTGTACTACTTCCAATTAGAACAGGATCAATGCCTTCAGTCTTTTCCTGAATGGTATTACCAGCTCACTCAAAGAGTCAAAATTAAAGATGACCATCAATTACAAGTTCTCACCAATATACAGAAAACTTGGATAACCACAACTGGTAAAACCTACCATGCTATTCATCCACCACCCTTATTCTTAGAACTTGCTCCAGGATAAGGTAACCAAAAACCATTGGTCATTAACCCCTATACTGAGGTTCCGGATAAGACCAGCCATCAGGATATTGTTAAGGTGAAAGATATTCTACCATTAACCAAACAGAACAATTACACCAACATCTTTCTTCAAACTGTAGGAACACAGTTAACTAGGATTGAGGAACAAGTTTCTCAAATCCAAGAGATCCAATCTAAAACTCCTCCAACAGACAAACCCAAATTCATGATTGAACCAGTAACGCTTAAACCTCCTTTAGATGTTCAGAATTTCAAATTAAAATCTAGTAAGAAGGAGGATGATTTCATGGAAACCATAATGGATAAGATCAAGAATCTGAAGATCTCTACACCTGATAAGACCTCCACACCTGAATCATCTTCAGGACAGTTGAACATGATGAATCAGGATGAACCACCTAATCCTGAAGAATCTGAAGAGTATTCTCTCTCTCAAATCTTAGATATTCAAAAAGAATTTTGATGATTCAATCAATAAACTCTCTTCTAGCTATTCAAAAAGGCCTACTACCCGTATGGCTTTAACTGGACCAAGTAGGTATTATTATCCCAGACCTACTCCCCAAGATATTTTATATGAAGAAGACTTTCTTCATTCTTAAAAATCTTACCATGGCAAAACCATCTACAAATGGAACATAGATGGCAAAACAGAGTATCAGGTCTTCGAGACCATTCATCAAATGATCATGTACTCTTCTATGTGTAAGCAGAATGAGAATACAGATCACCAGATCTGCAGGTTCCTGGTTAATGGTTTCACAGGAACGCTGAAAGGCTGGTGAGACAATTGTCTCACTGAAAGTCAACGCCAAGAAATCTTAAACTCTTTCAATATAAATATTGACCCAATTACTGGTACCCATACCAGAACTGAAGATGCCTGTTATACCCTAGCCCAATCCATTATTCACCATTTTCTTGGCCCAGGAATTGTCAATACTGATAGACACAGAGAACTTCTCCAAAACCTGAGATGCCATTCTCTGACTCACTTCAGATGGTATAAAGATGTTTTTCTTATGAAAGTCATGCAGAGAAGTGATGCAAATAATGAACATTGGAAGGCAAAGTTCATAGATGGCCTCTCAAGTCTTTTTGCTGAAAGAGTAAGAAGAAAACTACGTGATAAGCATGATCAAATGGATATTCCTTATGATCAATATATTTATGGACATCTCATTGCCCTAGTAATAGAAGAAGGACTAGGATTATGCAATGATATGAAACTACAACATATGATGAAGAGTCAGAATCTTGACAACAGAAAAGAATTAGGTGAATTTTGTGATCAATTTGCCTATGATACAAAAATCCATTATCCAACCTCTTCTTCCTCATCCAAGCCTCCTAGAATTTCCTCAAAGCATCCTAAACCTCATAAGAAATACTTTTCAAAAAAGAATTTCAGACATAAAGAACCCAAATATAGATCTCAACCACACCAGAAATCTCATAACAGCAAAGTCAAAGCCATTTGTTATAAGTGTGGCTTAACTGGACATTTTGCCAACAAATGTCGATCTAAATTCAAAAGAAAACTTCATGAGTTAGCTCTCGATGAAGAAACACAACAAAAGATTCTGAACTGCCTCTCTGACGATAGTTCTACTACCAATTCGGATGATGACGTTGCATATATTTCTGCATCTGAATCTGATTCTTCTGTCACATCTGAACAACCTGATCAACCTTGCTGCAGCTCTAAGAATTGCAATACCATAACAGAAACCTATTATTGGAAGGCAATAGTTGAGATGAACGGTTTAGATCTGAAAGGACCAGGTCTAAATGTATTAACTGACACTCAACGATCTATTCTTGCCACAGCTGATCAAATTACTGATCCAGAAATGAAACTCAAGTTTTTAGAAACTTGCTACAAGGAATATTCCACTCCTGAGATCAAACCTGTAGAAAATTACAGTATGAAAGAATTATTAAACCGTATTCAACAGGATTATATACCTCATAAACTCGTAACTATTTCTGATCTGAAAATGGAAATTAATATTATTAAATCTGACATCCAACAGTTAAAAACTGCACATCAAATCCTTTCTCAAGAGCTAAATCTCTTCAAACAATCTACATCCAAAGGGAAAGCCCTTGTAATCTTCCCAGACCT